>QNTS01000649.1:143814-187978 GCA_003317085.1 Hucho hucho
TACCTATAAACTTTGTCCAAACAACTCAAACATTTCTAATCGATCCTTAGGTACACTAATATGTATATAAACTATAATATTTAACACGGATAATATCCTAGGCGATAAAAAAGGAAAAAACAGAGGCGAGCCAAAGAGAAAAGTCACTTTCTCACTCCACTTGGAAAAATTTCTTACTCCTTGATTTTTCAAGATAAATGCATGAAACCTTGTCTACAGACTGTTGACATCTAGTGGAAGCCATAGGTACTGCAACCTGGGAGCTGGATCCCTGTCCTTTCTATAGCAAGTCAATGGGAAAAGATTCACTTTACAGAATCACATTTTTCCGGATGAATGTTTCTCTGGTTTTTGCATTTTCTAGGCCTGAGTGGCAGGCATTTCACTTTGGGCACACCAGACTCTCCAAAACCGTCACCACTGCTGCCACTCCCTAAGAATTAACAAACTATAGTTTTGTCAAGTCGGTTAGGACATCTACTTTGTGCATGACACAAGTAATTTTTCCCCACTGCTCCCTAAGTAGTTAACAAGACATTTGTGGAGTGGTTGAAAAACGAGTTTTAATGACTACAACCTAAGTGTATGTAAACCTCTGACTTCAACTGTTTTCCATAAACATTGGATATGAAATATAGTTTACATGCTGTCAACAATCTAAGCCAACCCCATCTTTTTTGCCCCATAGTTTAGCACTCGTGAAACCAACCCATCTATCGGTGGCTTTATAACGGGCTAGGACTATAGCGCCACCTTGGTGCTGGGAGACTGAATTAGATGGCCTTTATGGAAAAATCCCATGAGATTCAAACGAGAGAAATACAATGCGATTCCCAATTGGACTATTTCCAGGAGGCCCGTGAAAGATACACCTCATAGCTTACATCAATGACTTTTGCTGAACTTTCAAATCTGATTAAATGTCATGCTTTAATTAGTCATGAATCACACTCACAAATGTTGTGGTATTAGTGATTTGTCTTATAAGTATTTTAGACAAAAGGCTGTTTTGGGATGTAAACCTTTTTTATAGCCAATCCACTTTGTTTGGATGTTAAAATCATAAAGTGAAGCTACACCTTAAGTTTCAGGTCTTAAAATATGCATATGATGAAAATATGCATATGATTAACCATTAAAGACATAAAAATACATTGTGGTGCAGACTTGGACTCAAACCAAACCAGACTTGGACTCAAACCACACTTTCCATGAACTACAAAAACATTACTGACATTTATGTATTTATACAGGCTGATATGTATCTATAAAGTCTGCAATTGGGGAGGCAGGTAGCCTAGTGGTTAGAGCGTTGGACTTGTAACCGAAAGGGTACAAGATTGAATCCTTGAGCTGACAAGGTAAACATCTGTAGTTCTGCCCCTGAACAAGGCAGTTAACCCACTCTTCCAGTTAACCCACTCTTCCTAGACAATCATTGAAAATAAGAATTTGTTTTTAACTGACTTGCCTAGTTAAATAAAGGTACAAAAAATAATAAATACACTATAAATGTAGCACACATGTGCTTCAAAAGAATGTTACCTACCCATCAATTTTCATGTCATATAATATGTGCTCTTCAGGGCACGTATTATATTACAGGGAATAAGTGTTACACACAATTAACTACTTACGGAGTGGTGGGGCGCCAATTAACTACTTACGGTGAAATGTGAGGCGCCAAAATCAAAATCCAAAAGTTGAATTATTAAACATCCACCAATATACAAGTGTTGCATAGTCATCAAAAGCTCTGATTCTTGGCAATATCACAGCGTTGTCAGATTTCAAAAAGGCTTCACGGCGAAAGCACATGATTGTTTGAGGGTAGCACCTCTAATATTTATGCATTAGCATAAATCCATAACCCAACACGGGTCTCACAAAACGCATATAATCGCTAATATAAAATCGCTTACCTTTGATGAACTTCTGCTGAGGGCTTCCCAAGTGTCCAACGAAGACAATCCATGCTTCTTTTGTTAGAAAAAGTAATTTATTATATCCATAAATCTCCATTTGGTTGGCGCGTTATGATCATAAAATCCACCGCTGAGTCGCCCATTGAACCGTGAAGAGAACAAGTTCAAATTATACCTATATACTTTCTACAAACAAATCAAACATAATTTTTAATGTATCCTTAGGTATCCTTTTGTGTATATTTGCTGTAATATTTCAACCGGATGATAACGTGAATGATAGGAAAGAAAAATAAAGTGGTGCGCGTTCACAATCTCGCGCGCGTCAAACCTTGTTTACAAAAGTGGTCGCCTGACATTTTCCTGTTCCTATCTGTTCTGGTCACTCCTAGAATTCCTAGACTTTGTATATAGATTGTTGACATCTAGTGGAAGCCATAGGTACTGCAGTCTCAGTCCTACATAAAGTTGTATGCAATAGGCACAATGGAGAAGATGCTCATTTACAAAAAAAACTGTAAATCCGGATGGATTTTCCTCGGGTTTTCGCCTGCTATATCAGTTATGTTATACTCACATACATTATTTTAACACTCTTAGAAACTTCAGAGTGTTTCCTATGCAATAGTACTAATTATGTGCATATCCTATTTTCTGGGCCTGAGTGGCATGCATTTTACTTTGGGCACGCCAGACTCTCCAAAACCGTCACCTATGCAGCCGCTCCCTAAGAAGTTAACAGTGATTGCCATTCCCTGTTAAAACAGTGTTTCAAGTAGTGTTGATCCACTCTAGTGTTCCACTCTGGTGTTCCCCTCCTTTACCATCATCCCCTTTTCATTCCCCTTTTCTTTCCTTCCCTGTTTGCATGTGATATTTCATCTGTCTTTAAACACCCGCTGTGACCTGAAAGATTGTCTTCCCTTCTATCAAGCATTTGTTCCCCTCATCACACCACCACTAAGGCGTCAAGGAAAATGGCCCAGTTATGCCACGTTGATGGCGGCTAGGCCCTGAATAGGAACGCATGACAATCCGCGTCTTTAAGGGATCGATAAAGGATTTCAATCAAATCTCCTTCACTCAGCTCCCCCCTGAAGTGGAATACTGAATCCCTTCTTTTCCCAACTATAGTCAATGTCCTATTTGCTTCCTATTTATCACTCCTCTCTTATTCCTCCCTCTTTTTGCTCTCTTACTCTGCTGTTCTTCTCAGTGTAGTGCTGCTGCGGTGCCGTAGTGCAGCGGGTTTATTTTCAGATGATAATGTATGCCTTTGACAAATTTCCCCCTCCAATTGAAGCATGCAGGGGTTACCCACACAGAGATCCAGGTGAAAAGGCTTTTGAAGTGAGCTCTCTTCTCCTCTTCCCACCATCCTTTGTGTTCAGTTTTTCCATTAATAATGTAACAGGGATTAGGCATTTATAATGCTCTTGTTTTCACCTTCTGCCGAGCGAGCACCAAGCGACTGCCGAGCCACGCTCCAAAATACATGGCGTGAGGTCTTCATTACTTTACGCAGGTCGTTTTAGTCGAGGCCTGTTGACTGATATGTTAATGATATGATGTTAGTGATATGATGTTAGTCTCAGAGAAAAAGGGAGGCAAAACAAAGGTACTACTTATAGGTGTGTGGTGATGTGTTTCATGTCGTCAGGGTAACAGTAGTAGTTTGATTCACCTCTTGCAGCAGGTGATACAGTCGGCCTGTCCACTGGAAACTAGTGATATGATAGAATCAAAATTAAGCTATTACAGGTACTATTTACAGGTGTGTTTCAAGTCTCAATGGTTACAGGCTAGATTGTGTTTCAAATCCTGTTGACTGGAAGATAGTGATATGGTGTTTCAATCAAAGAAAAATGGAGCAAAACAAAACAAAGGGACTACTTCCAGGCCTGTACTGATGAGTTTCAATTGCAGTCACAAGGGTTATGGTAGGCTACGCTGCATTTTTGCTGGCTTGTAGTTAAGGCCTAACAAAGTAAACGTGGAATTTGTTCTCAAACTTGTAGGGCTACTCCCTCGCAGTGTACTGACGGTTGGTCACAATCATATATATGATATGAGCACCCATTTTAATGCAGGTTGACATTTATTGGGATGAGTCTCCAGGCAGAACAGAGCGATTTCCGCTAGATGTGCCAGCTGCAAAGTCAAAATTAGCTATGTTTTAAAAATGAATGAAAACAAAAATTTGCTGTTTGATCTTAATTTAAGGTTAGGGTTAGGCATTAGGGGTTTAAAATCAGATGTTATGACTGTGCTAGCTAGTGATCACGATTAATACTAACCTGCCATTTTAACTAGTTTCAACAGCTTCCTTATAAAACATAGATTCATTGTAAACAAAATAGAGAGATTTCAGTCTGGAGACTTTTAAATAAACACATTCTATGGAAAAGTATTTTCACTTCAGAAATTTGCCTCGGTCGGTTTTCTCTCTCTCTCTCTCTCTCTCCAATTGAGATTTGTTTATGTGGATCCCCATTAGCTTTTGCAGAAGCAGCAGCTACTCTTCCTGGGGTCAAAACATTAAAAAAAGATCAGTAGCAAAACACTAATACACTGATAGACAAGGACAGTCATACAATACAAAATACAAGAATATACAAACAATACAACAACAAAAATTATGCAAACAATACATCAACAAATATTATGTTAGTATTAGAGTGTGTGTGTGCGTGTGTTTATGTATGTCCCCTCGCAGTCCTCGCCGTTCCATGACTTGTTGTTTAATCCGTTTGCTAGAGTAATTGGAGATAGAAGGGAGTTCCATGTGATCATGGCTCTGTAAAAAACTGTGTGTTGCCGTGAATTCGTTTTGGACTTGGGGAGTTGAAAAAGGGCGCCAGAGAGGATGACTGACGTTTTACATGCTCCTAACCAACTGTGCTATTTTGTTAGATTTTTTGCGTTGTTATTAACTTATTTTGTACATAATGTTGCTGCTAAGGTCTTTTATGACCGAAAATAACTTCTGGACATCAGAACAGCCATTACTCACCTCAAACTAGAAGAAGCCTTTTCCTTTAACAAGTCCAACGAAAAGGATATACTGCTTTCTCGGGAACAGGCCAAAATCACCGACATTTGCGTGAAGAAAAGAAGGAGAAAAAGGTCCGGCTGCCTTCTGAGAATTCGAAGGCGAGCGAGTAAACTCCCACTGTCATCCGTTCTATTGGCCAACATGCAATCATTGGAAAATGAAATCGATGACCTACAGTTGAAGTCGGAAGTTTACATACACTTGGGTTTTCAACAACTCCATAATTTTCTTGTTAACAAACTATAGTTTTTGCAAGTCGGTTAGGACATCTACTTTGTGCATGACACAAGTCATTTTTCCAACAATTGTTTACAGAGATTATTTCACTGTATCACAATTCCAGCTTGGAAAATGTCCAAAAATTATGTCATGGCTTTAGAAGCTTCTGATAGGCTAATTGACATCATTTGAGTCAATTGGAGGTGTACCTGTGGATGTATTTCAAGGCCTACCTTCAGACTCTTTGCTTGACATCATGGGAAAATTCAAAGAAATCAGCCAAGATCTCAGGAAAAAAATTGTAGACCTCCACAAGTCTGGTTCATCCTTGGGAGCAATTTCCAAATGCCTGAAGGTACCACGTTCATCTGTACAAACAGTAGTAAGCAAGTATAAACACCATGGGACCATGCAGCCGTCATACCCCTCAGGAAGGAGACGCGTTCTGTCTCCTAGAGATGAACGTACTTTGATGCGAAAAGTGCAAATCAATCCCAGAACAACAGCAAAGGACCTTGTGAAGATGCTGATATAGCAGGCGAAAACCCGAGGAATTTCTGTCCTGGAAAAAGTGTTTTTGACACATTGCCTCATTTTGAACCCCTCCCTATTGAAAACCGCCATATATGGGAGTAAGATTTCAGTACCTATTGCTTCCACTGGATGTCAACAGTCTCTAGACAGTGTTTGGTGATGTTAGGTTGCTCTGGATGGTAAAAGAAGAAGAATTTCGAACTAGTCATTGGATTTTAACAGAAGAGGAAGCGGGCTCGCATGCGCTGTGGTTTTTTCCTTTCCTATCGTCCAGTTTATAATCCGGTTAAAATATTATAGTAAATATACATAAAAGTGTTCCTAAGGATACATTATCAATGATGTTTGATTGTTCTTGGACAAGTGTACAGGTATAATGTGAACGCGTTCTCTTCACGGTTCAATGGGCTAGTGGACGCTGTATTTTATGAACATAACGCGCCAACCAAACGGAGATTTATGGATATAATAAATTACTTTTTCTAACAAAAGAAGCATGGATTGTCTTCGTTGGACACTTGGGAAGCCCTCAGCAGAAGTTCTTCGAAAGGTAAGGGATTTTATATTAGCGATTTTATGCGTTTTGTGAGACTCGTGTTGGGTTATGGATTTATGCTAATGCGTAAATATTAGAGGTGCTACCCTCAAACAATCAAATGTTGTGCTTTCGCCGTAAAGCCTTTTTGAAATCTGACAACGCTGTGATATTGCCAAGACTCAGAGCTTTTGATGACTATGCAACACTTGTATATTGATGAATGTTTAATAATTCAACTTTTGGATTTTGAATTTGGCTAGCGCCCCACCGCTTCGTAAGTAGTTAAACATTTATTGGAGGATTTTTATTTTTGTACTGCTTGTAACTGCTTCAGGTAATGCAAGTTCTTGTGCTGTTAGGGGAATAACCTATGTGTAAATGTAATAATCTGCTGCTGTATTTTTTTGTGTTCTCTTTGATCGTTCTGTTTGTCTTGTGTAGTTTCCTAATCATTGTACCTAAACCGTATGTGTAAACATGTATACGCAGGGCCCAGCTGTAAAAGAGACCTTGGTCTCAGTCTGTGTTCCTTGTTGAAATAAAGGTATAATGGGGACAAAGATCGACTTTTGGAGAAATGCCCTCTGATTTGATGAAACAAAAAAATAACTTTTTGGCCATCATGACCATCATTATGTTTGGAGGAAAAAGGGGGAGGCTTGCAAGCCGAAGAACACCATCCCAACCGTGAAGCATGGGGGATGGCAGCATCATGTTGTGGGGGTGCTTTGCTGCAGGAGGGACTGGTGCACTTCACAAAATATATGGCATCATGAGGATGGAAAATTATGTGGATATATTGAAGCAACATCTCAAGACATCAGTCAGGAAGTTAAAGCTTGGTTGCAAATGTGTCTTTCAAATGGACAATGGCCCCAAGCATACTTCCAAAGTTGTGGAAAAATTGCTTAAGGACAACAAAGTCAAGGTATTGGAGTGGCCATCACAAAGGCTTGACCTCAATTCCATAGAAAATTTGTGGGCAGAACTGAAAAAGTGTGTGCGAGCAAGCAGGCCTACAAACCTGACTCAGTTACACCAGCTCTGTCAGGAGGAATGGGCCAAAATTCACCCAACGTATTGTGGGAAGCTTGTGGAAGGCTAGCCGAAACGTTTGACCCAAGTTAACTTCTTAGGGAGCAGCAGCAGAGGTGACGGTTTTGAAGAGTCTGGCATGCCCAAAGTAAAATGCCTGCCACTCAGGCCCAGAAAATAGGATATGCACATAATTAGTACTATTGGATAGGAAACACTCTGAAGTTTCTAAAAGTGTTAAAATAATGTATGCGAGTATAACAGAAGTGATATAGCAGGCGAAAACCCGAGGAAAATCCATCCGGATTTGCAGTTTTTTTTGTACATGACCTTTTTGTCCAGGCTGCCTATACATTTCTATGTTAAACAATTGAAAGGCAATGCTACCAAATACTAATTGAGTGTATGTCAACTTCTGACCCACTGGGAATGTTATGAAAGAAATAAAAAACTGAATTAAATCATTCTCTCTACTATTATTCTGACATGTCACATTCTTAAAATAAAGTGGTGATCCTAACTGACCTAAGACAGGAAATATTTTAACGCAATCTCAATCGCACTCCACACTGCCCTTTCCCACCTGGACAAAAGGAACATCTATGTCAGAATGCTGTTCATTGACTACAGCTCAGTGTTCAACATCATAGTGCCCACAAAGCTTATCACTAAGCTAAGGACCCTGGGACTAAACACCTCTCTCTGCAACTGGATCCTGGACGTCCTGACGGGCCGCCCCCAGGGTGTAAGGGTAGGCAACAACATATCTGCCACGCTGATTCTCAACACTGGGGTCCCTCAGGGGTGTGGACTTAGTCCCATCCTGTACTCCCTGTTCACCCATGACTGCGTGGCCAAACGACTCCAACACCATTATTAAATTTGCTGACAACACAATAGGGGTATGCCTGATCACCGACAATGATGAGATAGCCTATAGGGAGGAGGTCAGAGACCTGGCAGTGTGGTGCAAGGACAACAACCTCTCCCTCAATGTGAGCAAGACAAAGGAGCTGATCGTAAACTACAGGAAAAGGCGGACTGAACATTAACATCGATGGGGCTGTAGTGGAGCGGGTCAAGAGTTTAAAGTTCCTTGGTGTCCACATCACCAACCAACTATCATGTTCCAAACACACCAAGACAGTTGTGAAGAGGGCACGACAACACCTTTTTCCCCCCAGGAGACTGAAAAGATTTAGCATGGGTCCCCAGATTCTAAAAAAGTTCCACAGCTGCACCATCGAGAGCATCCTGACCAGTTGCATCACCGCCTGGTATGGCAATTGTTCAACATCTGATCGTAAGGCACTACAGAGGGTAGTGCGTACGGCCCAGTACATCACTGGGGCCAAGCTTCCAGCCATCCAGGACCAATCTAATAGGCGGTGTCAGAGGAAAACCCAACAAATTGTCAGACTCCTGTCACCCAAGTCATAAACTGTTTTCTCTGCAACTGCACGGCAAGCGGTACCGGAGGGCCAAGTCTAGGACCAAAAAGCTCCTTAACTAGGGTGAAATGTGAGGCGCCAAATTCAAAATCCAAAAGTTGAATTATTAAACATTCATCAATATACAATTGTTGCATAGTCATCAAAAGCTCTGATTCTTGGCAATATCACAGCGTTGTCAGATTTCAAAAAGGCTTTACGGCGAAAGCACAACATTTGATTGTTTGAGGGTAGAACCTCTAATATTTACGCATTAGCATAAATACATAACCCAACACGAGTCTCACAAAACGCATAAAATCGCTAATATAAAATTGCTTCCCTTTGATGAACTTCTGCTGAGGGCTTCCCAAGTGTCCAACGAAGACAATCCATGCTTCTTTGGTTAGAAAAAGTCATTTATTATATCCATAAATCTCCGTTTGGTTGGCGCGTTATGATCATAAAATCCACCGTTGAGTCGCCCATTGAACCGTGAAGAGAACACGGTCAAATTATACCTATACACTTTCTACAAACAAATCAAACATAATTTTTAATGTATCCTTAGGTATCCTTTTGTGTATATTTGCTGTAATATTTCAACCGGACGATAACGTGAACGATAAGAAAGAAAAATAAAGTGGTGCGCGTTCACAATCTTGCGCGCGTCAAAACTTGTTTAAAAAAGTAGTCCATATTCAAAGGTATGGTAGGACGTAAATAAAGTGGGGGTAAACCTGTGCATAGAGTGACGATGAAAGAGATATTAGTAGCGAGGCTATATACAGGCACCAGTTAGTCAGGCTAATTGAGGTTGTATGTACATGTAGGTATGGTTAAAATAATGTCTGAGACTATAACACAATTGATATGGCAGACGAAAATCCAAAGAAAAACCAACCAGAATTATTTTTTTTTGAGGTCCCAGGCTCTTATAATGGAAAGCTATGGGTTCTATTTAATTCCGGCTTCCAGATTGCAATTCCTATGCGTTCCACTAGATGTCAACAGTCTTTGTTCAAGGTTTCAGGCTTTTTCTTCTTAAAATACTATTGTAACGTCTTCTTCCAACTCACACCCTCAAACACGTAGATCCCCTGAACGCAGCTCACTTTCCAGCCCACTTTCCAGCTCACACCCTCAAACACCTAGATCCCCTGAACGCAGCTCACTCTCCAGATCCCAATCACCTGAATTCTAATCACCTGTTCACACACCTGTATGTCATTATCACACTCTACTTAGTTCAGTTCTTTGCACCCCATCACTGTAAGGTATTGTTTGTTTTGTGACACATGTCTTTCGGAGCGCTGTTTTTCCCGTGATTTACTCCTCACGTGTATGATAGTTTTTTTCCTGCCTCACTAACGACGCCTTTTGCCTATTCCCTGCCTGTACTTTAGCCTATCGGATTTCCTGTTATCTACCTATTGCCTGATCTCCCGGAATACGTTACTAGCCTTTTCCCTGCCTGTACTGTTGCCCTTTTGGACCCCCTGTGTATGACCTTCTGCCTGCCCCTGGACACTTCTACTTGCCTCCTCCTGTGGTCCTTTGCAATAAACACCTGCTGCACCCTGCGCTTGAAACCAGCTCTCTGTCTCCCCTCGTGTTCATTACACATATCTGTCTGGTAAATGACAAGCTTACAGCCTATGGCATGGCGCATAGCCAGATAACATATAGTAAGCCAACACATATTCTGTTCTTCTGAAATAAAATGTCTTCATATCATGTTTCTTTAGACCTGCCTAAAATAAATTTTTTATTTATTGTGATGGTGTATTAAACTGATTTATTAGACTTTTTAAAATGTAGATGTTCCAAAGGCACGCATCCGCGATTTGTGTGCATGGAGGCCTGGAGATGCTAAACGTGTTTATGTTAATTAACGGTCAATTACCGTGAGACTGGCAGTCTTTTGAATGACAATAACCGTTTCCCCCCTCCCTCACATCCCACACACACTGCCCCTCCCACCGCACACCCTCCCTTCCTCCCCTGTGTTTAAAAACATAGAACGTCTGACTAACAGCCCTTCGTAAGCACTTAAGCCAGTGCTTAGCAGCATAGAGGAGGAGTGGAGCTCCGTGAAACAGTGGAGCAGTGGAGAAGTCTAGCTGCTACCTCAGTGAGAGAGAGAGAAGAGGTGAGGTGGGGGGGGGGATTCACTCTAGACAGCTTATTGAAACAACGTTGGCACAGGTTCAGAGTCCGAGTCAGAGCGGCCTTAAATCTCCTAAAGGCTAGTTCACCCAGGGTGAAATAACTCCATCAGAGAGGGAGATAGAGAGTGGAAGGGAGGGAAATAGAAAGGGTAAGAGAAAGCAAGAGAGGGAGAGCGCAAAAGAGAGAGGGAGCGAGAGAAAGAGCGGGAAAAGAGACAAAGAGGGAGAGAGAGAAAGAATGAGAACCCCCACTGAGTCAGCAGAGAGCAGGAGAAGAGGGTGAATGGGAGAAAGACAGATTTATTGAATGAATACCACACTCAGCAGATTATACACAGAGGGAGGGTACGGAGATATACAGTGGGTCCTCATTTAAAAGTTGTGTCATACCATAGCGCAGCATGCGTGATGCTGCGGGATGTTATGGCACTTTGGAGTGCATGATGTCATAGTATTTTACTGTCAGCCATAGTTGCCATTTAATGCTCGTTCGACCACTTGAGGGCATCTTTGAGGGCATCTTCATGAAGCTTGTGGTGCTTGCTTACTTTTCCATATAATCCTACAGAGGTTCATGCAGGCCAGACGTTTTTATTGCTATAGCCTATCCGAAAGAGCATATTCCAAGGTTTTTAAAATAATATCGTTTTTCTAAACAACACTAAATGTTTTACAGATGGTCTCTCTTTCAAAATATAATGTTTTCCAAGAATATCCACAGCTACATGCCTACTGATGACAATCAGCAAATACCGATTTGGGGAAAATAGCCATAGCCTCAGCTACTATAGCACAGATAAATCAATTTTAAACATGCTATTCGTTTTTTTTGAAATAAATTGTCTTTGTACCATATTTTTTATGACCTCCCTAAACAAAATATTAATGGATTTATTTGTGATTGTGTATTTTAAATTGATTTATTAGACTGGGGGCTATTGGTAGGCTACTGTCAAGTCCTGGCCATAGATAGGCCTCTGGGTTATCTATGGGGTTTTGGGCCAGGACGTGACCAGGGGGGTTTTTGCTCTATGTTGTGTTTTCTATGTTGGTTTTTGTGTTGGTTCTCAATTAGAGGCAGCTGTTAGTCGTTGCCTCTAATTGAGAATCCTATTTAGTTTGTTCCCTTCCCCACCCGCCTTTGTGGGTTATTGTTTTTGGTTAGTGCTTGTGAGCATACCATTTTGTCCGGTCTTCATTTTGTTGTTGTTGTTGTTGTTGTTGTTGTTGTTGTTGTTGTTGTTGTTGTTGTTGTTGTTGTTGTTGTTGTTGTTGTTGTTGTTGTTGTTGTTGTCGACGACGACGACGACGGTTCACTTAAAATAAAGTATGTGGAACAATATGCACGCTGCACCTTGGTCTACTTTTCAAGGGGATCGTGACAGCTACTCATCCAGTCCCGGCTATTCTTCTGTTAATATGCATTTGGTGCAGTAGACCTTCATGGCGCTTTGACTATGAAATGCTAAAGATTTTTTTTGTATTATGATATTTACCTCAATGTAGGAGTACAAAATACACAAGTCATGGACAGGTGGGTTCAAGGTTTTTATTGAAGTTAAGTTATGGAAATGACATGGAGCTTGTCATGACTCTTCTGTGAGGGTCAGAATGGGTCAGATCAGACTGGTGGGATTGTGACAGTAACCTGGCAACTCTCCCACAGAGGGGAGGGGGGGGGACCGCTGGATGGTTGACTGTTCACACCCGGTCGTAAATTACAAGACTCTCTCTTTTACCCTTTAGTATCAATTAAAGAAATGTCCCTTTGTGTTATAGAAATTTTGTACTCAATGTTCATAAACTGAACTTCAATTAAACAACTCCGTCTGTAACCCAAGATACTGGTTGAAATGAGAAACAGAGGCCCAGTCTACAATAGTCAAATATCAAATGTTTATTCACGAGAGCTCTCAATTCACAATAAGAACACAGTCCTTTATATGTACATACAATTTAACTCCACCCCGCTTTAGGCGGGCTGTGTTTTACATATAACATCTTATCACTTCTAACAGCTTTCTAACCGTTTCTCCCCTCCCTGGGTGAAGAAACTGTTTTCCTGTTATTGGTTTCACAGTTATAAATCGTTTGTCGACAGTTCTCCTGTTTCTCTGTTATCTCAACTCCATCCTGCTTAGGTTGCAAAATAGTAACACAATGTCTTAGTCTTTTAAATAGTTCTAGACCTATTCCCCTAACACCTATTACATATATTTTCAGGACTTAATATTCTTAGTAATTACTTAAATATATTATTTTAAACATATAATCATTTAGTCATTAAACATATAAATCATATGAATTTATTCATAACAATCCACCCTTTGACTAAATATTATACACACAATCACACATCTATCCTGATTAGAATTATCAATGACACCCAAAATCAACCACACAATATCAATATATGTATTTACATCTCATCCACATCAATTACTGTTCTAGGCCTTTTTCCAATCATAACTTTTCTAGTTAGGATTTTCACTATAACCTTCACACATTAGAACCAAGAAAAGTTTTATCTAATTGCAGGTCTTAAGGGTCGAATTGATCGTCAGCATCCTCCAGTCCTGGAGGCCTGTAGCGTTCATCCCATTGGTCTGAGTTTGGAATCGGTCCATACCTCACCATCAGCTGAGTCACCGCATTCTCCAACGCCTTACTCACTAACCCTCGGACACAAGGAATCAGACAACATCCACATAATACAATCATACCAATACAGGCAATAGCGTATTGGTATGGTGGCCACTATGATCTTCCATTTCCCAAACATTTCATCAAACCATCCGGTCACAGATGTATTAACCCCTGAATTCTCAGCCCACTCTTCCCTCAAGGCTGTCAGTCCCGCCAGAGCTCTAGTAACTGTACCATCTGGGTCATTGTTGTTAGGAATACAAATACAACAATGTCCCCCCACCATTCTGCAGACGCCACCCTTTCCAGCCAATAACATATCTAGAGCCAACCTATTTTGCCAGGTCATGAGGGAGGTGGCGGATAATTGTTCAGAGATTCCCATCCCTGCATCGCATCTCTAGTCTTATTCACAAATCCTTGTTGATTATAATATATATAATTGATCCAATCAACTTTTTGATTTATCGTTACCTACCAGAAGAACGAAGTGATAAAACCCTCCCCAATCTGATTTATAGCTTTGTATTCGTCTGGAACTTCTCTGGCGATGCCTATGACATCCATCCAAATAGAACTGCCTTCATTAGAACCTAGATTACTCCTTTTTCTAGTTATCCCGTCCAGAACTGGCCTTTGATGTCTAATCCTAACTGGTTGGACCAATAATACCGTAACACAAGTGCCCCTCCACCCTTTCGGTAATGCCTGTTTTAGGCCTCCTTTATTGGTACAAGCCCACCACACATCAGTAGTAGGAGCTGTGAGGTTGAGAATTTTCTCCTATACTTCTGAACCCAAATCAGTCACATTAACAACAGACTTACATCTATTGAGATCCACTACAAGACCAGGGTCTTTCGTGAAGTTGGTCTCTACCAACTGGATTAGTGTCCATAATCATCAGCGTAAGCCCAATACTTTCATTCCGTGTCTATTTCTGTGACTCGTTGGAGGGTTACTACTACATCTACTCTACAGTCATTAATATCCAAACTTTGTTTAAAACCCCATCGGGATCACTTTCCGTTCACATTCCCCGGTCCCCAAGTATGTTTAATTACCTAGGCCAGGAATAAGATGAAGTTAATCCCAAACAGAAATATAAAGATATCACAAAGTCCTGAATAATCTTATACAATTTATTATGCACCCATATTCCTGCTCTATTAGGGAAATGTTTAATATTTAATTTAATCCCACATCATCACCTATTTGGACTCCTTTTTTATATCCTCCTTATACATGAGGGGTCGGGTATTATATAACTTGTCCTTTACTTCTTAAACCGGTCAGCGACATCATATAATTTGTACCGGAGGTGGTGAATCAGGATATATAAAAAAGATCATCAAAACTATGATGCAGCTCAAGGTTCCCCATATTCCCAAAAACCGCCAACCCTCTCCTGCCCTTAGCAAGTCTGCTAGGTACCACCCCATACTCACACATCTAGGGAACACACTACAGTGATGATAGGTCGGGGTAGGAAATCTTCATTAACAGAAGCGACCCCCAGACCCTATCGGTCCAGTTCTGCTCTCTAACTCTGCATGTGTTCCACGGTGTTTGTATGTGTTCCTACCTTTTTGCAGTGGGTAATGTGGACCCTGGTTTCTCTTTCTGCTATTCTAATGGCAAAGGCTGTGGCCAACATAACCTGGTAGGGACCTTCCCAACCGGGCTGCTCCCAGTCCTTTTTCATCAGAGACTGGACCCACACCCAGTCACCTGGCTGGATCGTATGGCTCACCTCCTTCTGTAGTTCTTCTGTTGGGCATAAAATCTCTGACATGCGGGTGTGGTTAGCAAACAACTTCTCATGTGATCTGCTACTGTATCTTCCGAACTCTCATTCTAAAAAGGTCTACCATATACTTTCTCAAATGGAGATAATCCCTCCTTGTCTGGGGTTATCCGAATATCTCATTAATACTATTAGTAGACATTTTACCCAATTTCATCCTGTACTCAGGCGTGTCTATCTTAACCTACTTTTAATCATAGAATTCATGCATTCTATAATACAATAATAATTAAACACTGTTTCTTTCCTCCGCTCCTGGTGAGCTCTATAAAATCCATTTCCAACAAAAATAATGTGTCAAGTAATTTGTGTTGTCTAACAATCTCTATAATATCTAACAATCATCTCTACCAATCATCTCTACCATATCCCTCTTTTTGATACAAGGCTCTGCCCCTGTATCAAACTACTGCATATTCTAAAACAAAAAACCACTGGCTTTACTTGGGCAAAATTGGTAAATTACCTTTATGCCAAATTCCTTCCTTACTAACTGCTCCTAGCTGCTCCCACTGGTGCCCTATCTTGGCTATCTTTTAGCAGAGTAGAATCTTTGTTCACTTCCTCTTTCAAGTGTGAGTCTATGTGGGGGTAGCTTTCCACCCGCTCTCTTAGCTTCCTCATCTGCCTTTCTATTACCAATGTAGATATTTTGTCTGGTAGGAGAACTGCTTCTAATAAATTTAGAATTAGTTGTACATATATCATAGGTTTACCCAAAGTAGTTACCATCCCCCTATTTCTCCATTGAGCTGCGAAAACCTGAACTGTATTGAATGCATAAGCGCAATCTGTATAAATGATAACACTTTTTCCTTTATCCAACATACATGCCCTTATAAGGGCCTCAATTTCTGCCTGCTGCACAGAGTAGTCTGAATTCTACCTTGAAGACCCATCTATAAGTAATTTCTCAATGGCAAATCTGTAAAATCAGGCCTATGCAACACAAACTTTCTCCAACTCAGTTACAAACGGGCGGTCACCTCTAGGGAATGCTAAAACCATATCTGATACCACCAGCATAGATCAGATCACTAAGCTTCCCCATATGTAATGCAAAGTGTGTTACCCATGCCCTACAATAGTTAATCATTCCTAGAAAACTCATCATCTGTTTTTTTGTTCAATGGTTTAGGAGCTTCTAAGATCGCCTGTTTTCTAGTGGGGTTAGGGTGCGGCCTTCCTGAGTAATGGTGTATCCTAGATAGATAACTTCAGATTGCCATAACTGTTACAATTTCCTTTTACTTACTTTATGGCCCTACTCTGCCATATATGTCAATAACTGCAATGTACCTGTTTTGCATCCTTCACAAGTAGTAAACATTTTTTTACATTTCCTTAGGAGATAACAATAATCTCCTAAAATAGTAGTGCAATTTAGATAGAGAATGGTGTTTCTCACAAATGTTCAAATGACATTTTTTAATTCGTGATGAAGTTGATCATTCTTCATTAGGAATTGTTTTAAAATTCAAGGCTTTTCAAAACATTTCTATAGAAATGAAATCCCACACCCCAGTGAGACGTCCGCAATCTCATTGATTGTTCCTACACCCATTCACATCACACACACACACGGTATTATATGGTTGGTTTCTCACTGCCATAATCATGTACAAATACTCTTATCGTTAATAGACCAATTTCCAATCAGCACATTTGATAGCTATTATACTGTAGATTATTTCAGTTATAAAACATACATATTTCTGCTTTTTACAGGGAGGCCACTTTAATTACTTATTATCTCCTCCTCTCATGTGTCAATTCTATGCATTTATGTCGAATAACGAAACAGAGACTGAAGTTTCTCTTGAGTCGCATGGTTTTTAAAACCTCAAAGTGTTTTGTCTTTTCGCCGGTAGTACTTTACCATAGCTATAACTCCTCATTTCTGCTCTACCACATTGCATACATATTTTATCAACATTGAACCTCAAACGTAAACTTTTAATGTTACCTAATATCCACTGTCCTTGGTTCTGACAAGGATAAATCAACTTCAAAATCCACTAATGAACAGAGTTGATGAACTTTCTAAATCATAATTCCTACTATTTTCCCCACATGGCAGTCAAACACCTAAGCTAACGTGGCTAACTCATTTAGCTAACATTATTTCCAGATACAAGAAAATACTTCAATCTACTCACCTCGCAAAGCTAGTTAGGCTCTTTACTTGTTATTTAAACACGCTGGTGACTAACTGTGCTGCTTGCAATAATTCAAATTGTTATTTCCCTTAAATTTACTTACCCCAAAATATTCAAACCAAAGAGCATTCGTAACTCTATCATTATTCTGCACTCTGGTATATCCAATCTAGTGCTTTCAAACTCCAACCAAAATAACCTCAACGACATTACTAAGCATTCCGTTTTACACTATCTATTCTCAAAATAGTCCTATGAGCGTAATAACGCTAATAGAAGCGCTAATTTCAATACACTTACTGAGCTTCTTATTCTGGTTCTATGTATTTGTTCCAATTCATAATTACCTCCCTGAATTCTTTATTTAATTTGAATTCTCCTGTTAATAGGGTAACTTTGCCTTATCATCTCTAGTTTACTCTTTCATATTCGAGACGAATTGGTAGAATTTACGTGCACTTCTTTTAGCAACTCCATGGTTTTACAATTACTATTTCCAAACCATATCATTATACTATGATATTCATAATCATTCTTTGCTTCTTAGTTTGAACTATATTATATCTCCCATCTCCCGTAAATTCGGGAACCTCTTTTGAGGATTTACTGCCCATTTGTTAATAAAATCCTCTCTATGTGTTTCACACGTAATGTGTATGTCACTACCCCCTATGTGTGTGCTAGGCTGACCCTCTATGTTCCCAATATATGTGTATCTATATTAGGTCTCCATGATCTATGTGTGTGGTTCCTAATGTTATCAAATGACTCTAATTATGTTTATGTGTATTCCCACACTCTATGTGATATGTTCTACCATGTGGGTTTCTCCTTTCTGGAAACTTTATCTATAGAAGTGACTTCCAATCGGACATTAGATCTCACCCGTATACAACTATAAGCTATTTTCCAGGGGTCGTAAAGCCCTAGTTAATCGCCTATTTTTCTGTTGTTCCTTGGGACTTTTGAAGTTAATATCTCATATCTCACACCGCTAAATTAGGTTTCCCTCTCCTCCTGTTTTGGACTTCATTTCAGTGACCGGTCTGTAGAATTGATGGGGTTATCTTGTTTACATAGAATTACCGTCTATCTCACAAAACCTAGTTTATATCCTCACGTGTATCAACCAGTTTAACTGTTAGGTCTTAAACAAGGACTTTATTTAGGTATGTTTTTTTGAATTATCGACCTAGGCAAATTTACCATTTAAGTTATCCTATTCACAAAATCACCATCTTTTCACAGAGCACCTATTTAATATCCCTGCTTAAGAATGACTAAGCTCCTATTTTTGCTAAATTCCAAACGCGTTAGAACCAAAATAAACTCCTATTTTTGCTAAATTCTAAACACTTTAGAACCAATATAAACTCCTATTTTTGCTAAATTCCAAACATTTTAGAACCAAAATAAAGATATCTTAAATCATACCCCCCAAATCTGTGAATAAAGATTTTACTGACCTGTCTTGTAGACTGGGAAAAGCAATGTCGGTTGAATCTCGTCACCGTCTCTGTCGTTCTTAGATATACACCGGCCTGCAATAGTTCCCCAATGTCAGGGGGCAGGTCTTTGATCTTACGGATGCGATCATCCGCCCGTGCACGGTATTTCAGCGTTTTATCTTTCGGACGACAGGAACAGATATTGAGATCCGTCTCGAAGGACCAAATTGTTATAGAAATTTTGTACTCAATGTTCATAAACTGAACTTCAATTAAACAACTCCGTCTGTAACCCAGAATTTGTAAGATACTGGTTGAAATGAGACAAACAGAGGCCCAGTCTACAATAGTCAAATGTCAAATGTTTATTCACGAGAGCTCTCAATTCTCAATAAGAACACAGTCCTTTATATGTACATACAATTTAACTCCACCCCGCTTTAGGCGGGCTGTGTTTTACATATAACATCTTATCACTTCTAACAGCTTTCTGACCATTTCTAACCGTTTCTCCCCTCCCTGGGTGAAGAAACCGTTTTCCTGTTATTGGTTTCACAGTTATAAATCGTCTGTCGACAGTTCTCCTGTTCCTCTGTTATCTCAACTCCATCCGGCTTAAGTTGCAAAATAGTAACACAATGTCTTAGTCTTTTCATTTCTTAGGGAGCAGCTCCCGAGGTGACGGTTTTGGAGAGTCTGGCGTGCCCAAAGTAAAATGCCTCTCACTCAGGCCCAGAAAATAGGATATGCACATAATTAGTACTATTGGATAGGAAACACAGTTTCCAAGAGTGTTAAAATGTTGTCTGTGAGTATAACAGAACGGATATGGCAGGCGAAAGCCTTGCGTGCGCTGTGTTTTTTTCCTTTCCTATCGCCCAGTTTATATTCCGGTTGAAATATTATACTAAATATACATAATTGTGTTCCTAAGGATACATTATCAATGATGTTTGACTACCCGGTGAAATGCAAGGTGCCAAATTCAAAATCCAAAAGTTGAATTATTAAACATTCATCAATATACAAGTGTTGCATAATCATCAAAAGCTCTGCTTCTTGGNACATTAGTTAGAACTGGGCAGACCACCCACTGTAATTATTTGGTTAGTTAGCTGTTCGTGACGCAGGTAGACTAGCTTAGGGGTTTTTGAATATTTATTATTTATTTTCTTGGTCCAGCTCAGCCCTTTTTCCCCACACCCCATTACCATGTGTTTGAAATAAAACATTAGTGTTTGACTGTATATTTAGGTTGTCTGTGTTTTTTTTTGTTCTCACTGTTCCTTTTCACTGTAATAATTTGCATGAGATATGTTGCGGGTCTCGTTTCCATCCCCCCTAGACTGCGGGGCAAAAGGGATTCGTAACCGTAGTAAAATAAAGGTTAACCTGTTGGGCTAGGGGGCAGTGTTCGGAAGTTTGGTGTGCCCAAAGTAAAATGCCTCTCACTCAGGCCCAGAAAATAGGATATGCACATAATTAGTACTATTGGATAGGAAACACAGTTTCCAAGAGTGTTAAAATGTTGTCTGTGAGTATAACAGAACGGATATGGCAGGCGAAAGCCTTGCGTGCGCTGTGTTTTTTTCCTTTCCTATCGCCCAGTTTATATTCCGGTTGAAATATTATACTAAATATACATAATTGTGTTCCTAAGGATACATTATCAATGATGTTTGACTACCCGGTGAAATGCAAGGTGCCAAATTCAAAATCCAAAAGTTGAATTATTAAACATTCATCAATATACAAGTGTTGCATAATCATCAAAAGCTCTGCTTCTTGGCAATATCACAGCGTTGTCAGATTTCAAAAAGGCTTTACGGCGAAAGCACAACGTTTGATTGTTTGAGGGTAGCACCTCCAATATTTTGACATTAGCATAAATTCATAAACCATCACGGTTCACACAAAACACATTTCACAGCGAAAACAAATCCCTTACCTTTTGAAGAACTTCTGCTGAGGGCTTCCCAAGTGTCCAACGAAGACATCCAATGGTTCTTTTGTTAGAAAAAG
The DNA here is from genome assembly GCA_003317085.1 of Hucho hucho. NCBI lineage: Eukaryota > Metazoa > Chordata > Actinopteri > Salmoniformes > Salmonidae > Hucho > Hucho hucho. The sequence goes on from QNTS01000649.1 coordinate 164,804, forward strand.
TCATTTATTATATCCATAAATCTCAGTTTGGTTGGCGCGTTATGATCATAAAATACAGCGTCCAGCGCACGCGAGCCCGTGAACGCGCATCCGATGACCACTTTGAAATTCTTCTTCTATTACCATCCAGAGCAACTAAACATCATCAAACACTGTCTAGAGACTGTTGACATCCAGTGGAAGCAATAGGTACTGCAATCTTACTCCTATATATATATGTCTGTTTTCAATAGGGAGGGGTTCAAAATGAGGCAATGTGTCAAAACCACTTTTTCCAGGACAGAAATCCCTCGGGTTTTTGCCTGTTATATCAGTTCTGTTATACTCACAGACAATATTTTAACACTCTTAGAAACTTCAGAGTGTTTCCTATTCAATAGTACTAATTATGTGCATATCCTATTTTCTGGGCCTGAGTTGCAGGCATTTTACTTTGGGCACGCCAGACTCTCCAAAACCATCACCTCTGCTGCCGCTCCCTAAGAAGTTAACTTGTCAGGGAGCGGCAGCTGAGGGGTTGGTTTTGGAGAGTCTGGCGTGCCCAAAGTAAAATGCTTGCCACTCAGGCTCAGAAAATAGGATATGCACATAATTAGTACTATTGGATAGGAAACACTCGGAGGTTTCCAAAAGTGTTAACATAATGTCTGTGAGGTTAACAGAACTCATTTGGCAGGCAAAAACCAGAGAAAATTCCATCCGGAAATGTCATTCTGGTGGCTTATGGCTCACTGAGACAGTGCCTATTGAAAAGTCTTTAAAACAGGACACTGAATGTAGTACCTGTTGCCTCCACTGGATGTCAGCAGTGTATATGTAAAGTTTCAGAGCAATCGGAACTAATGTGTTCAATAGGTAGGGGTTTTGGTGAGTGGAGCTCTATTTCGGTTGCACGTTTTTGGGCGCACATTTGGCTGAGCGGTCCACTTTATTTGACTTATATAACGTTTAGGTGACCATCCAAGTGAAAGATTATCACTTTTATTCATAAAAGATAAGCTAAGGATGCATTTTAATTGGTTTTTGTTTTGTTGAGGAAAAGTTTATAGGTTTAGTTGAACGCGTTCTCTTCACGTTGGATTTTCTGAACACAAGGCGCCAACCAAACAGAGATTTATGGATATAATAAATTACTTTTTCTAACTAAATACCCATGGATTGTCTTCGTTGGACACTTAGGAAGCCCTCTGCAGAGGTTCTACAAAAGGTAAGGCACAGGTTTTCCCTGTGAAATGCATTTTCTATCGACCGCGCTGGCTAAAGATTTCATGGTTATGGAAAATATTGAAGGTGCTACCCTCAAACAATCAAATGTAGTGCTTTCGCCGTAAAGCCTTTTTGAAATCCGACAACGCTGTGATATTGCCAAGAAGCAGAGCTTTTGAGTATGAAACACTTGTATATTGGTGCATGTTTAATAATTCAACTTTTGGATTTTGCCTTGCATTTCACCTGGTAGTGTCGGGTGCTAGCGCCCCACTACTGCCTAACAAGTTAAAACCCCCACAGTTGTCTCTTTCAAGCAGGCTACACCTCTCTATCTCTGTTTGGATTTGCTGAAGATCAGTTACTGTTAGTTTGTTTGTGCGCGCTATCTCGCTTTTGTTTTTGCGCCTAGATCTCACATTAGCTGTCGTCATGTGAGTATGTATTGCTGTGTTAGATTGTTTGTTGGTGGGAAAAGGGGATTACCAGACAAGTCGCCCATGGGCATACATTACCCGTAGGAAATACTTTGTCTAAATACATTAGTTAGAACTGGGCAGACCACCCACTGTAATTATTTGGTTAGTTAGCTGTTCGTGACGCAGGTAGACTAGCTTAGGGGTTTTTGAATATTTANCTCTTTTTCAGTTGCACGTTTTTGGGCGCACGTTTGGCTGAGCGGTCCACTTTATTTGACTTATATAACGTTTAGGTGACCATCCAAGTGAAAGATTATCACTTTTATTCATAAAAGATAAGCTAAGGATGCATTTTAATTGGTTTTTGTTTTGTTGAGGAAAAGTTTATAGGTTTAGTTGAACGCGTTCTCTTCACGTTGGATTTTCTGAACACAAGGCGCCAACCAAACAGAGATTTATGGATATAATAAATTACTTTTTCTAACTAAATACCCATGGATTGTCTTCGTTGGACACTTAGGAAGCCCTCTGCAGAGGTTCTACAAAAGGTAAGGCACAGGTTTTCCCTGTGAAATGCATTTTCTATCGACCGCGCTGGCTAAAGATTTCATGGTTATGGAAAATATTGAAGGTGCTACCCTCAAACAATCAAATGTAGTGCTTTCGCCGTAAAGCCTTTTTGAAATCCGACAACGCTGTGATATTGCCAAGAAGCAGAGCTTTTGAGTATGAAACACTTGTATATTGGTGCATGTTTAATAATTCAACTTTTGGATTTTGCCTTGCATTTCACCTGGTAGTGTCGGGTGCTAGCGCCCCACTACTGCCTAACAAGTTAAAACCCCCACAGTTGTCTCTTTCAAGCAGGCTACACCTCTCTATCTCTGTTTGGATTTGCTGAAGATCAGTTACTGTTAGTTTGTTTGTGCGCGCTATCTCGCTTTTGTTTTTGCGCCTAGATCTCACATTAGCTGTCGTCATGTGAGTATGTATTGCTGTGTTAGATTGTTTGTTGGTGGGAAAAGGGGATTACCAGACAAGTCGCCCATGGGCATACATTACCCGTAGGAAATACTTTGTCTAAATACATTAGTTAGAACTGGGCAGACCACCCACTGTAATTATTTGGTTAGTTAGCTGTTCGTGACGCAGGTAGACTAGCTTAGGGGTTTTTGAATATTTATTATTTATTTTCTTGGTCCAGCTCAGCCCTTTTTCCCCACACCCCATTACCATGTGTTTGAAATAAACCATTAGTGTTTGACTGTATATTTAGGTTGTCTGTGTTTTTTTTTGTTCTCACTGTTCCTTTTCACTGTAATAATTTGCATGAGATATGTTGCGGGTCTCGTTTCCATCCCCCCTAGACTGCGGGGCAAAAGGGATTCGTAACCGTAGTAAAATAAAGGTTAACCTGTTGGGCTAGGGGGCAGTGTTCGGAAGTTTGGTGTGCCCAAAGTAAAATGCCTGTTACTCAGGCCCAGAAGCTAGGATATGCATATAGTATTGGATAGAAAACACTGAAGTTTCTAAAACTGTTAAAATAATGTCTGTGTATAACAGAACTGATATGGCAGGCGAAAACCCGAGAAAAATCCACCCAGAAAAAAAAAAAAAATCAGCTAACTGTCAATTCGAATCCTTTCCTATTGAACAATATAAAGAATAGCTCCCAGATTGCAGTACCTATGGCTTCCACTGGATGTCAACAGTCTTTAGACAAGGTTTCAGGCTTTTATTTTGAAAAATGTAGTTTAAAGGAAGTAGTTTAAAGGAAATCCAGGTGTCCCTCATTCTGGCAGTAGTCTTGTGGCGCGCGTGACTGATGGAGCGCTCTTCCTTATTGAACATAATACATTCCGTCTTAAATTGTATCGTTTATTTACATATTAGGGTACCTGAGGATTTATTAGAAACGTTGTTTGACTTGTTTGGACAAAGTTTAATTGGTAACTTTTTCGGTTTCATTTGCCTGTATGTTGACTGAGAGGAATGGGTGGATTACAGAACAAAACGCAAAAGCTTAGAATCTTGGTAATCGAACCGCATTGTCGTATTTACAATAGACTTTACGGCGAAAGCAGAACATTTGATTATCTGAGGACAGCGCCCCACAACAAAATAATTTCAAACCAGCACAGGCGTTACAAAATCAAATATAGCGATAAAATAAGATCTTCCTCTGTTTGAAATCACAAGGGTCCCAGGAACACAAAGAATGGTCATTTTGTTTGATAAAGTCCTTCTTTATATGCCAAAAAGTCAGTTTAGTTGGCACCATGGAGTTCTGTAATCCAGTCGTTCAACATGCAGCCAAAGAAATCCCAAAAGTACCGGTAAAGTTCGTCCAAACAAGTCAAACGATGTTTCTAATTAATCCTCAGGTTGTCAAATATCTAAAAGGATAATATTTCAGACGGAGAATAGTCTGTTCAAAAGGGAAGAAAAATAACGAAGGGCGTGCACACAGTCACGCGCGCAAAAACAGTAGTGGTAGTTTCAACAGCCACTTGAAAGAACTTCTATTTCTTGTTTGTTTTTCAAAGAAGAACCCTGAAACCTTGTCTAGACGGTTGACATCCAGTGGAAGCCATAGGTACTGCAATCTGGGAGCTATTCTTTTCATTATGCAATAGGAAACCATACCAATTGCATGGGAGCTCAAAAAAGCTATTTTTCCGGATGGATCTTCCTTGGATTTTCGCCTTCCATATCAGTTCTGTTATACTCACAGACATCAGTGTTTTCTATCAAATACAACTAATTATATGCATATCCTAGCTCCTGGGTCTGAGTAACAGGCATTTTACTTTGGGCATGCCAGACTCTCTGAACTTCCGAACACTGCCCCCTAGCCCGGAGAGGTTAACCAAAGAGCCGACAGACAAGTTCCTTACTTTTTTTGTTATTTTTTTACTGAAATTGCAACCAACTTTCTATGGCTTGTTTAAAAAAGAACAATATTTTGAAGATTATTTTGTTTCAAATAACCGAAAGTGAGCGATTGTAATCTGAATAAAGGGAAAAAGGCCATTCTTGAACATGGGGTGAGACATTCTTACTAATTTGTAAATTAAGCCAGTTTGTTATTTAAAAGTATACATTTCTGTTTTTAGAGGGATAGAAACTAAAAGCCCAACGTGCCTATTTTTTGAAAATTGTCAGTCCACATGTCAAGTGAAATTCCCCAATTGTATTTACCCAAGTTCTCACTTTAATCCAGGACCTCCAACAGTTTTTGTTGTTATTGCCTGATGCAGGACTCTAGTTCCAGAAGAGAGACTCTCAGACTGAAAACACCTCTAATTGCCACAGTTTTGAGTATCGATACATCAGCGTTCTAACTCCCCCTTGTGATAGTGTGGTGCAATGACAGAATGCATGACTTTGGCGCCGACAGAGATGGAAGCCTCGCTTCACGTTCTCAGGAAGCTATGCAGTATTTAGTTTTTTGTTATGGATTACTTTTAAAATTTCCCGGGTAATAATGTAAAGTTTTATTACATACAGCCGGGAGGAATTATTCGATATAAGAGCAACGTCAACTTACCAACATTACGACCAGGAATACGACTTTCCCGAAGCGGATCCTCTGTTTGGTCCACCAACTAGGATAATAGACTGGATCCCAGCCGGCGACCCAAAACAACGGCGGCGGAGGAGAAGGGGTAGACGGGGCAGTGTTCTGGTCAGGCTCCGTAGACGGGCACATCACGCACCTCTCCCGACTATACTACTTGCCAATGTCCAGTCTCTGAACAACAAGGTAGATGAAATCAGAGCAAGGATTGCCTTCCAGAGAGACATCAGAGACTGCAACGTTCTTTGCTTCACGGAAACATGGCTCACTCAGGACATGTTATCAGAGTCGGTAAAGCCACCTGGTTTCTCCACGCATCGCGCCGACAGAAACAAACATCTATCTGGTAAGAAGAAGGGCGGGGGTGTGTGTCTTATGATTAACGAGTCATCGTGTGATCATAACAACATACAGGAACTCAAGTCCTTTTGTTCACCTGACATAGAATTCCTTACAATCAAATGCCGACCGCATTCTCTACCAAGAACATTCTCCTAGATTATAATCACAGTCGCATATATCCCCCCTCAAGCTGACACATCGACGGCACTGAAAGAAATTCATTGGACTCCATGTAAACTGGAAACCACATACCCTGAGGCTGCATTTATTGTGGCTGGGGATTTTAACAAGGCTAATTTGAAAACAAGGCTCCCTAAATTTTATCAGCATATCGAATGTGCGACCCAGGCTGGTAAAACCCTGGATCATTGTTATTCTAACTTCCATGATGCATACAAAGCCATTCTCCACCCTCCTTTCGGCAAGTCTGACCACGACTCCATTTTGTTGCTCCCAGCCTACAGACAGAAACTAAAACAGGAAACGCCCGTTCTCAGGTCTGTTCAACGCTGGTCCGACCAATCTGATTCCATGCTGCAAGATTGCTTCGAGCACGTGTACTGGGATATGTTCCGGACAGCATCAGACAACAACATTGATGTATATGCTGATTAGGTGGGCGAGTTTATTAGCAAGTGCATCAGTGATGTTGTACCCATAGCAACTATTAAAACCTTCCCCAACCAGAAACTGTGGATTGATGGCAGCATTCGTGCAAAACTGAAATCGCGAACCACTGCTTTTAACCAGGGTAAGGCGACCGGAAGCATGACTGAATACAAACAGTGTAGCTATTCCCTCCGCAAGGCAATCAAACAAGCTAAGCGTCAATATAGAGACAAAGTAGAGTCACAATTCAACGGCTCAGACACGAGAGGAATGTTGCAGGGTCTACAGTCAATCACAGACTACAAAAAGAAAACCAGCCCCGTCACGGACCACGATGTCCTGATCCCAGACAAACTAAACAACTTCTTTGCTCGCATTGAGGACAATACAGTGCCACCGACACGGCCCGCTACCAAAACCTGCGGGCTCACCTTCACCGCAGCCAACGTGAGTAAAACATTTAAGCGTGTTAACCCTCGCAAGGCTGCCGGCCCAGATGGCATCCCTGGCCGTGTCCTCAGAGCATGCGCAGACCAGCTGGCTGGTGTGTTTACGGACATATTTAATCAAACCTTATCCCAGTCTGCTGTTCCCACATGCTTCAAGAGGGTCACCATTGTTCCTGTTCCCAAGAAAGCTAAGGTAACTGAGCTAAATGACTATCGCCCCGTAGCACTCACTTCTGTCATCATGAAGTGCTTTGAGAGACTAGTCAAGGATCATATCACCTCCATCCTACCAGATACCCTAGACCCACTCCAATTTGCTTACCGTCCCAATAGGTCCACAGACGACGCAATCACAATCACACTGCACAGTGCCCTAACCCATCTGGACCAGAGGAATACCTATGTAAGAATGCTGTTCATCGACTACAGCTCAGCATTTAACACCATAGTACCCTCCAAACTCATCATTAAGCTCGAGACCCTAGGTCTCGACCCAGCTCTGTGCAACTTGGTCCTGGACTTTCTGACGGGACGGCCCCAGGTGGTGAGGGTAGGAAACAACACCTCCACCCCGCTGATCCTCAACACTGGGGCCCTACAAGGGTGCGTTCTCAGCCCTCTCCTGTACTCCCTGTTCTCCCATGACTGCGTGGCCAAGCGTGCCTCCAACTCAATCATCAAGTTTGCTGACGACACTACAGTCGTAGGCTTGATTACGAACAACGACGAGACGGCCTATAGGGAGGAGGTGAGGACCCTCGGAGTGTGGTGTCAGGAAAATAACCTCTCACTAAACGTCAACAAAACTAAGGAGATGATCGTGGACTTCAGGAAACAGCGGAGGGAGCATCCCCCTATCCACATTGACGGGACAGTAGTGGAGAAGGTGGAAAGTTTTAAGTTCCTCGGCTTACACATCACAGACAAACTGAAATGGTCCACCCACACAGACAGCGTGGTGAAGAAGGCGCAACAGCACCTCTTCAACCACAGGAGGCTGAAGAAATTTGGCTTGTCACCAAAAACACTCACAAAATTCTACAGATGCACAACCGAGAGCATCCTGTCGGGCTGTATTACCGCCTGGTACGGCAACTGCTCCGCCCACAACCGTAAGGCTCTCCAGAGGGTAGTGAGGACTGCACAACGCATCACCGGGGGTAAACTACCAGCCCTCCAGGACACCTACACCACCCGATGTCACAGGAAGGCCAAAAAGATCATTGAGGACAACAACCACCCGAGCCACTGCCTGTTCACCCCGCTATCATCCAGAAGACAAGGTCACTACAGGTGCATCAAAGCTGGGACCGAGAGTCTGAAAAACAGCTTCTATCTCAAGGCCATCAGACAGTTAATAGGGAGTAGCGGCGCGCTAGCGGGCCACTCCCGACACTACCAGGTGAAATATAAGGCGCCAAATTCAAAATCCAAAAGTAAAATTATTAAACATTCAACAATATACAAGTGTTGCATAGTCATCAAAAGCTCTGCTTCTTGGCAATATCACAGCATTGTCAGATTTCAAAAAGGCTTTACGGCGAAAGCACAACATTTGATTGTTTGAGGATAGCACCCCACATATTTTCCACATAAGCATAAATTCATATCCAGCGCCGGTCACACAAAACCCATATAAGAGCTAAAAAATATCACTTACCTTTCAAAGAACTTCTGCTGAGGGCTTCCCAAGTGTCCAACGAAGACATCCAATAGTTATTTTGTTAGAAAAAGTCATTTATTATATCCATAAATCTCTGTTTGGTTGGCGTGTTATGATCATATAATCCACCGTTGAGTCGCCCATTGAACCGTGAAGAGAACACGTTCAAATTATACCTATAAACTTTCTACAAACAAATATCATTTTTTATGTTTCCTTAGGTATCCTTTTATGTATATTTACTGTAATATTTCAACCGGACGATAATGTGAACAATAGGAAAGGAAAATTAAGTGGTGCGCGCTCACAATCTCGCGCCCGTGAAAAGTTGTAAACAAAAGTGGTCCCCTGACTACTTCCTCTTTCTATCCGTTCTGCTTACTGCTAGACCTTCCAGACTCTGTATAAAGACTGTTGACATCTAGTGGAAGCCATAGGTACTGCAGTCTCAGTCCTACATAACATTGTATGCAATAGGCAGCCTGGAGAAAAAGGTCATCTACAAAAAAAACTGCAAATCCGGATGGATTTTCCTCAGGTTTTTGCCTGCTATATCACTTCTGTTTTACTCACAGACATTATCTTAACGGTTTTAGAAACTTCAGAGTGTTTCCTATCCAATAGTACTAATTATGTGCATATCCTATTTTCTGGGCCTGAGTGACAGGCATTTTACTTTGGGCACGCCAGACTCTCCAAAACCGTCACCTCTGCTGCCGCTATTATGCTAATAGATAAATATTGTTGGTGCTATCCTCAAACAATCAAATGTTGTGCTTTCGCCGTTAAGCCTTTTTGAAATCTGACAACACTGTGATATTGCCAAGAATCAGAGCTTTTGATGACTATGCAACACTTGTATATTGATGAATGTTTAATAATTCAACTTTTGGATTTTGAATTTGGCGCTAGCGCCCCACCACTCCATAAGTAGTTAAACAATTTTGTATATAATGTTTACATATCCAACATTACTCATATCAAATGTATACACTGTATTCTATACCATCTACTGAATCTTGCCTATGCCGTTCGCCCATCGACTCGATCTCTAGCCACTTTAATAATTAAAAAGTGGATGTAATAAATGTATCACTAGCCACTTTAAACGATGCCATTTATATAATGTTTACATATCCTACACTACTCATCTCACATGTATATACTGTACTATATACCATCTACTGCATCTTGCCTATGCCGGTCAGCCATCGCTCATCCATATATTTATAATGGAGGCTATGATTAAGAAGTTGGAGCTAATCTCTGTCTGCATTAACAAGGACAACACACAGGTCTTTCCATCATTGTATGATTTTTTGTGTGCAAATGAACTCAAGCTTACGGACAATGTCAAATGTGATATAGCGAAGCACCTGAGTGAGTTGGGTGCGCAATTATTCAGGTACTTTCCCGAAACGGATGACACAAACAGCTGGATTCGTTATCCCTTTCATGCCCTGCCTCCAGTCCACTTACCATAACTGAACAAGAGAGCCTCATCGAAATTGCAACAAGCGGTTCTGTGAAAATGGAATTTAATCATAAGCGACTGCTAGACTTCTGGATTGGGTTTCGCTCAAAGTATCCTGCCTTGGCAAATCGTGCTGTTAAGACACTGATGCCTTTTGCAACCACGTACCTATGTGAGAGTGGATTCTCAGCCCTCACTAGCATGAAAACTAAATACAGGCACAAACTGCGTGTGGAAAATTATTTAAGACTGAGACTCTCTCCAATACAACCCAACATTGCAGAGTTATGTGCAGCCTTTCAAGCATACTTTTCTCATTAACCTGTGGTGAGTTATTCACAATTTTCGATGAACAAATAAGGTTTTATGTGTAAGATGTTTAAATAAAGAGCAAAATTATTGATTATTATTATATTATTATTTGTGCCCTGGTCCTATAAGAGCTCTTTGTCACTTCCCACGAGCCGGGTTGTGACAAAAACTCACACTCAGTCTTATGTTTAATAAAGGTATCGTATAGTGTGTGTGTGGCAGGCTTACAATGATGGCAAAAAACAACATTTCAGAGTGCGCTGACCCTGGTGCTAGATGGGGTACGCAGCTGGAGGTTGAATGTTTGAAGGGGTACGGGACTATAAAAAGTTTGGGAACCACTGGTCCAAACCATTCAATTATGAGACGGGGGTGAAATCCAGAGCTGTACTATACACTGAGTATACAAAATGAGGTGTTCTTAATGTTTTGTTAGGTATATTTGTTTGGTATATTCATTGGCTATGTCATAGGAACATTTTAAAGAACAATATTGATACATTTCAAAAAGTGAACTATCCCTTTAAGTCAGGTGTGATGTAACATTCTCCCAGCTGTCAGTGCATACAGTATAGTGCACAACTGACCTCTTACATGTGTTCATGAGGATGAGGGTTCATTTCGACAAGTTGTCTTTACACAGTTGAACACATAAAGTGATATGTCAGAGGAGTAGAGGAAGGTAAACTCAAGTCAACTCAGTTTACACAGCAGTTACGCAACAAGATACAACTATATTTTTATTAGTGGAAAACTTCAGTATGCCTCAGCGTTAGCTTAGCATCAATGTTCAAAAGAAGACGAGAGCTCATTTCAATGCAGGGCTAGTCTGCTATGTACCCCGGTACACTTGAAGGCATAATGTGTACTCCAGAATCATTGAGTGTTGATTCAGGTAGAGACTTAGACTGACTGCTCTTTTTTGTCTGCAAAGACTCCTTATGGTTCCGCCGGCTTCCTTTTGGACTGAGAGACGCGTCGGCCATAGTAAGGATGGATGCCCACCGGCCCTCATTAAACGACAAAGCCAAATCATTATGGATCACTTGTTCCCCGTCCGCCAGTGGAGGCTGGGGCTTCATCCCATATGGCACTCTATTCCCTAAATTGTTCATTACTTTTGACCCATGCCCTATGGGCATGGGTCAAAAGTAGTGCACTAATAGACTAAATAGGAAATAGGGTACGATTTCGAACGCAGCCTGGGTGATGAGTGGCAAAGGGAGACCCCCGCCCTTCCAGATCCCACCGAGCCAGTGTGCAGCAGCTGTGGGCTATCATTAGCAGATGACAAAGCCCATTAGGAGTCTTACTCTACAGGCCCGGAGTGGATCTGACAAGCTCACTTTAGCCCTGGCCCACATCGCCATTGAATGCACCAGCAAACCACTCATATATAAGCACATATAGCCACAAACAGACTAAACCAGTCAGTACTAAACCAGTCTGTTAGTAGCCTAGTTTAACATCTGAAAACCCACTGTCCAATACACACATAGCCACACATAGACTACACCAGCCATTAAGTATAGTTGCCATATTGCCTCAATATATTATTGTCTTTTCTTATGCTAATTTCAACACGTTTAAATCCTACGGAGAACCACTAAAATGCATGAGAAACAAGAGAGCTTCAAACAATCAGATGACACAACCAATTTACAACTCAACCCACACACCTGTCTGCAATCAACCATGAGCCAAACACATAGTACTGATTATTCAATGTAAAAACAGCAATTTTAGTCCCCTATAATGAAATCGGAGGGGGGACTATGGATATGTCTCCGTCGTTAGTCACTCAGACACCACTGGCCCGATTTTGACAAAACTTGAATGATGCGACTTGACATAGAGATCCGACATTTACAAAATGACATTGATTGGCCAAAGACAGGAGTTATAGTAATCAACTAAAATTCCAAATGTTAAACAAGCATATCTCCTGCCCCGTTTGAGCTTGAATTGTTGTCACTAATTGGCCCAAAGGGGGGCGCTGCATCATTCCTAGGGGACAGAGTATGTGAGCGACAAGGAGCTGGAGTGGACCAAGATTCCCAAAGGCTGGAGCTTCGGCCTTCTCGCCCGTTCCAATTTCTCTCCAGTAGCACCCACTTCAGGAGCTTAGGGCCTGCCCGCCCCAGCATGCATTTGAAGTCTACTTGTGTGCTGCTAATAGCCCCTTGCTTTAGCTACTGTCACAGAGTTCGCTAAATATTTTCATAAAGAAACTGATAAAACACACGGGCTAAATCAAGGTGACTTACAAAAATGAGGACCAAGAGCAAGAAAGGGAGTGCAGTGAGGTACTGTCCACTGTTATGTGTAAGGCTTGGATGCCACCTGCTGGTATGGTGCTAAACTGTTAGGTTATAGACCGGATGCCATTGTTCTACACGTGGGATATAGTAGTTGTTACACGCTGGCTGTATGAAACATCCCCAACTAAAGAATCATTGTGGAATCTGAAAAGACACTTATCCCAAAAATATGATGGTGTACTTACTACATGCACATGCTAAAAGAAAGGAATTAGGTGGGTAGATAACGAAGTGTGTCATTGTAGCAAAGCATTTATAAACTAAAACTCTGGTCTCAAATGTTTTGTTAATTTTCGTTCTATTATCTATACAATAGGCCATAATTGATTTAGGCTCAATAGGCCTGGTATATTCCCACATTCAAGGAGCTTTCAGTTACGATTGGGTTATTTTGCCTAAAAACCATAAGGCCTACTTATAGAAATTTTTTAAATATACAACTGCATCTCTGCCCAGCCTGGCAAAAAGGGTGTTTAGAATCCCCAGTGGCTCTGCAAGTGCGGAGAGGATATTCTTCGCTGCTAGCGGCTCTCCAGGCACCATAGTATGAATAACTTAGGTAATTCATTTCCGTTCTTTCTAAGGCTCCCTGTCTGGCTCCTGACTTATTTAGAGTGTTTTTATGCTGTATAATATGACATGTAGCCTATTTGAAATGATGTTTGCTTCTTACATTAACCTTTTCATGTGTACTCAAATACTTTTCATTCAAATCCATAGGGTTTGGTTTCAATATTTAAAAAACTATTGGTAGGTCCAGGTAGTCACACAAATAGATTGGTTTGCTTAAATTGATTTTAATGAATGGAGCGAATTTGGAGCGAGCCTGAAGCGTTTTTTAGCTGAGCGGTAGGAAAAGACATGGAGCACCACTCCATGAGCGATGAGCGGGATTTCCAACTGCTCAACTCCGCTCACATACTCAGGTGGGGGAGGAAATATTTACTGTTGCTGTCACGTCCTGGCCATACAGAGCCCTCTGGGTTCTCTATAGTGATTTAGGTCAGGACGTGACTAGGGGGGTTTTGTCTAGTTGTTGTATTTCTAGGTTGGTTTTGTGTATGGTTCCCGATTAGAGGCAGCTGATTGTCGTTACCTCTAATTGGGGATGATACTTAGTGTGTTCTGTTTCCCACCTGCTTTTGTGGGATATTGTTTTGTGCTAGTGCCTGTGAGTGCTGTGTATTGTCAGATCTGTTGTTTTCTTTATTGGTTTTGTATGTTCCACAAAAAAATTTATATGTGGAACTCTACGCATGCTGCGCCTTGGTCCGTTTATTATAAGGACGATCGAAACAGAATATCCCACCAGTCCAGGACCAAGCAGCGTGCAACGAGATGGACTTGGGAGGAGATCATGGGTGGATGCAAGACCCTTCCTTGGCGGGAGTCGCCGAGGAGTAATGGAGGACAGCGACGACACCAGGGTCCGTGGCCACAAGGAGCCCAAGGGCAACCCCAAGATTTTTTTGGGGGGGGGGCACATGGGGTGGTCGGTTGGGCCGAGAAGAGAGCCAGAGCCCGAATGGGAGACGTTCGAGGAGTTTGAGGAAGGTTATCGGAGAGAGGTGTTTGCGATGAGTATGCTGCAGCGCAGGTGGTTGGAAGAGCGTGTCATCAGTCCGGTGCAATCTGTGCCGGATCCACGCACCAGGCCTCCAGCGCGCCTTCCTCTGCGCCGGTGCCCAGTCCAGGCACGGCGTCCAGTCCCGCTATAAGGCCGGAGCTTTCCTTGGCGCCGGTGCCCAGTCCAGGCACGGCGTTCAGTCCTGCTCCTAGGCCGGAGCCTTCATCTGCGCCAGTGCCCAGTCCAGGCACGGCGTCCAGTCCTGCGCCTAGTCCAGGCACAGCGTCCAGTCCTGCTCCTAGGCCAGAGCTTTCCTCTGCGCTGGTGCCCAGTCCAGGCACGGCGTCCAGTCCTGCTCCTAGGCTGGAGCTTTCCTCTGCACCGGTGACCAGTCCAGGCACGGCGTTCAGTCCTGCTCCATGGAAGGAGCTTTCCTCTGCGCCGGTGACCAGTCCAGGCACGGTGTTCAGCCCGGTTACTTGGCCGGATCCGCGGTCTGAGCGGGTGCTACGTCCCGCACCGGAGCCGCCACCAATGCTAGTGTCCCACCCGAACCCTCCCCAATCTAGTTTCAGGTTTTGCGGCCGGAGTCCGCACCTTTGGGGGCGATTTAGGTCAGGACGTGACTGGGGGGGGTTTGTCTAGTTGTTGTATTTCTAGGTTGGTTTTGTGTATGGTTCCCAATTAGAGGCAGCTGATTGTCGTTACCTCTAATTGGGGATCATACTTAGTGTGTTCTGTTTCCCACCTGCTTTTGTGGGATATTGTTTTGTGCTAGTGCCTGTGAGTGCTACGTATTGTCAGATCTGTTGTTTTCTTTATAGGTTTTGTATGTTCCACGCACACTGCGCCTTGGTCCGTTTATTATAACGACGATCATAACAGTTGCCTTGTTCTCACTTCCTTTTAGCATATCTTTCTAGCTAATTTAATCAATTATACCAGTGCAAAACATTTTTTATTTAGATGACAGTTGTTGAATTCAATCATAAAGAACAGGTCAATGTTTTTTTTCTCTATCTGTTTTATATGATTTGATTCCATTTGAATGGTGACAGCTTTCGCAATGACCTTAGCTGTCATTCAAATATAAATTGTACCGCTTGTCAATCATCTTTGTCAAACATGTTTCTACCACAGTAATTACATTTTAAAAAATTACCTTTATTTAACTAGGCAAGTCAGTTATTAACAAATTCTTATTTTCAATGACAGCCTAGGAACAGTGGGTTAACTGCCTTTTTCAGGGGCAGAACAACAGAGTTTTAACCTTGTCAGCTCGGGGATTCGATCATGCAACCTTTCGGTTACTAGTACAAACACTAACCACTAGGCTACCTGCCGCCTTAAATTGTTTTTGAATAATGATCTGGATAGCTACAGTAGGATTTCTAAGCACCATCAAATAGGGAGAAACTTTAAAGGGTGCGTAGCTCTGGCCCCATTATTGCTGGAAAATATGGACTGGAGTAACAGGGAAGCGCACAGTTTGTAAGTATTTTCCACTGGACTCGTGATTTTAATGAACGAATTTAGGATTTTAAGGAATAGACTTTGGTTTATTGTAAGCATATATTCAAAGACAATTGTGTGGCATTGTATTGCTCAGCAATACAACAGCACCCCACTCCCGACACTACCCGGTGAAATGCAAGGCGCCAAATTCAAAATCCAAAAGTTGAATTATTAAACATGCATCACTATACAAGTGTTTCATAGTCATCAAAAGCTGTTTCTTGGCAATATCACAGCGTTGACACCTTCTGGAAACAGAAAATACTCTACAAGAATGACAGAGTCCATCCAAATCATCTTGTCTTCTGGACTCTGTCCACGCATTTCAAGGCTGCGTGGACAATGACTGGTAAATGATCCAAGACCAGCTCAGTTAATCCCTACCATTGTGACAATGAGTCGTCATATTGCTGCATCAAATGTACATGATCTTAGGGGCATTGGCAAACACAATGTAAGTAATTTAATTGATGTACCCCTAATTGCACCGAATACATCTGTTTATCCTACAGCTATTGTATTGTAAGCAGTAATCATGTGCCTATAAACCAGAGTTACTGTGTTAGCACTGAGGCGGTGTGCAATGGTAGGAAGACCACTTTATGCAGCTCACACTGCACTATCAGCTCCAATGTAAATAACATGAGTAAGTCTACCTCTGATAAGCTTCCCAGTAAAGCATTAAAAACAATCAAGCAACCCAGAAAAGTGCTAAAAATAACCCATATTAAGATATGTAGCCTAAGAAACAAGGTCCATGAAGTCCATAACTTGCTTGTAACAGATGACATTCATATTCTGACTATCTCTGAAACTCACTTAGATAATACCTTTGACGATACAGTGTTAGCAATACATGGTTATAACATCTACTGAAAAGACAGAAATGCCAACGGAGGAGGTGTTGCGGTCTATATTCAGAACCACATTCCTGTAAAGCTTAGACATGATCTAATGTTAAATACTGTTGTAGTAATATGGCTACAGGTTCATCTGCCTCACCTAAAGCCCATTCTTGTGGGAAGCTGCTATAGACCACCAAGTACTAACAGTCAGTATCTGGATAATATGTGTGAAATGCTTGATAATGTATATGATATCAACAGAAGTATATTTTATGGGTGATTTAAATATTGACTGGCTATCATCAAGCTGCCCACTCAGGAAAACATCATTCAGGAAAACAGTTACAAACAGCACCGGAATTAAATCATCAACATGTATTGATCACATCTTTACTAATATTGCAGATATTTACTTTAAAGCAGTATCCAAATCCATAGGATGTAGTGATCACAATATAATAGCCATATCTTGGAAAACCAAATCTCCAAAGGGTGGGCCTTACAATAAGTTTTGTAATGATTCATATGTTGATGATGTAAATAATATTTGCTGGTCTGTGGTGTGTAATGAGGAGCAACCAGACGCTGCACTTGATGCATTTATGAAACAACCTATTCCAGTTACTAATAAGCACGCACCCATTAAGAAAATGACTGTAAAAACTGTTAAATCCCCTTGGATTGATGAGGAATTGAAAAATGTTATGGTTGAGAGGGATGAGGCAAAAGGTATGGCAATTACGTCTGGCAGCCCAACTGATTGGCAAACGTAATGCAAATTAAGAAATGCTGTGAATAAGCTAAATGAAAATAAAAAGAAACTACACTATGAAACAAAGAAAGATTATACAAATAATTATAGTAAAAAGCTTTGGGGCACCTTAACACTACTTAGGGAGTGGTGGGGCGCTAGCATAGTCATCAAAAGCTCTGCTTGGCAATATCACAGCGTTGTCAGATTTCAAAAAGGCTTTACGGCGAAAGCACAACATTTGATTGTTTGAGGGTAGCACCTCCAATATTTTTCCATTAGCATAAATTCATAAACCATCGCGGTTCACACAAAACACATTTCACAGCGAAAACAAATCCCTTACCTTTTGAAGAACTTCTGCTGAGGGCTTCCCAAGTGTCCAATGAAGACATCCAATGGTTCTTTTGTTAGAAAAAGTCATTTATTATATCCATAAATCTCCATTTGGTTGGCGCATTATTTTCATAAAATACAGCGTCCACTCGCCCATTGAACCGTGAAGAGAACGCGTTCAACCTATACCTAAGTTAACTTCTTAGGGAGCGGCTCCCGAGGTGATGGTTTTGGAGAGTCTGGCGTGCCCAAAGTAAAATGCCTCCCACTCAGGCCCAGAAGGCCCAGAAAATAGGATATGCACATTCCCATCGTGCAGCAGTATCCATTTAGCCAGGTGTGTAATTGGCGTATACGACTAAAAACCACATCCGTGTAGCGTGGGGATGGAAATGGACCGGAAATAACGCACTGCTTCCCAGATTCCAGTAGCGTATTTATCAATGTTTTAAAATCGACTCTCAATTTCTCTGACTGCTGGAGTTTAATGTCATTTGACCCAGCATGGACAATGACAGTTGAAGCGGCGGAGTTCTTCCTAATAAGTAGCGGTAGCATGGAGTTTAGGTCAGGGATCCTAGCTCCAGGGTAACAGAAGGTCTCAGCTTTCCGGATTAAAACGTTTCGGACCATGGATGAACCCACCACGAGAACGGAAGGACTACAGATGGGTTTATTGGGTAAATGGTGGGGCCTCTCCCGGGTGATCTGCCTCCTAGCAAGTTGAGGGGGACTAGCAGCTAAAACTGACGACCTAGCGGCGGGCAAGGAGCGCAGATGAGTGCGCTTCCACCTGAGAGTGAGATGGCAGCAGTAGAGATGTAGCGGAGGGACCCTGTACAGTATGATTGGAATGCACTTCCAGGTCTTCCAGGACCCTGAATCTCTTCCCCAATTGTAGCACCTCCGAAACATTTGATGGATTCCGTTTCCTGGAGTGCTTTACTCCCCGGACAGCAATCCAGGCATCCTGAGGCGGGGCAGAAGCGGCGGAAGGGGTGTAACAGACCAGGCCCTTCGATTTAGCTCCTAGCCTGGGCGATAGCTCATTTAACGCCTTAGGGAGTAGCGGCGCGCTAGCGGGCCGCCCCCGACACTACCTGGTGAAATGCAAGGCGCCAAATTCAAAATCCAAAAGTTGAATTATTAAGGGAACCGATTGGAGTTTCTCTGTTACAGGCTCCCCAGAAGTGGAGGTGCCGAGCCAGGGGCAGGTGACATCGTCAATTTTGGAGGTGGTTTGTGCAACCATGGAATCCAGGAGTTCTTCATCCTCCTTGATCTGGTGCAAGACAGATATTCTCCCCTCCAGCTCAGCGACTCTCTGGCTCAGGTACTGGCAGGTGGTACATCCAGGGGTGAGCGAAGCCATGAGAGACATGAAACACCGCCCCTTAGCGGCTAACCTTCCAAAAAAAAAGTATAGTCTAGTGAGTGTGCGTATGGTCAGTGCAAGACAGTTCAGGTATCCTTAACTTCTTAGGGAGCGGTGGGGCGCCGACACTACCCGGTGAAATGCAAGGCGCCAAATTCAAAATCCAAAAGTTGAATTATTAAACATGCATCAATATACAAGTGTTGCATAGTCATCAAAAGCTCTGCTTCTTGGCAATATCACAGCGTTGTCAGATTTCAAAAAGCATTTACGGCAAAAGCACCACATTTGATTGTTTGAGGATAGCACCCCACATATTTTTCCCATTACCAGAAATTCATAAGCCTTCACGGTTCACAGAAAACACATTTCACAGCGAAAACAAATCAATTACCTTTTGAAGAACTTCTGCTGAGGGCTTCCCAAGTGTCCAACGAAGACAATCCATGGTTCTTTTGTTAGAAAAAGTAATGTATTATATCCATAAATCTCTGTTTGGTTGGCGCGTTATGTTCAGAAAATCCAACGTCGAATCGCCCATTGAAACGTGAAGAGAACGCGTTCAAATATACCTATAAACTTTTCCTAAACAAATCAAATACCAGTTAAAATGTATCCTTAGCTATTCTTTTATGAATATTAGCGATAATATTTCACTCGGATGACCATCCGAGTGAAACCTTATATAAGTACCTTATATAAGTAAAATAAAGTGGGGCGCGCAGCCAGACTCGCGCCCGAGAAAACTTGTTGACATTTGAGCTACCTTCACCATTTTCTGTACCTATTCGTTCTGTTTACTCCAATCTCTCTGAGTCTTTGTATATAGACTGTTGACATCTAGTGGAAGCCATAGGTACTTCAGTCTCAGTCCTGGTTACAAATGGATTCAAAGGGGAGTGTGTCAAACAGAGCAATAGGTCACCAGAAACTGATTTCCGGATAGATTTTTCTCGGGTTTACGCCTGCTAAATGAGGTCTGTTATACTCACAGACATTATGTTAACTCTTTTAGAAACCTCAGAGTGTTTCCTATCCAATAGTACTAACTATGTGCATATCCTATTTTCTGAGCCTGAGTGGCAGGCATTTTGCTTTGGGCACGCCAGACTCTCCAAAACCGTCACCTCACCTGCCGCTCCCTAAGAAGTTAACCTCGCAATGAGTCACTCGGCCATGGAGCAAGAGGGGAGGGCCAAGCCGTCCGGGAGGAAAGGGGACAGTGCGAGTCACAGGATGCGGAAAGGGAGGAGTACGTTCGAAGAGGCAAAAGGAGAAAGGAGGGAGGATTTAGCAGAAGGGAGAGATGATAGAATCGAAGAGGAGCGAGTAGTAGGAGAGAGAGTGAAGATATGGTTGGCTAGGGTTGGCTAGGGTTGGAGGAAAGGGAGAAAGAAAATGAAAGAAAGTAGTGATCAGAGACCTGGAGGGGGTTGCAGTGATTAGTAGGCAAACAGCCTCTAGTAAAGATGATTTCAAGCATATTGCCTGCCTTGTGAGTTGGAGGGGATTGGGAAAAAGGGTAGGTCAAAAGAGGCAAAGAGGGGAAGAGAGAGTTGGAAAGAAATTAATCGAAGGCAGACGTCAGGAGGTTGAAGTCGCCAAGTACAAAGAGTGGTTAGCCATCGTCGAGAAATTAGCTTATCAAGGTTTCAAGCTCATTGAGGAACTCTCCAAGGGCACAACCGCCGCTTACAGTTGCCGCTGAGAAACCAGGGGAGACTGAAGTAATAACACTAATTGCTAATTGCCTAGCAGAGGTGAAGAGCACACCTCCCTGTACTAATTGCTGATTGCATAAGAGAGGAGAAACCACTCCCCATCCAATACAGCCACTGACTGCAAGTTATGAGCAGTCAGCAAATCACACGCCAAGTAGCATGCTGGAAAGACAGGCAGCACTTATTAAAGTAGATGACCCTAGATAGAAAAAAGACAATACTAGACTAACTGGTAAAGACAAAAATTATACTTATCACTCCTGGAGATATCAGGAGTCCTCTAGCTATAGATTGAAACATGGGGGCGTGCTCTCCCCTCTTTCTCTTATAGTCCACGATCAGCTTCTTGGTCTTCCTGACATTGAGGGAGAGGTTGTTGTCCTGGCACCACACTGCTAAGTCTCTGACCTACCTGTGTTCGGCCTACCACCGTCGTGTCGTCAGCAAACTTGATGATGGTGTTGGAGTCGTGTGTGGCCACACAGTTGTGGGTGAACAGGAAGTACAGGAGAGGACTAAGCACACACCCCTAAAGGGCCCCGGTGTTGAGGGTCAGCGTGGCAGAGGTGTTGTTGCCTACCCTCACCACCTGGGGCCGGCCTATCAGGAAGTCCAGGATCCAGCTGCAGAGGGAGTTGTTCAGTCCCAGGGTCCCTAGCTTAGTGATGAGTTTGGAGGGGACTATGGTGTTGAATGCTGAGCTGTAGTCTATGAACAGCATTCTCACA
This sequence comes from Hucho hucho, assembly GCA_003317085.1. Taxonomy (NCBI): domain Eukaryota; kingdom Metazoa; phylum Chordata; class Actinopteri; order Salmoniformes; family Salmonidae; genus Hucho; species Hucho hucho. Next base: position 186,017 of record QNTS01000649.1, read on the forward strand.
TAGTTATTTCCCCTTGTGTCCAGGTGTGAAAGGGCAGTGTGCAGTACAATTGATATTGTGTAATCTGTGGATCTGTTGGGGCAGTATGCAAATTGGAGTGGGTCTAGGTTGTCTGGGATGATGGTGTTGATGTGTGTCATGACCAGCCTTTCAAAGCACTTCATAATTACAGATGTGAGTGCTACAGGGTGGTAGTCCTTTGGCAGGTTACCTTGGAGCTGTTGGGAACAGAGACAATGGTGATCAGTTTGAAACATGTTGGGATTACAGGGGCGCTTTCACTCAAGGCACAGTGTTATATTCCTCGAAGCGAGCATAAAAGGCTGGGTTTCCCTTTGTAATCCGTTAATGTCTGCAAGCCCTGCCTCATACGATGAGTGCCGGCGCCCGTTTAACCTGTTACGGATCCAATCCCGTGAACTTGATTGATTTTGACAACATCCGGTGAAATGCAGAGCGCCAAATTCAAATTACAAAAATCTCATTTCAAACATTCATGAAAATACAAATGCTGCACATCCTTCAAAAGCTTAGACTCTTGATAATCTAACAGCATTGTCAGATTTCAAAAAGGCTTTACGGAAAAAGCAGAACATTTGATTGTCTGAGGACAGCACCCCCACTCAAAAAAACTCAATTAGCATAATAACATAACCAGCAGAGGTGTCACAAAACTCAAAAATAGCATAAAATAAATTACACAATAAAAGCACCTTTTGTTCGATAAAGTTCCTCTTTATATCCATATAGCTCCGTTTGGTTGGCGCGTTTTGTTCAGTAATCCACCTGCCCAAAGGCTTTCATCCATGCAGACAAACGATATCCCAAAAGTACCCATAAAGTTCGCAGAAAAAAGTAAAACAGCATTTGTAACCAATACTCAGATACCCTAAAATGAATATACACTATAATATTTCAGACGGAATATAACCTGCTGAATAGAAGAGAAAAAGAACTGAGCGTGCATTCCCTGTTACGCGCAGAATCCAAAACAGTACACTTAACGTGAACCCAGGAACAAGTGGTCTTACTCCCTTGATTTTCATGATTGAACGTTCCAACCTTTTTCTAAAGATTGTTGACATCTAGTGGAAGCCATAGGAACTGCAATCTGGGAGCTAAAATACCCAGCTTTGAATAGCATGACAATTGAAAACAGTGTGACATGACTGATTTAGACATCCCGGATGGATTTTGCTCGGGTTTTTGCCTGCCATATCAGTTCTGTTATACTCACAGACATTATCTTAACAGTTTTAGAAACTTCAGAGTGTTTTCTATCCAAAGGTACTAATTATATGCACATCCTAGCTTCTGGGCCTGAGTAACAGGCAGTTTACTTTGGGCACGTTTTTCATCCGAACTTCAAAATACTGCCCCCTAGCCCTAAGAAGTTAATAGGATACCACCTTCCTCCTATATTGTATTTTTTATATTTTTTTCTTTTGCATGTTATCTCGTCAGAGGTCGTAGCGTCGGAGGTTTCTTGTATGCGTCCATGTCCGTGTCCCGTTCCTTGTAAGCGGTAGCTCTAGCCTTTAGCCCAGTGAGGATATTGCATGTAATCCAGACACAAATGATTTGCAAAAGTTGCCCAATTCTGAAAGGCTGTCAGTTAAAACCCATACAGCGCTGTAAAGTGCAGAGCCAGAGCTCTGACATCATGTATAGCATGTTACTGTACAGCCACTATGTTTTCATTTAGGCGCTTATTAGTGCCCAAATCTGCCATTTTCAACCCGTATACGGGTACGAGTGTAAAGAGCTACGTGCCAAATAAAGTAACAGTGTCTTAAATCAACCATGAATCCACTTGTGACAGGGGGAATGGAAGCTTGTTGTGTGCAGCATGGAGACACAATTGAATACAAGCTCAACAAAACATTTAAATCAAAATCAAATCAAATTTTATTTGTCACATGAGCCGAATACAACAGGTGTAGACCGTACAGTGAAATGCTA
>QNTS01000649.1:189428-249721 GCA_003317085.1 Hucho hucho
TAAATTACAAGCCCTTAAAACTTCTTAGGGATGGCCCCCTTTTTTTAAATGTTCGCCTAAAATGACATACCCAAATCTAACTGCCTGTAGCTCAGGCCCTGATGCAAGGATATGCATATTCTTGGTACCATTTGAAAGGAAACATTTTGAAGTTTGTGGAAATGTGAATTGAATGTAAGAGAATAACAGAATAGATCTGGTAGAAGAAAATCCAAAGAAAAAAACAACTTTGAAATGCAACAGAAAGGTCCCACTTCTAGCCATCACTCTGTTTGTAATTCCGACGGTGTCCACAATATGGCAGCAGTGTATGTGCAAAGTTTCAGACGGATAACATGAAGTATGAGCAAACTACTTGACATTTAGTGTGAAGTCACCCAGGTACATTTGGGAAAATCGTGAAGGATAATTCCTATTACATTTTCCTGCAAGAATATCGTCAAAGTTCAACATTTGCAAAACAACCAGTTTACATAACTCTAAATATTATTATAGTTTTTGTCCAAAATGAAAAGGCGTGCTGTCGCACAAAGTTAGCAGCTACATACAACAGATACAGGGTTAGTCCCGTAAAGCCCAGCTCATTGGCTATCTAGCTAGCTTTGTTTGACCCCGATTGGTGCTTATTTGACAAAGTTAGATCCGATCAAGTGAAGACCGCCCGCGTCATCGGCGTGCCATGAAGGCGTCGCTCTCGCACCACATTTGGTGTCCTATAGGATATACTACACCCCTAATGATATAGTGAAGTCGGGTTACGTTCTAGGACCTCTGAGGAATACATACAAACGTGATTTGACTGGTTGGAACAACGTTTAGTGTTAGATTTTCACAGATTACTTTCTTTACAAATTGAACGAGTGGAAATACAAAATCAATCGTGCATGCTATATGGACCTTTTTAGGATATGAAAAATGATTTTATCTCACAAAATGACACTTCATGTTATCTCTGGGACCCCTTGGATGATAAATCAGAGGAAGATTTCAGAACGTAAGTACACATTTCACCTTCAGAGGTGAATTTATCAAACCTATCGTAGTGAAAAAAGTGTTTTGTTGTTAGGAGCTCTCATCAAACAATAGCATGACATTTTTTTTGCAGTAATAGCTACTGTAAATTGGACAGTGACGTTATATTAACAAGAATTTAAGCTTTCCACCGATATATGTACCGACATTTGTTGGTTCTCTAAAATCTGCGATCGTGACACAAGGCGCTCCATGATTTACAACTGTCCCGTTGGGACGCCGATCCCGCCCTTAACCAACAATGCAGTTTAAGAAAAACAAGTGTTAAAAAAGTATTTACTAAAATAAACTGAAGTAAAAAATGTATACTTAAAAAATCGAATGGACGCAAAATGCACTCATTTCATGGAACGACCCACTGGACTGACAGCCCACCAGTGAGGACCTGTCCCAAGGCATTGCTAGGCGCATTGCAACCACCACAAAGTGGGTTAACCCTATTTGTAATAGGGGTTACTGGTAACTGTGCTAAGTGGATGGTTCTGAGTGTATAGTGTACCTCATTACCCCATTTTCCTACAGTAAACAGTCCCTTTATATTAGACAAAGACTGTGCTCCATTACAGCAGAACAACGAAGGAATTTTTGCTTTGTGGAAATTTGAGGACTCAACTGATGAATCATGCATAGATAGTGTAATGTTTATTAGACAAATATATGATTTGATGAACAAAAAATAAGTCTAGTGACAGGAAAAGGTGGCTTAACTTTTTCTAGAAAGTTTTCAGAGGACATGTCTAGGTTAAAGGGACATAATCCTAACCGTCCAGAAGCACTCTAAATCTTAGTGGATAACTGAAGAAAAAAAATGGATGCATGCCAGCAAAGCCACTACACAACACAACGCTAAACAATACAGTTTTGTCTGGCAGCGAAACCATTCATTCAGCCTCATTAATTGCCTTTAGAAAACAAATGTGGTTTCTACTGACAAACTATGGCAAAAGGGGAAACGAGCGGGTAAGAGGCAATCCGTAATTCCGATTAGACGTTAATGATGAGCGAGAACGGACGTAGTCAATATTAACTATTTGTTCAGCAATTTTGAAATGTATTCTCTCTGTACACCAGGTCCGAAACAGGATAAATAAAGGGGGCATATACAGTGCATTCGAAAAGTATTCAAACCCTTTAATTTCTTTCACATTTTGTTACATTACAGCCTTATTCTGTTTATTTAACCTTTATTTAACTAGGTAAGTCAGTTAAGAAAAAAAATATTATTTACAATGACGGCCTAGAATCGAACCAGGGTCTGTAGTAACACCTCTAGCACTGAGATGCAGTGCCTTAGACCGCTGGTTAGCACACTATTGGCCCAGCGTCGTCCAGGTTAGGGTTTGGCCGGGGTAAGCCGTCATTGTAAATAAGAATTTGTTCTTAACTGACTCGCCATAGTTAAATGTAGGTTAAATAAAAATAATAACTAACTTGTATGCCATCTTTAAATACAAATAAAATTGTTAAATTACGAGCCTAGTTGGTTTAGCCACAGAAAAACACAGCAACCTTCCCACTTGCCATGATTGGCTGTGATAATGAGCGGTGGAATTAGAGTATGTGGAATTAGTGGAATTAGAGTATGTTTGCTAAGGGTTACATCTTCAAACTAAGGGCAACCATGGCATCTGTGACAGGGAGAAGTGTCCAACCATGATGTATACGGGTAAGATAGTCTAGATATTACACGTTGCTAATTTTGACAGTCGTTTTCATTTCAAGATAAAGTGTAACTTACTGTTAGCTAGCTAGCTAACGTTAGCTGGCTGGCTCGCTAGCTAACGTTACATGTCTGATCTTTTTACTCATATCTCAGAGCCATTTTGCTTGGCTAGTTATAGCTAGCTAACTTTGAACCTGGTTGGTTAGCTACCTGCAGATTTATGCAAGGTAGTAACGTCATGAGTTGGTATTATGGTTAATCTTGTAGCTAGCTAGCTACATGTCTTAACAAAATACTCCACTATGCAAGTAACCATTTCGGGTGCGTTCGTAAATTCAGTCTGGCCATCTACTCCGATTTCAGAGCACTCTCTTCTGAGTGTGCCAGAGCGCAGAATAACTGATGAATTTATAAATGCTGAACACCGTTGAATATGGCCAGTGTCAGTAAACGTCATGAAAAAAAGCGTAATTAAATTGTTGCCAGCAGCACAGTTACAGTCACCAATGCTCTAGATAACATGAAAACAGCTTAACCAGCTCTGCGAGGGCGAGTAAAATGGTCAGAGTGGGGAAGTAGCTAGCAAGCTAGCCAATGTTAGCCAGTTAGCTTTGGTGCTTGACTGCCGTTGTGAGGTCAGAAATCTTGGATCAACCCTTCTCATCGGCCAGAGTGTCCAGTGTGCTCTCTGAACGCTCTGAGAGTGAAACACTCGGATTTATTTACGAATGGACAATCTGACAGCACAGTTGCAGTCAGCAACACTCTGGATAACATAAAAACAGCCTAACCAGCTCTGTTATGGTGAGCAATGTTCAGTGAAATGTTCTCTCATTTGCTTCTGGAAGTAGCTAGCAAGTTAGACAGTTAGCTTGTTAGGGATCACTGCACAACTTGACCGTTTTGGAGAGCCTGGCGTGCCCAAAGTAAAATGCCTCCCATTCAGGCCCAGAAAATAGGATATGCACATATTTGGTACCATTGGATAGGAAACACTCTGAATTTTGTAAAACTGTTAACCATTTGTCTGTGAGTAAAACAGAACGGATATGGCAGGCAAAACCCCGAGGAATTTCTGTCCTGGAGAAAGTGGTTTTCACAGAGTGCCTCATTTGGAACCCCTCCCTCATGAAAATGCCCATATAAGGGCATATGAATGCAGTACCTATCGCTTCCTTTAGATGTCAACAGTCTCGAGAAAGTGTTCTGATTCTGTTCAGATGCTTTAGAGCAGAGAAGAAGAGGGAATAAGGAAGTGCCTCTTTGGAACTCTATAGGACTGGGCGCGCGCTCTTGGGAAGCGCGCACTGTGTTTTTTACCGTCTTTAGAGCTCAGTTTATATTCCGGTTGATTTATTATAGTAAATATACGTAAAAGTGTTCCTAAGGATACATTTAAAACTATGTTTGATTGTTCTTGGACAAGTTTATAGGTATAATTTGAACGAGTTCTAGTCACGTTTCAATGGAGGAGTGGACGCTGTAGTTTCTGATTATAACGCGCGAACCAAATGGAGATTTATGGATATAATAAATGACTTTTTCTAACAAAAGAACCATGGATTGTCTTCGTTGGACACTTAGGATGACCTCAGCAGAAGTTCTTCAACAGGTAATTGATTTGTTTTTGCTGTGAAATGTGTTATGTGTGTGCCACGCTGGCTAATGAATTCATGGCTATGAGAAAAGTATGTGAGGTGCTACCCTCAAACAATCAAATGTTGTGCTTTCGCCGTAAAGCCTTTTTGAAATCTGACACCGCTGTGATATTGCCAAGAAACAGAGCTTTTGATGAGTATGGAACACTTGTATATTGGTGGATGTTTAATAATTCAACTTTGGGATTTTGAATTTGGCGCTTTACATTTTACGCTAGCGACCCACCGCTCCCTGTGAAGTTAACTCCATGATTATTTTATTTTTACATTGTTTTCAAACTGATATGTGACACGTATTAATGCCTAAATAACATGCAAAACAGTAGCGACCACCTGCCCTGAATGATGGGTCGCCACTGCAAGTGTCCATGCTTTTATCAATAAATTACTTATCTTAAAACGGTGGTACACCGGGGATTGATTGCTGTATTCCCATCTCTGAAAACTCCTCCAGAACTCTCAAATGGCACCCTATTCCCTACATTGTGCACTACTTTTGACCACAGACCAATATGGGTACTGGTCAAAAGCAGTGCACGACCAGTGGTGGATAAAGTACTCAATTGTCATACTTGAGTAAAAGTAAAAATACCTTAACTTCTTAGGGAGCGGTGGGACACTACCCGGTGAAATGCAAGGCGCCAAATTCAAAATCCAAAAGCTGAATTATTAAACATGGATCAATATACAAGTGCTTCATAGTCATCAAAAGCTCTGCTTCTTGGCAATATCACAGCGTTGTCAGATTTCAAAAAGGCTTTACGGCGAAAGCACCACATTTGATTGTTTGAGGATAGCACCCCACATATTTTTCCCATTACCACAGAAAACACATTTCACAGCGAAAACAAATCAATTACTTTTTGAAGAACTTCTGCTGAGGGCTTCCCAAGTGTCCAATGAAGACAATCCATGGTTCTTTTGTTAGAAAAAGTAATGTATTATATCCATAAATCTCCGTTTGGTTGGCGCGTTATAATGAGAAAATATAGCGTCGACTCCTCCATTGAAACGTGAAGAGAACTCGTTCAACTTATACCTATAAACTTGTCCAAGAACAATCAATTTTAAATGTATTCTTAGGAACACTTTTATGTATAAATAGTATAATATTTCAACCGGAATATAATAAGAAAGGAAAAAACCAAAGAGCGCGCCAGCCGTGAACGCGCGTTTTCTTCTATTGACATCTGTGTGGCCACTTCCTTATTCGTCTTCTTCTATGCTCTAAAAGCATCTAAAAAGAATCAGAACACTTTCTTGAGACTGTTGACATCCAGAGGAAGCGATAGGTACTGCATTCATATGCCTTATATGGGCATTTTCATAAGGGAGGGGTTCTAAATGAGGCAATGTGTCAAAACCACTTTTTCCAGGACAGAAATTCCTCGGGTTTTTGCCTGCCATATCTGTTCTGTTATACTATCAATGCTACTCCCCCTTTCGAAATGCCTACAAGGCCCTCCCCCGCCCTCCTTTCCGCAAATCAGATCATGACTCCATTTTGCTCCTCCCTTCCTATAGGTAGAAACTCAAACAGGAAGTATCCATGCTAAGGTCTATACAACCCTGGTCTGACCAATCAGAATCCATGCTTCAAGATTGTTTTGATGATGCGGAATGGGATATGTTCCGGGTAGCTTCTGAGAATAACATTGAAGTATACACAGACACGGTGAGTTCATCACGAAGTGTATAAGGGATGTTGTTCACACTGTGACTATTAAAACCTACCCAAACATAAAACCATGGATAGATGGCAGCATTCGCGCAAAACTGAAAGTGCGAACCATCACATTTAACTATGGCAAGGAGACTGGGAATATGGTCAAATACAAATAGTGTAGTTATTCCCTGTTAGTCAATCTAACAGGCAAAACGTCAGTACAGAGACAAAGTGGAAAAGCAGTTCTATGGCTCAGACACGAGACGTGTGTGGCAGGGTCTACAGACAATCACGGATTACAAAGGAAAAATCTTGCTCCCGGACAAGCTAAACACCTTCTTTGCCCGCTTTGAGGATAACACAGTGCCACCGACGCGGCACGCTCCCAAGAACTGTGGGATCTCATTCTCCGTGGCCGACGTGAGTAAGACATTTAAGCGTGTTAACTCTCGCAAGCCTAGCGTCACAGACGGCATCCCTAGCCGCGTCCTCAGAGCATGTGCAGACCAGCTGGCTGGAGTGTTTACGGACATATTCAATCTCTCCCTATACCAGTCTGCTGTCCCCATTTGCTTCAAGATGTCCACCATTGTTCCTGTACCCAAGAAAGCAAAGGTAACTGAACTAAATGACTATCGCCCCATAGCATTCACTTCTGTCATCATGATGTATCTAGTTAAGGATCATATCAGCTCCACCTTACCTGACACCCTAGACCCACTTCAATTTGCTTATTACCCCAATAGATCCACAGACAATGCATTCGCCATGGCACTGCACACTGCTCTATCCCATCTGCACAAGAGGAATACTTACAAAATAATGCTGTTCATTGACTATAGCTCAACCTTCAACACCATAGTACCCTCCAAGCTCATCATTAAGCTCGGGGCCCTGGGTCTGAACCCCGGCCTGTGCAACTGGGTCCTGGACTTCCTGACGGGTCCCCTCCAGTTAGTTAAGGTAGGAAACAACACCTCCACTTCGCTGATCCTCAACACAGGGGCCACAAGGGTGCGTGCTCAGCACTCTCCTGTACTCCCCGTTCACCCATGACTGCGTGGCCATGCACACCTCCAACTCAATCATCAAGTTTACAGACGACACAAAAGTAGTAGGCCAGATTACAAACAATGATGAGACAGCCTACAGAGAGGAGGTGAGGGCCTTGGCGGAGTGGTGCCAGGAAAATAACCTCTCTCAACATCAACAAAATAAAGGAGCTGATCGTGGAAACATCCACATCAACGGGACCGCAGTGGAGGTGGTGGAAAGCTTCAAGTTCCTTGGCGTATACATCACTGACAATCTGAAATGGTCCACCCACACAGACAGTGTGGTGAAGAAGGCGCAACAGCACTCTGCCTGCCCTCCAGGACAACTACAACACCCGATGTCACAGGAAGGCCAAAAAGATCATCAAGGACATAACCACCCGAGCCACGGCCTGTTCACCCCGTTATCATCCAGAAGGTGAGGTCAGTACAGGTGTATCAAAGCTGGGACAAAGAGACTGAAAAACAGCTTCAATCTCAAGGCCATCAGACTGTTAAGTAGCCATCACTAGCCGGCTACCACCTAGTTACTCAACCCTGCACCTTAGAAGCTGCTTCCCTGTATACATAGACATGGAATCACTCGTCACTTTAATAATGTTTACATATTGCTTTACTCTCCTCATACGTACAGTTGAAGTCGGAAGTTTACATACACTTAGGTTGGAGTCATTAAAACTCGTTTTTCAACCACTCCACAAATGTCTTGTTAACAAACTATAGTTTTGGCAAGTCGGATAGGACATCTACTTTGTGCTTGACACAAGTAATTTTTCCAACAATTGTTTACAGACAGATTATTTCACTTATAACTCAATGTATCATAATTTCAAGTGGGTCAGAAGTTTACTGTGCCTTTAAACAGCTTGGAAAATTCCAGAAAATTATGTCATGGCTTTAGAAGCTTCTGATAGGAGGTGTAGCTGGAGGTGTAGCTGTGGATGTATTTCAAGGCCTATCTTCAAACTCAGTGCCTCTTTGCTTGACGTCAAGGGAAAATCAAAAAAGATGGTAGACCTCCACAAGTCTGGTTCATCCTTGGGAGCAATTTCCAAATGCCTGAAGGTACCACGTTCATCTGTACAAACAATAGTACGCAAGTATAAACACCATGGGACCACGCAGCCGTCATACCATTCAGGACGGAGACGCGTTCTGTCTCCTAGAGATGAATGTATTTTGGTGTGAAAAGTGCAAATCAACCCCAGAACAAGGACCTTGTGAAGATGCTGGAGGAAACAGGTACAAAAGTGAAAGGCCGCTCAGCAAGGAAGAAGCCACTGCTCCAAAACCACCATAAAAAAGCCAGACTACGGTTTGCAACTGCACATGGGGACAAAGATCGTACTTTTTGGAGAAATGTCCTCTGGTCTGATGAAACAAAAATAGAACTGTTTGGCCATAATGACCATCATTATGTTTGGAGGAAAAAGGGGGAGGCTTGCAAGCCGAAGAACACCATCCCAACCGTGAAGCACGGGGGATGAAAGCATCGTGTTGTGGGGGTGCTTTGCTGCAGGAGGGACTGGTGCACTTCAGAAAATACATGGCATCGTGAGGTAGGAAAAATATGTGGATATTTTGAAGCAACATCTCAAGACATCAGTCAGGAAGTTAAAGCTTGGTCGCAAATGGGTCTTCCAAATGGACAATGACCCCAAGCATACTTCCAAAGTTGTGGCAAAATGGCTTAAGGACAACAAAGTCAAGGTATTGGAGTAGCCATCACAAAGCCCTGACCTCAATCCTTTAGAAAATATGTGGGCAGAACTGAAAAAGCGTGTGTGAGCAAGGAGGCCTACACACCTGATTCAGTTACACCAGCTCTGTCAGGAGGAATGGGACAAAATTCACCCAACCTATTTCGGGAAGTTTGTGGAAGGCTACCCGAAACATTTGATCCAAGTGAAACAATTTAAAGGCAATGCTACCAAATACTAGTTGAGTGTATGTAAACTTCTGACCCACTGGGAATGTGATGAAAGAAATCAAAGCTGAAATAAATAATTCTCTCTACTATTATTCTGACATTTCACATTCTAAAAATAATGTGGTGATCCTAACTGACCGAAGACAGGTAATTTTTACTAGGATTAAATGTCAGGAATTGTGAAAAATTGAGTTTAAATGTATTTGGCTAAGGTGTATGGAAACTTCCGACTTCAACTGTATATACTGTATTCTATTCTACTGTATTTTAGTCAATGCCACTCCGACATTGCTCTTCCTAATATTTATATATTTCTTAATTCCATTCTTGTACTTTTAGATTTGTCTGTATTGTTGTGAATTGTTTGATATTACTGCTGGGAACACAAGCATTTTGCTACACCAGCAATAACATCTGCTGAAAATATGTATGCGACCAATAAAATTTGATTTGATTTGATATTATGGCATTAGCGACAGACTGCACATCTCAGTGTCATAGGCTATAAACTATCTTTCTATAGTAGGCTTCTCTGTAAACGCAGATACATCCTGACAAAATACACCATATGACTGGCCTAATGTAACTTTCTGAAGCTTGAAAACTGTCGAGAATAAACCCATAACTGATCCAAATGGTTGTATAATCAGGGCTTTATTTCGGCATGAAACACAAAAAGACGTTTGAGCGATTATTCAAATTAGAATACATCACTGCAGTTTATAACCTAGACAATAACTGTGTACTAACAAAAATATATTCCTTATTGCACTGTGTTGTTGTAGCCAGGAAGTAGAATCATTTTAGTTCTAAAAACGTACACCTAATAATATCAATAGTGGCTCTCAAAACATCATGATTCTGGGTTCGATTCCTGGGGCCACAAATGGAAAATGAATGCATGTATACTGTCGCTTTGGATAAAAGCGTCTGCTTATTGTCACATTTATTATTTTTGCACACCTCATATTTTTGAGACATTGTAAATGTTCCTGTATGGAAATTTTGACAATAGCTATGGTTTGCCCGCGCTTTTTGAGAAGACAGAAGAAAAAAAAACTGTGTATCTAAACCGTTATGAAAAAAAGTTATGAATTGTATCACCAGCTGTGTAACTTTGTTATAGTGTTTCTTTGTCATAACCCAAGATTGCATGCCAAATTATAGCTGAACCTGAACATAGACAAAGTTTAATTCAAGATTGAGACCTCACATCACCAAGTCAACTACTATTTCCTGTCTGTTTTACAAATCTGTGATTGTAATTTTCAACATAGCAAAAAGCAGCATATTGTATTGTCAATTGCCAACATCAATGCTTGCAGAAGCATCCTTAATAGGGAGCTTGCATTACCTATAAAGGAACCAAAAACACACGATCCAGCAGAAGTGGCCTCTGCTGCTCTAGCTGTCTACCTTGCAGTTTGAGCCTGCCTCGACACCTGACTTTCCAACGGTCGTTGTGAGAGTCTGTCAGTTGATTAACAGTCAAAGCCTGCCGGAGAATAAACCAAAAAGTTAAAAATAGGTAATTGTAGCTATTGTATTTGTAGTAGTGTATTTCGTCGCAGTAGCTAATTAGTTGGTGACATTGTAACGTTAGCTAGCTACATTTCTGGACTGGTCATGGTTGTTGTCAAAGTTTCTCCGTTAACGTCAGCTAATGTTAGCTAGCTTTCTTAGCTAACTGTTAGAGCAGAGGTAGCTAGCTAAGTCAAAAGGTTGCAAGAAAGGTTGCAAGTTCAAATCCCCGAGCTGACAAGGTACATATCTGTTGTTCTGCCCCTGAACAGGCAGTTAACCCACTGTTCCTAGGCTGTCATTGAAAATAAGAATGTGTTCTTAACTGACTTGCCTAGTAAAATAAAGGAAAAAAAAAAATAATAATAATCTGGCATTTGTGGGTTTGATTACAGGAGCAAAATGGCCTGTAAACACAAGAAACAAAAAACTTTCTTCTGAATCTCGTCAGTCTATTCTTCTGAGAAATTAAGGCTATTCCATGTGCGAAATTGCCAAGAAACTGAAGATCTCGCACAAAGCTGTGTACTACTCCCTTCACAGAACAGTGCAAACTGGCTCTAACCAGAATAGAAAGAGGAGTGGGAGGCCCCGGAGCACAACTGAGCAAGAGGACAAGTACATTAGTGTTTAGTTTGAGAAACAGACGCCTCACAAGTCCTCAACTGGCAACTTCATTAAATAGTACCCGCAAAACACCCGTCTCAAAGTCAACAGTGAAGAGGCGACTCCGGGATGCTGGCCTTCTAGGCAGAGTTCCTCTGTCCAGTGTCTGTGTTTTTTTGCCCATCTTTTATTTTTATTGGCCAGTCTGAGATATGACTTTTTCTTTGCAACTCTGTCTAGAAGGCCAGCATCCCGGGGGTCACCTCTTCACTGTTGACGTTGAGACTGGTCCCCCCCCCCAAGCAGACACCTCGACGGGGGTCGCCTCTTCACTGTTGACGTTGAGACTGGTCCCCCACCAAGCAGACACCTCGACGGCCCTGAAAGAACTTAATTCGCCTCTATGTAAACTGGAAAACACATATCATGAGGCTGCATTTATTGTAGCTGGGGATTTTAACAAGGCTAATCTAAAAACAAGGCTCCCTAAATTTTATCAGCATATCGAATGCATACCCTCGCCCTCCTTTCGGCAAATCTGACCACGACTCAATTTTGTTGCTCCCAGCCAATAGACAGAAACTAAAACAGGAAACGCCCGTGCTCAGGTCTGTTCTACGCTGGTCCGACAAATCTGATTCCATGCTGCAAGTTTGCTTCGATCATGTGGACTGGGATATGTTCCGGATAGCATCAGACAACAACAATGATGTATACGCTGATTCTGTGAGTTTATTAGCAAGACATTTCTAAGTGACCCCAATCTTTGGAACGGTAGTGTACATGTTATATAATATTACAAACCGGACATTTAATCCTAGTAAAAAGACCCTGTCTTAGGTCAGTTAGGATCACCACTTTATTTTAAGAATGTGAAATGTAGAGAGAATGATAATTTCAGCTTTTATTTCTTTCATCACATTCCCAGTGGGTCAGATGTTTACATACACTCAATTAATATTTGGTAGCATTGCCTTTAAATTGTTTAAGCCATTTTGCCACAACTTTGGACGTATGCTTGGGGTCATTGTCCATTTGGAAGACCCATTTGCGACCAAGCTTTAACTTCCTGACTGATGTCTTGAGATGTTGCTTCAATATATCCACATAATTTTCCTGCCTCATGATGCTATCTATTTTGTGAAGTGCACCAGTCCCTACTGCAGCAACGCACCCCCACAACATCATGCTGCCACCCCCGTGCTTCACAGTTGGGATGGTGTTCTTCGGCTTGCAAGCCTCCCCCTTTTTCCTCCAAACATAACAATGGTCATTATGGCCAAACAGTTCTATTTTTGTTTCATCAGACCAGAGGACATTTCTCCAAAAAGTACGATCTTTGTCCCCATGTGCAGTTGCAAACCGTAGTCTGGCTTTTTTATTGTGGTTTTGGAGCAGTGGCTTCTTCCTTGCTGAGCGGCCTTTCAGGTTATGTCGGTATAGGATTTGTTTACTGTGGATATAGATACTTTTGTACCTGTTTCTTACAGCATCTTCACAAGGTCCTTTGCTGTTGTTCTGGGATTTATTTGCACTTTTCGCACCAAAATATGTTTCTCTAGGACACAGAACGCATCTCCTTCCTGAGCAGTATGACGGCTACATGGTCCCGTGGTGTAAATATTTTTTTCGTGGGGAGCGGAGGCGGTAGAATCGAGTAGATTTGGGCCATTGCTAGGCTGATTCTGGCCCCTAAAATGGCAGTTCAGACTGCCAGATTTGGGATGAATGACTCGGGTCTAGTCTGTACCGTCATTGATTTCAGACTCGGGCCAGATCCGGCTGCTAGACCCGGGCCAGTAGTTTTAGATGTGGGCCAGACTTTTGTGCTAAATGGGAAGGAGAGGGAAGTAGCTAGATAGTGTAGCCACTATAAGGTCAGGGTGACAGCTAAAGCAATTTTTTTGTAGGCTAGTGATGTACGTCTACATAAAAACAAATAAAACAAATAAAAATTACTCTGATAAAAATGTAATGATTTTGAACACTCTCCCAAGTCCCAAATTTGGAAGACAAGTTTCAAATTCTCGCTGAAGTTTCTAGCCACAAGCACAAACTAGCTAGCTGGGAAGGGCTCATCAGAATGACTGAGTGAACCGAATACATTTGTCTCCACTTGACTCTCGCTCTCGACATACAGTTGGTCATCAATTTGGCCACAAGGCGTGTTTGGTTATGGAACGTTTGGGTCTTTGGGTGTCAACCCTATTTATTTGACACGTCAAATAAGCTTGTTAACCAATTAGGACGTGAATATGACTGCAAGTCACAAGTTCATATTTTTTTGTTATTACACATTGATTTCACTATCACTCTGTATGCAGGGCGGGCTCTAGCCTTTTGGGAGTGGAGAGAATTTAAAGTTTTCAAGTTNGAAGAAGTTACAGGTCTGTGAGAGCCAGAAATCTTGCTTGTTTGTATGTGACCAAATACTTATTTTCCACCATAATTTGCAAATAAATTCATTAAAAATCCTACAATGTGATTTCCTGGATTTTTTCCCCTCATTTTGTCTGTCATAGTTGAAGTGTACCTATGATGAAAATTACAGGCCTCTCTCATCTTTTTAAGTGAGAGAACTTGCACAATTGGTGGCTGACTAAATACTTTTTTGCCCCACTGTACAGTTGGTCATCAATTTGGCCACAAGGCGTGTTTGGTTATGGAACGTTTGGGTCTTTGGGTGTCAACCCTATTTATTTGACACGTCAAATAAGCTTGTTAACCAATTAGGACGTGAATATGACTGCAAGTCACAAGTTCATATTTTTTTGTTATTACACATTGATTTCACTATCACTCTGTATGCAGGGCGGGCTCTAGCCTTTTGGGAGTGGAGAGAATTTAAAGTTTTCAAGTTAATTTCCTACAATTCCATACATTTTGCCATGGGGTGTAGAGAGAACTTTTTCTGTGTTTTATACATATTAGAGGTTGGAATAATACTGTGAAATTGGGAACATGATGGTGATAATGCCCTTTTAGTGTAAGAGCTGTTTGAAAAGACAACCTGAAATTTCTGCCTGTTTGGTGGGATGGAGTTTTGTCCTTTTATGGTGACATCACCATGCTGTAAATTAGTTAATAGACAAATAAGAGTTCCAAACCTCTCTGCTAATAACAGCAAATTTTTTATTTTCCCCTCCCCACTCAGCCCACTCCAAGACAGTCCCAGCGTAATTCTTGCTGGAGAAATTGTTTTATACTATGAAGCTTTATTATTTTTTTTGCCATTTTAATTTAAAACATTCATAGTAAGGTATTTAATTTTTACCCAGAAATTAATTGATATTGAGAAAAACGGTTGCATTGGACCTTTTAAAGCAAGTTTTTTGCAATTCTACAAATTGTACCATGGGGCTGAGTGAAAATTGTGAAATTTTAAAACACATTTCATGCAATTCTACACATTTTGCCATGGGGTGGAGAGACATTTTTGCAGTTTTAAAGCAAATTACCTGCAATTATACACATTTTGTACTGACTTATGCCATGTTAATATGATATCTGAGTGAGAATGACTAACAAAATCAATAAGGGCCCATGGAGGTCATGGCTGGAGACACATTAACATACGAGTCATAGCTAGCTAATAAAGAGCTTTGTTTTCTAAAGATTTTGTCATACTGCATTTTATTATTTTGTACAAAGCGTGCAAAACAAGACACCACCCTATGTCATGTAAAAATCTTCCCAGCGTGAAATAGTTCCCAATCGTTCTGATTGTGTTGTGATTGTGACGTCATGTTGTAAAAAATGTCACTGGGAGAAAGTGTTCCCAGTCAATAATTGTACGCACGTCTGTGTGGATGGCGGAGCTCGTGCAGATGTGCAGATGTTTCTCTCTAGTATAATTAGCTGTAAACTGGTCGAGATGGCTAGTTCTCAGAGGTGTGAAGTTTTAACTTGTTTGTATAGCTAGCTAACTAATTAACTAACAATTAAATATATGCATATATATTTGAAAACGTAGCGCCCAAGTCTTTGCCATCACAAAAAACCTCTCCTCACATCAATCCTCAGCACTTCGACGCGCGAGTTTATATTGTGTATTTATATGCTAACCTCATGCCTCAACAAGCTTCTGATTGGTCAGAATCAATACTCCTGGCCACCATTGATTGGCGGATGTGTGAAGCAAATGCGCATGCCCACAGAACAGTTTTTCGAGGTTGAGGGAAGGTGTAAGAGAAACATCTACAAGAGCTCAGCCATCCACATAAAGGGATGTGTGTGCAATTATTCAACTGGGAGAAATTTTACAGCATGACGTCACAATCAGAACACAATCAGAACAACTGGGAAGTTAGAAAAAAAAAACTAGCTAGCTGATGGATCCAAACAATGTCTCCCCAAAAAACATAGCAAATTACATTATCTGTCTAGCTAGACGTCATCTAAAATCTAAATCTAAAATACCCCTAATTTAGTATTTGGTTGATGGTTGGACCCGGTCCGGTCAAGCCATACTAGCCAGATTAAGCTAGCTAGCTAGCGGCCTGCGAGCTGGCTAGCTAGCAGGTATAAAGTTAGCTTGGTGCAACAGAGCTAGGTAGCTGGCTAACCCTTGATCATGACTCTCACTTCCATTACAGTACACATAAGAGTCATTGGACTAAGGCGTCTTCTGTACGGGGGAGATTTGTTAAGAGCCCCAACATAAACACGCATCGCCTGCGGTACGGTTTCATAAGTATAACGACCTTATCTCTCATATTAGCGAGAAATAATTTTCTAAAAACAAAACGTTACATTGATACACACCTTCATAGGGTTAGTGTTCACAATCTGCCATATCTCAATGTTACAGCCTTTGTTTTATGGGAAACTGACAGAAGACAAGTGTGTAAGCATAACTCAGGAAGTGTAGTAGAAGTGTAGTTTTGTCGGATGGAGGCACCCATAGCTGTATGGATCTGTGCAAAACTGCTACAGTAAGTGCATCTTTTACATTTGATGGATTCTTTCTCACTGATGAAAGGGCCATATGTTTCAAAAAGCCGTATTGTAAGTGATGATTATTGACGTTTCTAATCATTAAAACACAGTGTTGGGACTGTAGTTCACACGAGCCAGTCGTGAGCAAAACTAATGGCTGAAAACTGTAGGGAGAAGGCAGAATGCCCTAGAGGAAAAAGAGACGCACACCTATTTAGGCGAGGTCCTGGCTAGCGGAGTGGAAAACTTGAAAATAAAGGAGAGCCACACACTCTAGGAGCTCAGATGCAAAAATGTTATGTCCAACTGTTGCATCTGAGCTCCTAGAGTGTGCGGCTCTCCTTTATTTTCAAGAAGGCAGAATGCCGCCAAGAGTTTTTGAGAGCTAGTCATGCTCATGAACTGAAGTGGCTGCCTAGCTAATGGATTCCTAAATCATTGCTATGAATATTGAGCATGAATGCAGTTTCTAGTCATTGTTTTCAGGCTGGTTGAATTGGCGCTAGCGCTAGGTACCAAGCTAAAGCTATCTACCTACCCATGGCTGCGCTCCTGCCCAGTCATGTGAAATCCATAGATTTGGGACTAATTTATTTATTTCAATTGACTGATTTCCTTCTATGAACTGTAACTCAGTAAACCTTTGAAATTGTTGCATGTTGCGTTCATATTTTTGTATAATATAATAACATCTGTATGTATCAAAAACGCATTGTTTGAGCTCCGACTGGGTAAAATTGATTTGAACGGTCATCCAACTCGGAATTTCAATTTGGGAACTCTGGCCTCTATAATATGTTTTTTAATGCCTCGTTCAAAACAACTGGGAACTCAGAATAAAATACGAGGTCAAATCATGATGTCAGTGATCTTCAGGTCAGAAAGTTGGAGCTCTAGAAATAGCCCTGAATTTAGGAGAAGATCCGGTCTGAGCAAGCAAATCAAGGAATCCGGGAGAAAGAAAGCCCGCTTGTTTGAAATGGAAAAGCGTTGTAGTAGCTATTGATAAAGAAGAACAGCAGCTGCTTTAAAAGTGGGATGCACTGTTGAGCATTACATCCCGAGGGGTTCGTGATGATTGTACGGGACGGTTAAATGGCATCCCTTGACGAGGCAAGAACAAGATGTCAGGAGAAGTGCACTATTATAATAAGGAGACGTATAGTTGGAATACGAAGGAGGAATGGAGGGAAAAAGAGGGCGAAGTGTCAGAGGTGGTAGGTGTGGTGACGTTCTCGAAGCCCGAAGCTTGCACCGAGGTTCAGGATAAAGATGAGCCTGTGACAGTAGGAGTGGTTTTTGGAAAAAGTGGACCCATGTCATTTTGGCTCATCCATTTGTGGTTTCAGGGAGAGTGAAAAACAGAGTTGGGCGCTGTAGAATCTGTGAGGGTAACCAGAAGTGGTCTTGTGATAATTGTTTGTGTTTCTGCTGGTCAGAGGGAGCAGGCGCTCCATATTAAATGAATGGGGGCAAGAGATGTGAATTGTTTTGTTCTCAAGAAAAGGGCGCCATTGAAAGGAGTGATTACTGGGGTAGCAGTAAATGTGAAAGCTGACTAACTGAAGGGGAAGATTCCCGGTGTTTGTGGGGCTCGTCATTTTGTGGGACGCAGACAGGGTGGAGTGAGTGGAGAAACAGAAGAGTCATTGTCTGTTATTTTGAGTTTTGATGTTGTCGTTGCTCGACAAAGTCATGCTAGGATATATACAGTCGCTTGCGAAAGTATTCACCCCCTTGGCATTTTTCCTATTTTGTTGCCTTACAACCTGGAATTAAAATGGATTTCTTGGTGGTTTGTATCACTTGATTTACACAACATGCCTACCACTTTGAAGATAAAAAATATTTTACATTGTGAAACAAACAAGAAATAAGACAAAAAAGCAGAAATCTTGAGCGTGCATAACTATTCACCCCCCAAAGTCAATACTTTGTAGAGACACCTTTTTCTGCAATTACAGCTGCAAGTCTCTTGGGGTGTCTCTATAAGCTTGGTACATCTAGCCACTGGGATTTTTGCCCATTCTTCAAGGCAAACTGCTCCAGCTCCTTGAAGTTGGATGGGTTCCACTGGTGTACAGCAATCTTTAAGTCATACCACAGATAGATTCTCAATTTGATTGAGGTCTGGGCTTTGACTAGGCCATTCCAAGACATTTAAATGGTTCCCCTTAAACCACTTGAGTGTTGCTTTAGCAGTGTGCTTAGGGTCATTGTTCTGCTGGAAGGTGAATCTCCGTCCCAGTCTCAAATCTCTGGAAGACAAACAGGTTTCCCTCAAGAATTTCCCTGTATTTAGCACCATCCATCATTCCTTCAATTCTGACCAGTTTCCCAGTCTCTGCTGATGAAAAACATCCCCACAGTGTTCTCGGGGTGATGAGAGGTGTTGGGTTTGCGCCAGACATAGCGTTTTCCTTGATGGCCAAAAAGCTGAATTTTAGTCACATCTGACCAGAGTACCTTCTTCCATATGTTTGGGGAGTCTCCCACATGCCTTTTGGCGAACACCAAATGTGTTTGCTTCTTTGAGCAATGGCTTTTTTCTGGACACTTCCATAAAGCCCAGCTCTGTGGAGTGTACGGCTTAAAGTGGTCCTAAGGACAGATACTCCAATCTCCACTGTGGAGCTTTGCAGCTCCTTTAGGGTTATCTTTGGTATCTTTGTTGCCTCTCTGATTAATGCCCTACATGCCTGGTCTGTGAGTTTTGGTGGGCGGCCCTCTCTTGGCAGGTTTGTTGTGGTGCCATATTCTTTCAATTTTTTTTATAATGGATTTAATGGTGCTCCGTGGGACGTTCAAGATTCTGATATTTTTTATAACCCAACCCTGATCTGTACTTCTCAACAACTTTGTCCCTGACCTGTTTGGAGAGCTCCTTGGTCTTCATAGTGCCGCTTGCTTGGTGGTGCCCCTTGCTTAATGGTGTTGCAGACTCTGGGGCCTTTCAGAACAGGTGTACATATACTGAGATCATGTGACAGATCATGTGACACTTAGATTGCACACAGGTGAACTTTATTTAACTAATTATGTGACTTCTGAAGGTAAGATCTTATTTAGGGGCTTCATAGCAAAGGGGGTGAATATATATGCACCCACCACTTTTCAGTTTTTTGGACTATTTTGTGTATGTCCATTACATGAAATCCAAATAAAAATCTATTTAAATGACAGGTTGTAAAGCAGCAAAATTGGAAAAATGCCAAGGGGGGTGAATACTTTTGCAAGGCACTGTAAGTTATTCTGTATTTTTTATTTTTATTTTACTAGGCAAGTCCGTTAAGAACAAATTCTTATTTTCAATGACAGCCTAGGAACAGTGGGTTAACTGCCTGTTCTTGGGCAGAACGACAGATTTGTACCTTGTATGAGCTTTTGTGCGGAATACATTACGTTGTTACAGGTGTCAAGCTTAGGGACATGTGGCAGCAGTGTGTAGGATGAGGGTCCTAGGTGTGTGAAGAAGGGCATGAGACAAAGGAATGTGTAGTATTGGGGAAAGTAGTGGTATGTGTTAATTGTAGGGGTGCCCATGGGGCTGGGGATAAGAAATGTCCAGTGTGAGAGAGGCAGGTTTAGATTTCCAGCATTCGAGTAGTGCAGAAGAAGTCATATGCTGAGGCAGTGAAGAAAGTAGAGCACGATGGGTCAAGGGGGAGGGATCCTGAGATGAGTGGTGTGAGTAGTAGAGCTGTACCAGTACAGAGTGATAAACCAAGAAGTGATATGTTTCAGTAAGATTACATTTTTGGCATTTCTAGCAATGGTTATCAACTGTACTGCAGGGAGGGAACGTAAGTCACAGCAAATAGAGGTTGTGGTGGCAGCTGCAGAGCGCTATTTGGGTGTGCAAAACTTATCAGAAGAGTTACAGGGTGTTAAGTGGTGGTGTCCCATCATTTCAGGCTGTTGGCCTGAAGTAGGACTAAATAGATTTAAATAGTATGGTTTTTTAATATATTTTTTTGTGTGTAGTGTTAGATGGTAGAGTAATTGATGTATTTATTTCTTATTTTTCTTATTATAACATTTTTCAAGCAAAGTATAAGGGAGTTATACTCCAGTCTAGTAGGTGGCGGTAATGCAACATTTATTGGATGCCAACTGCCTTATCGAAGAAGATGAGCCCGGAGTTCCGGAGTTGGAATTCTAGTTGGATGATGGTTCAAATCGATTTTTCCAAGTCGGGAACTAGATTTTTTCCGAGTTCCCAGTTGTTTGAACGGACTGAAGTCGGAGATTTCCAAATTCCCAGTTTCGAGTTCCTAGTGTTTTTCAACGCAGCTGTCGGGAATGTCAGATGTTGTCATAGCTGGTTTTGAATATTGATTCTTAATTCAACATTTTATAAGATTGAAAGGTTAAATTATTAAAGATGCCGAGGGTCCCAGCAGTCCTTGAATATGAAACACTGGCCGAGGTAAGAAGATAACATCATTCAGAAACTAGGCTAGCTGGCTTAACTAATTAGCTATATATGCTAACTATAACACCAACGTAAGCAAAGCTACTCATATCTCTGACATAAACTACAGAGGACGGCAGTTGTAGGGCTAAGCAAAAGTTAGTTAGCCAACTACTAACATTAGCTAGCTAGCTAGCTAGCTTTACTTTGTGACAAGGTATTTAACTAGCTAAGTTAGCTAGTTAGCCAACTAACGTTATGCATTTATCTGAGGCTGCACTTTCAGAAATAGGTAGGTAGGTAGCCTAGCTGAAAAAAATGCTATCATGTTTAAATTGATGATTTGCCAGCGAGCTACTATAATGAACAGGTGCAACTATCCAGACATTGCTAGTAAACGTTGGTAGCCTTCACTGACAAAGTTTGACTGGCTAGCTTGCAAGCAATGCTTGGTTTTCAAGTCATGGAACAGTTTGTTAGCCACTCCCAATGCTTTATAGCTGTGCTTTGCCTCTTTATTGTTCTGACTTCTGAAAAATTGTTTACAATGTCATTGTTTCTAGTACTCCGTACTGTCAACGTGGGGTGATGCAGAGAGGAAGAGGCGAATATATAGATCATCTTTGGATGAAGTAGCTAGCTAACTAACCAACAATTGGAATGCCACACTCAGCTTTGAAGTGCCAAACAGTACTGCAGTCAATAAACAAATCCACATGCTTCTTGTCTAAAATAACTGGACAAGAGTGCATTGAATCGATCATTGTTTTGTCTACTACACACTGAAAAGATAATAGCTAGTGTGCCAATATTGATTACATGTTCCCGCCCCCTCTCTCTTTTCATTATTTTCAGTGTAAATACAGCTTCCCTGTTGAGGTTGTCAGTGATATCAAGAATGTTACAGCGACTTATGGAGATCTGCGTATGTATGTCGACTTCTACTGTAAGTTCACAGCTTATAAACCTATATCAATTTTATTTTATTTAACCTAGCCTAAATTGATCCTGTGTCACTGTTAGGTGTGTTGTTTATCACTATTTTTGTAGTGGTCATGACATCTTAGGTCACCAGCAAAGTGGATTAGAAAGGTTTGCTGTGCTAAGCAAAGATGTATGGGTAGATTGTTGTTTTGCACTCTAGGGTTGTTTCTGGACCAGACCAGCTTGAGTGCCCAGTGTCTGCCTTAAATTATGCAGAATGCTAACATGATATTTGTTTCAACCACAGGTTTCCCCAATAAGGAAAAGAAGAAGTTAGTTTATTTGGCTGGTACTATTCCAGTTCCACATGACGGTAAGCACACTATCATAATAATAAATAGTTTTTGTACCTTACCACATTGATAACATTTTCACCGTTCCATATGTAAGTTCTTATTGAAGTGACCCATGGAAATAATTTGTCCTCCAAGCAGGTAACACATATAATATCCCAGTGTGCATCTGGCTCCACGAGACCCACCCCCAGAGCCGGCCGCAGTGCTACGTGTGTCCCTCCATCTCCATGTTGATCAACCCCAGGTGCCCATATGTGGAGGCCAGTGGGCAGGTGCTCCTCGACTGCCTCAACAACTGGAAGAGCGTAAGTCGACAACAATGCTACAATGTGATTTTGATAGTGCTTGGTGAATGTTTTTTGATTTTTTTTTTATTATTAGAAGAAGATGTTAGAAAATGGAGAGCGAGAGACTGTGTGTGCATGGGTTGAGGGGAGTGGCATGACGAGGGGTGGTACTTTAGCACCATCATAATCAATCTACTTTTCTAGTTTGTTGGAACTGCGTCTACCTTTTGATTGGCAGGGGCTGGCCAACCTCTCATTGCTCGTCTCAGAAATGAGGTCTGCATTTCAAAAGGAAACGCCCCTCTTTGCCATCCCAATCAGAGCTCGGATGCTACCTACTGCAGCACACTCCAGTGCACATGCAGAGTCTTCGGACCCTGGCAGGTAAATTAAGAAGGGTGCTCATTCCTTGAAATAATAGACATACAGTGGCAAGAAAAAGTATGCGAACCCTTTGGAATTACCTGGATTTCTGCATAAATTGGTCATCAAATTTGACCTGATCTTTATCTTCATCAAGTCACAACAATATACAGTGTGCTTAAACTAATAAAACACAAATTATTGTCCTATATTCAAATCAAAGTTTATTTGTCACGTGCACCGAATACAACAGGTGTAGACCTTACAGTGAAATGCTTACTTACAGGCTCTAACCAATAGTGCAAAAAAGGTATTAGGTGAACAATAGGTAAGTAAAAAAATTAAAACAGTAAAAAAGGCAGTGAAAAATAACAGTATTTTTTATTTAACTAGGCAAGTCAGTTAAGAACAAATTCTTATTTTCAATGACGGCCTAGGAACAGTGGGTTAACTTCCTTGTTCAGGGGCAGAACGACAGATTTTGACCTTGTCAGCTCGGGGATTCGACCTTGCAACCTTTCGGTTACATGTCCAACGCTCTAACCACTAGGCTACCTGCTGCCCCTGCAACAAGGCTATATACAGTTGCAAGGCTATAAAAGTAGCAAGGCTACATACAGACACCGGTTAGTCAGGCTGATTTGAGGTAGTATGTACATGAAGATATGGCTAAAGTTACTATGCATATATGATGAAGAGTTGCAGTAGGTCCTGGATGGCAGGCAGCTTAATACATCATTTAAACATTCACAGTGTAGGTTGGAAAAAGTATGTGAACCGCTAGGCTAATGACTTCTACAAAAGCTAATTGGAGTCAAGAGTCAGCTGACCTCGAGTCCAATCAATGAGATGAGATTGGAGATGTTGGTTAGAGCTGCCTTGCCCTATTAAAAAAAACTCACAAAATTTGAGTTTGCTATTCACAAAAAGCATTGCCTGATGTGAACCATACCTCGAAAAAAAAATCTCCAGAAGACCTAAGATTAAGAATTGTTGACTTTCATAAAGCTGGAAAGGGTTACAAAAGTATCTCTAAAAGCCTTGATGTTCATCAGTCCACAGTAAGACAAATTGTCTATAAATGGAGAAAGTTCAGCACAGAAATCTCTGGAACATGCTAACATCTCTGACGAGTCTACAATACATAAAACACTAAACAAGAATGGTGTTCATGGGAGGACACCACGGCAGAAGTCACTGCTGTCAACAAAAAAAACATTGCTGCACGTCTGAAGTTTGCAAAAGTGCACCTGGATGTTCCACAGTGCTACTGGCAAAGTATTCTATGGACAGATGAAACTGCAGTTGAGTTGTTTGGAAGGAACACACAACACTGTGTGGAGAAAAAAAAAAAGGCACAGCACACCAACATCAAAACCTCATCCCAACTGTAAAGTATGGTGGAGGGAGCATCATGGTTTGGGGCTGCCACAGGGCCCGGACAGCTTGCTATCGTCGAAGGAAAAATTAAGTTTATAAAGACATTTTGCAGGAGAATGTAAGGCTCTGTCCGCCAATTGAAGCTCAACAGAAGTTGAGTGATGCAACATGACAGCAACACAGAAGTAAATCAACAACAGAATGGCTTCAACAGAAAAAAAATACACCTTCTGGAGTGGCCCAATCAGAGTCCTGACCTCAACCAGATTTGAGATGTTGTTGAATGACCTCAAGAGAGCAGTTCACACCAGACATCCCAAGAATATTTCTGAACTGAAATAGTTTTGTAAAGATGAGTGGTCCAAAATTCCTCCTGACCGTTGTGCAGGTCTGATCCGCAACTACAGAAAACGTTTGGTTGAGGTTTTTGCTACCAAAGTAGGGTCAACCAGTTATTAAATTCAAGCGTTCACATACATTTCCCACCATGGACTGTAAATGTTTACACGGTGTGTTCAATAAATACACATGGTGTATAATTGTTTATTAGTTTAAGCAGACTGTTTGTCTGTTGTGACCTAGATGACGATCAGATAAAATGTTATGACCAATTTATGCAGAAATCCAGGTATTTCCGAAGGGTGCACATACTTTTTCTTGCCTCCGTATACAGTTCCAGTCAAAAGTTAAGACACTTACACATTCAAGGGTTTTTCTTAATTTTTTACTATTTTATAGAATAATAGTGAAGACATCAAAACTATGAACTAACACTTATTGAATCATGTAGTAACCAGAAAAGTGTTAAACATCAAAATACATTTTCTTCAAACTAGCCACCTTTTGCCTTTGACAGCTTTGCACACTCTTGGCATTCTCTCAACCAGCTTCACCTGGAATGCTTTTCCAAAAGTCTTGAAGGAGTTCCCACATTCTGAGAACTTGTTGGCTGCTTTTCCTTCACTCTGCGGCCCAACTCATCCCAAACCATCTCAATTGGGTTGAGGTCGGGGGATTTGTGGAGGCCAAGTCATCTGATGCAGCACTCATCACTTCTCCTTCTTGGTCAAATAGCCCTAACACAGGCTGTAAGTGTGTTGGGTCATTGTCCTGTTGAAAAACAGTCCCAGATGGGATGGCGTATCGCTGTGGTAGCCATGCTGGTTAGGTGTGCCTTGAATTCTAAGTAAATCAGTGTCACCAGAAAAGGACCATCACACCTCCATGCTTCATGGTGGGAACTATGCATGCGGAGATCATCCGTTCACCTCTGCGTCTCACAAAGACAGCGGTTGGAACCAAACATCTCAGATTTGGACTCATCAGACCAAAGGATAGTTTTCCACCAATCTAATGTCCATTGCTCGTGTTTCTTGGCTCAAGAAAATCTCTTCTTCTTATTGGTGTCCTTTAGTAGTGGTTTCTTTGCAGCAATTTGACCATGAAGGCTTGATTCACGAGGTCTCCTCTGAACAGTTGATGTTGAGATGTCTGTTACTTGAACTCAAACACTTTTTTTGGGCTGCAATTTCTGAGGCTGGTAACTCTAATGAAAGTATGCATCCTCTGCAGCAGAGTTAACTCGGGGTCTTCCTTTCCTGTGGCGGTCCTCATGAGAGCCAGTTTCATCATAGCGCTTGATGGTTTTTGCAACTGTACTTGAAGAAACGTTCAATGTTCTTCACATTTTCTGAAATGACTGACCTTCATGTCTTAAAGTAATGGACTTTCGTTTCTCTTTGCTAATTTGAGGTGTTCTTTCCATAATATGGACTTGGTCTTTTACCAAATAGGGCTATCTTCTGTATGCCACCCCTACCTTGTCACGACACAACTGATTGGCTCAAAAGCATTAAGAAGGAAAGAAAGTCCACAAATTAACTTTTAACAAGGCGCACCTGTTATTTGAAATGCAGTTCAGGTACTACCTCATGAAGCTGGTTGAGAGAATGCCAAGAGTGTGCAAAGCTGTCATCAAGGCAAAGGGTGGCTACTTTGAAGAATCTCAAATATAAAATATATTTTGATTTGTTTAACCCTTTTTTGGTTAAAGTGAAATATTGTTTCATTTTCAGTTGTTTGTAACCCGTCATGCTTTGAGTTAGTATTGTTCGCTCTCCCTCTTAGCTGGCCTCAACCAAGCAGCTCTACCCCGAGAGCCAGGCGCACCTCAATGTCCCCCACGCCACTACCTATAGAAATAGGTGAGTGTTCTCTGATTTCTGTACCGTTTCTTAGAAATGCATTCCCTGCTTTTTAAAGTTTGAAAACCTCTAACAAACTTAGTGGTCTAATGTCAAGATGAGTCCACATCCCAGGCAATCTATTTTGTAGATCCAGCTATCTGCCACAATCTAAAATAAATGGAAACGGTAAGCTGGATTTACACAATCCGGGCATAACATTTACTTTTTGGTCCACCAGCCACTGTGGCAGGTAGATTTCCCCCCCCAAAAAATTACCGCTAAATTACACCAACAAAACACCAAAAAATTTACGGATGAGCATGCTTTGTAATGTGTCTAAAACAAATGTTTTACTAGTAAGAACTAATGTGGTATATATATTTTTTACCAAAATATCATAGATGAGACAAATGTTCACCTGCCCTTTTAAGGGTGGGAGGTTACCGTGGTAGCATGACTCCAGTCATGTTTGTGCCTGTGTGATTGAGTCTGACTAGTAGAGGCTTGTCTAGTCTTCCAGAGCTGTTGAAACTCAGACAAACAACCTAGCTTGTGAACAAAACAATGTAAATAGCCAAGAAACAAGGACAAAGTCTGATTTCAGTAGACTTTCGTTTTAAAGTAAATTAGACCAACTTTTATTCCTGTGCGCAGCGCTTCTTAAATGTATCTTTTTCTCAGCTCTTCACGTGAGCACAGCCCCCAGCCAGGCAGTGTTGCAGCGCAAAGTGGAATAGGCTATATAGGATTCATAGTTACAGTGGGGCAAAAAAGTATTTAGTCAGCCACCAATTGTGCAAGTTCTCCAACTTAAAAAGATGAGTGAGGCCTGTAATTTTCATCATAGGTACACTTCAACTATGACAGACGAAATGAGAAAAAGAAATCCAGAAAATCACATTGTAGGATTTTAAATTTATTTATTTGCAAATTATGGTGGAAAATAAGTATTTGGTCAATAACAAAAGTTTCTCAATACTTTGTTATATACCCTTTGTTGGCAATGACAGAGGTCAAACGTTTTCTGTAAGTCTTCACAAGGTTTTCACACACTGTTGCTGGTATTTTGGCCCATTCCTCCATGCAGATCTCCTCTAGAGCAGTGATGTTTTGGGGCTGTCGCTGGGCAACACGGACTTTCAACTCCCTCCAAAGATTTTCTATGGGGTTGAGATCTGGAGACTGGCTAGGCCACTCCAGGACCTTGAAATGCTTCTTACGAAGCCACTCCTTCGTTGCCCGGGCGGTGTGTTTGGGATCATTGTCATGCTGAAAGACCCAGCCACGTTTCATCTTCAATGCCCTTGCTGATGGAAGGAGGTTTTCACTCAAAATCTCACGATACATGGCCCCATTCATTCTTTCCTTTACACGGATCAGTCGTCCTGGTCCCTTTGCAGAAAAACAGCCCCAAAGCATGATGTTTCCACCCCCATGCNAGCAGGGGGACACGTCTGGCACTGCAGGATTTGAGTCCCTGGCGGCGTAGTGTGTTACTGATGGTAGGCTTTGTTACTTTGGTCCCAGCTCTCTGCAGGTCATTCACTAGGTCCCCCCGTGTGGTTCTGGGATTTTTGCTCACCGTTCTTGTGATCATTTTGACCCCACGGGGTGAGATCTTGCGTGGAGCCCCAGATCGAGGAAGATTATCAGTGGTCTTGTATGTCTTCCATTTCCTAATAATTGCTCCCACAGTTGATTTCTTCAAACCAAGCTGCTTACCTATTGCAGATTCAGTCTTCCCAACCTGGTGCAGGTCTACAATTTTGTTTCTGGTGTCCTTTGACAGCTCTTTGGTCTTGGCCATAGTGGAGTTTGGAGTGTGACTGTTTGAGGTTGTGGACAGGTGTCTTTTATACTGATAACAAGTTCAAACAGGTGCCATTAATACAGGTAACGAGTGGAGGACAGAGGAGCCTCTTAAAGAAGAAGTTACAGGTCTGTGAGAGCCAGAAATCTTGCTTGTTTGTATGTGACCAAATACTTATTTTCCACCATAATTTGCAAATAAATTCATAAAAAATCCTACAATGTGATTTTCTGGATTTTTCTTACTCATTTTGTGAGAACTTGCACAATTGGTGGCTGACTAAATACTTTTTTGCCCCACTGTATTTTGTGCTATGAAACAAAACTGCAGAAATACTTTGAAAACAGCTACTGCAGCATTTATTTTACTATTAAATGTGATCATACTTAACTATTTTTATTCACAAATGAGTGAAATACTCGCACTGTGGAGCCCTGACCACCCACCAATGTGGCTGGTGAAATAGACATCTTATCCGCCAATGGGGCGGCAGGGTAGCCTAGTGGTTAGAGCGTTGGACTAGTAATCAAAAGGTTGCAAGTTCAATTCCCTGAGCTGACAAGGTAGATTGTATCTGTCGTTCTGCCCCTGAACAGGCAGTTTACCCACTGTTTCTAGGCCGTCATTGAAAATAAGAATTTGTTCTTAACTGACTTGCCTAGTTAAAGGTAAAATAAAAAATGCCAAAATCTACCTGCAGGTGGCGGGTGTTTTTAATTTTATGCCCTGTACACAATCAATAGCTAATCGGCCAACCAACTTCTCCTTTCATCCCACTCCTCCCTCACCCTAATTTATAACGACTTCTAGTAAATTGTCCACCTTTTGCTTTCATTTCCTTACTAACAGTGTATTATCAATTCTCCTAGTTCCGCCCAAGAGTTTAAAGTCCAGCCAATCGGGGCCTCTAAGAGAGTCTGCGTCTGGTGTGAGGCGGTCCTACACAGAGGAGCTGCTGGATATGGGGATAAACTTTGGAGTGCCAGAGGGAGTCCAGTTTCCCTCCACCTCCACCAACCCCTTCATCACTACTGCCTCTGGTAGGACCCAGTATATAAACATTTGGGGCTGGTTTCCCAGGCACACATTAGGCCTAGTCCTGCACTATAAAGTATGTTCAATGTAGATTCTCTATTGAAAGTTCTTCTTAGTCCAGGACTAGTGTTAACCAGTCTAATAAGGTACTGTAGGAAAGTACTACTAAGCTACATCTGGTATCTCCAAGTAGTATGTTTGTAAAGCCATGGGGATATCTAAACTAACAAAATGCTGCATAGTGCAGCTTTGATGGTGAGCATGCTGTAGTTGTATGTACAGTGTGTATTTAAAGAATGGTATTGATAGCATTATGATACATAATAAAATGTATTTTGTGCTTTGATATTATGAGCTTTGATATTCTGCCATTTCATTTTCTCATTCCACAGCGCCAAATAACACTCCTGTTAGTTCTGAGGACATGAACAACCTATTCAAGAGCCTGCAGCTGGAAAATGTTGTCAATGTGTACCAGCTTGGTACTAAAGAAAGAGGTGAGTAAAAAACTGAATCCCTAAAGTGTTAAAAAATTTGAGTTGAGGTTTGATTCACATGGCTGGGGGACTGGTCCGGTGGCAGCCGGCTCACCAAGGGGTATTCAGCTACACCAGAGTGTAGTAATTCACCTACATTCAATATTCCCTCTAAGCTGTGCATGCGCAGCTTTGCAGCTCCTCCAGGAGTTCCGCACAGAAAAAATGCCAATCTGCGCAGAGATGCCCAAGAATAAACGTCACAGAACATTTGGGACTTTTTTATTGCCTTTTTTTTTTTTTTATCAACTTTTCCCTATAATGTGGGATTTGTGATCGAATCAAAAATAGATCAGCTACAGGCCAAACCAAATTTAACTATCCAATATTTAGTCTGTCATTTTGTTGTAGGTGGAGTGCATCAGAGTAGAATTCTATTGCATTGACAGGCACGAGTAGCCTTTTAGTCACCCGCGGTCGCGAGTAGATGCACTTTTGAGATCAAAGCCAGAGCCGCGTGTGCACGTTGCTTGAGATCTTTGCTAGTTAGTGAGTTATAGCTAAACTTGTACATTTTAAGGCATCTTTAAAAAGCGAGTTAGGTATTTTATTTTTATTTAACTATTGCCTTAATTTATTTTTTAAATAGTTAAGAACAAATTCTTATTTACAATGACGGCCTAGGAACAGTGGGTTAACTGCCTTGTTCAGGGGCAGAACAACAGATTTTTTACGTTGTCAGCTTGGGGATTCGATCTAGCAACCTTTTGGTTACTGGCCCAACGCTCTAACCACTAGGCTACCTGCCGCCCCCAACCTGACAAGTAGGTCTAAAGATTTTTTTTTTTATGTCTTATAGGGGCAGTGCTGTATTTTGAACTTGACTATGCTATGAAGCCAATAGGAAGATGGGTAGCCTACATTTCATTCACCTATTTGGCCCATTGTGTTTGACCTTTTTTTGTTAGTTTTTTGGACAACAATTTAAAAAGCATAATGTCAAGGCCTGCATAAAGTTTAAGTCCTACATTGAGCACCATATATTGGCTACTGTAGGCTGGATCATTGAAATCAATAGCTATTTCCATGTGAAAAGGTTTTGGGATGCATTTGCTCCATTGGTTTTGTTGGTAAGCCACTCTGATAGGCCTATGTTATGCTCAAAATAAACTTGTAGACTGGCTAAAACATAAAGCGGGTACAGCCTCAGTCTTCATTGTAAATGCGTACCGGAAGTTGCACAGAATGCTCAGTTTCCACTCCAGACCAGAAATTTGCTCAGTGAATTTTTTAGTTTCAATGTATTCCCTCCACTGACTCAAACTCAATTGAGAACACATTTGCAACATGTTGTACACATGCATACAAAGTACACTTGTTACTTGTCTACACAGAATGAAAATCACAAGTTTTTCGGCCCTTGCAGGGCACTGAATAAAATAATGAAATGACATGGCTCATATCTTTCCCATTCATTTGTGAATAACTGCCCACTGACTGTCGCTCCTCAGGACAGACGCAAGGTGATCGAGGTGGTGGTGACTACCCCCCAATCCCCCCTGCAGTCACGCCCCTGGTGGACAATCAGCATCGTATCTTGGTGAGCCGGCTGCCACTGGACCAGTCCCCCAGCCGTGTGAAGAACAAGCTCACCCTCTACTTCCAGCGCCGGAGCAACGGTGGAGGAGAGGTGCTGGACGTGACCTACCCTTACCCCCCGACCCAGCCCGACCAGGCACTGGTCAGCTTCCGCAGTCCCAGAGGTGAGTGAGAAAGGGGCTGGGGGGTTAAGAGAGCATATACTGTAGATGTGAAGGGTTAACACGCCATGGAGTTACAGCCTGAAAATGTACATTGTATAATACATTTTTGTTATATTCCCACGCACACAACTATGCACATGGTATGGGAGAGTGTATATACAGTACATCAGGGTCATTTACATTAGGCACCAAATGGAAGAAAAATAGACTGAAACAAGAAGGGACTAATGAGATTGTTATTTTGGATATGCTTTCAGATGCAGAGCAGGTGCTCGTACAGGCAGACCGAATCTTTACTGTGAATGAGCGGCCTTTCCGTATACAGCTCAAGAGGGTCAACAGTGCTCAGGTAAGAGTGGGCTTAACCCCCAACCAAGGTTTTTTTTTCTGTGTGTCTGTGTCCATGTGTGCTCCAGGGTATGTGCGTTCCATGATTTTTTTTTTTATAAAGACTGCAAAAAGAGCAACTTCCATTTCAACAATAGACTCTAAAGTACTACACTACACTCTTCATATATATATATATATATATATGCAAATCTCTTTCGTCAGATTGCGGTGCCACCCAGCGTCTCAGGCGACAAGGCAGCCATCTTCCATAGCCTGCTGTCACTTGAGGGGCGAAGCTTCAGCCAGGCCGACGTGGAGGAGGCGGTGCAGTCGTGCCGGGACCTTCCCTCGGCCCTCAAGTACCTGTCCCATGAATGCCCCATCTGCCGCGAGCAGGTGTCCTTCAGCAAGGTGGGTGAGAGACTGGAACCCCATTCAAATACTGTCAACATGGATCCTTCCTTGCCTGCCACCTTTGAAGTAATCACTAGTCCACTACTGTTGGGCAGGTTAAAGTACGGTTGTCCTAGTCTCCTGTCTTTATTTGAATATGGTAGCTCGCGATTGCACCGCTGTTTACTTGATATCTACCCACTCACGCATATTTTTTAAAAGGCATGCTGCAAGACATTCCACCAGAGTTTGGATGGGAACAAGGTTTTAGCTCACGTGGTTTAGAAGAGTAAAATGTCTCTTTTTGTGCTCCACCCCTCTTGATCTTTCTCTCCCTCACTCCATGTCCCTCCACAGATCATCACTATGACCCATTGCCCGTGTGCCTTCTGCGAGAGCTGCTTCAAGGCCTACTTCTCCCAGGCCATCAAGGAGAAGAGCATCGTCCATGTGGTGTGTCCCCTGTGTGGCCAGCCCGACATGCGTCAGAGCCAGGGAGGCGTGGAGGAGGCCTTGGACTACTTCAGCCTTCTGGACACACAGGTCAGGAGCTTCCCGGTAGTAGTAGACATTGCTTCGATGTAGTGTTCAGACCCTACCACTGTATAGACAGGGTGGACCTTTCTACCTAGCTCTGTTTCATTTGAAATGTTTGGTTAAAAATTCCATTAACATTCAGTTTCGTTAGTGGTAGAGGATGTCATTTAGAGCAACGCTAAACTGGCTCCAAATAGCTAGCTGCCATCTCCTACGTCTACTGCAAATCATTTGAATATAATTTAGTCTTCTGTAAAATAGGGGCCTTGTAACAGTCGTAAGGACAAAGATTCAGAAGGAGGCAGGCAGGTAGAGGTGCAAATGGGTGTTGGCTTTATTTACACTGCGCTGGTGATGAGTGATTTATTGACAAGTTGATATATTTACAATCTTATGACTTCTAAATGTCAATATTCAAAAAGAAAAAGCCTCCTATCATGCAAAACCTGTCTTAACTAGAAAAGCACAGGTGGAGTCTACTAGGCTCAGATGCAGCCTCCCCATTGATTAACCGAAATCAAGCTGAACAAGAACGTAACCCAAACAGGCACCTAAATAAGCCACACATATCCTGGCACGCAGGCCAGATACTTCTGTTCTCACAACATTACACAAGACAGAGAAACCAGACGTGCTCCAAACAAGACAATAAAGAACTTGACAGAAAACTGGTTAATGCAATGAAATAACACAGTTTATTCCTCATTGGTGTAGCATAGTTTGTGAGCTCTCCAAACAACAAGTCCACTTCAAGAATGAGAATGGAATGAATCTAATATTTTTTTAAACTGAACAGAAATTACTGTAACCAAGCATTCTAGTTTACTGGGACATGGTGATGAGTGACAGTAGCCTACATTTACTACTGGCGCTAGATTTGATATTTGGTGGGGAATTGATAAACATTTAACAAAGGGCAAACAATCCACACAATGAAACAATGCGTGCGCACGGATTTGCAGGAGTCAGTGAGCACATTCGTGGAGAGAGTGGACCGGTCTCAGGTCCGCTTTCTCAGACACTGATAAACCTGGACTAAAAAGCACATTCAAGGGAGGTTCTCCATAGAGCAGGGGTCTTCAACCTTTTCTTGCCCAGGCAAACCGGCGATCCAGGGACCCCCATCATACGTTAGCAAAAACAATATCTTATCAGGTGAACTATAATTTCAAGGAGAAGTAATCAACGTGTTTTAATTAATAGATTTGGTAGATAGTGTTTCACTATTTTGACCTCCCCACATTAGAATTGGAAGAGAGTGTGAACTCTAACATACCTTTTTCTAACTAATAGGTTAACGCCAAACACATTTTCGCTAAGAGCAGCTGTTTAGCTGGTTTAACAAAGGTTAGCCATTTGTTGGCAAAAATGTATGTCCAAGTCAATTAAGCTTACCAGCAGTAGTTGTTGCACTGGTAGCCTATTCACGGCTGATTTTACAAAGCCTGTCACATACTCCAGAGTGTAATTGGCTCCAATGAGTGTAATTTGCTCAATACTAGGAGTTGAGAAATAAAGTTGGCATCATTAGCGTCCTCTTTTCTACTGTAGGTATGTAATAAAAAAATATTTTGCTATCAATATTCATAAAACCTTTCAAATACAAATATAACTTTTCCCCTAGGGGGCCACGTAGCCCCAGTTGAATACCCCTGCCATAGAGCATAAATCCCTTTTAGCCCAGGAGTTGTCTTATTCTGGGTCCAGGAAACTAGTGCTGAAAGGCTAGAGGAATTAACAGTTTTTCAACATCCCTCCTGTCTACATTTGTCTCTTGCCAGATCAGGCACTACCTAGATCCTCAGATCCACGAGTTATTCCAGAGGAAGCTGAGAGACCGAGCCTTGCAGGAGATGCCCAACTTCCGCTGGTGTGCCCACGTAAGAAATCTCACTCATCTTTCTGGTTCTCCTGCTTGTCTCTCTTTTTCTTTGTCTCCACCTCTCTGTGTTTTTAATAGTATCTCTCTCATATTCCTTGTCTCTTTCTTTCACCCTCGTTCCCTTCCTTTCAATTCAAAACCCTGCGATCTAAGCTTCAATACCCCACTAGATAAGACATGTTTGTTATGTTGCTCCTTTAGACAGTGGCCTTGTTCTTTCCACTGGAACATCCAGGTGCTTATGAATGTCAGTTTGTGTGCAATGTTCTAGTGCTCCTTTGGCCTTCTACACGAGGCTGACCAGCTGAGAATGGACTGTCCTAGTTGTAGGAAGAGCACCTGCTCTCAATGCAAGACTGCAGTAAGTAATGTATTCATGAACACACACATTCAAATTGTTGGAAAGCCTTGTATCTACCGTCTAACAACTTTTCGATACACCAGTGGGCTCCACAACACCAGGGTCTTTCCTGTGAGAAGTTCAGAGAGTGGCAACTCCACAATAACCCAGAGTACCAGACCGCAAAACTGGAGAATCTCCTCAGCAGGAATAAGATAGGTACACACACACTTCTCCTACTTTCAGTATTTTGTTTATTTGAACCCTCAGTTTATGATGCACACAGTTGTATAGGTCTGCTAGCTGTTAGCCTATCTGAATAACAGTTTGTGTCATGACTGTGTAATTGAGTTGTCACTATTAAAGCCATCTTTTTGTGTTATTATTATTATTATTGTAACGGTGTTATGTAGTGTTTTTTTTAATGTTTATTTCCAATTAAACATCCTATGTCCCCGAATCAAAATTGGATGACATACATGCAATATTTTTGAATTTCTGTCTTGGTGAGAAAGACATTTAACTGCATATATTATTTGTCTCGTTTCAGAATGTCCAAAATGCAAGTTTGTGTTCTACCTTTCCAAGGGAGGCTGTCTCCATTTCAAATGCACACAATGCCAGCACGAGTTCTGTGGCGGCTGTAATAGGCCCTTCAAATTAGGCGCGGTAAGTCTCCTAGTTGAATCTGAGCTAAAGCTTTAGCATTAATTTAAAGGAGGATTCCAGTCAAAAGTAGATTTAAGTTGTATTATTTGAATCTTTTATCTTATGTCTGTAATTTGTCTTAACCCAGATACACTAGTCTCTAGTCAAAATCGGTAGCAGAGCACTAGGAAATGCAATCCTATAACATGCTTACAGCCACGCTCTGTAAGATACATATTCATACCAATTTTTAAAAAAGATACTTTAAACGGTCTGGATGAAACAACACTCTAGGTAAAATAAGGTACAACTTAAAAAAATGTACAATCCCTCTAATAAATTACATCTTCAGGGGTGTGACTTCTCGGCTGAGTGCGGGTCCAAGGGGTTACACGCCCACCACCCCAGGGACTGTATGTACCATCTGAGGGACTGGAACGTGCCCAGACTACACAGGCTGCTTCAGGTAAATCCTACAGTACCTACAGTTGAAGTTGGAAGTTTACATAGGTTGAGTTATTGAAACTCGTTTTTCAACCACTCCACAAATTTCTTGTTAACAAACTATAGTTTTGGAAAGTCTGTTAGGACATCTACTTCGTGCATGACACAAGTCATTTTTCCAACAATTGTTTAGACACATTGAATTATAAGTGAAATAATCTATCACAATTCCAGTGGGTCAGAAGTTTACATACACTAAGTTGACTGTGCATTTAAACAGCTTGGAAAATTCCAGGAAATTATGTATTTCAAGGCCTACCTTCAAACTCAGTGCCTCTTTTCTTGCCATCATGGGGAAATCATCCAAGATCTCAGAAACAAAATTGGAGACCTCCACAAGTCTGGTTCATCCTTGGGAGCAATTTCCAAACGCCTGAAGGTACCACTTTCATCTGTACAAACAATAGTACTCAAGTATAAACACCATGGGACCACGCAGCCCTCATACCGCTCAGGAAGGAGACGCGTTCTGTCTCCTAGAGATGAACGTACTTTGGTGCGAAAAGTGCAAATAAATCCCAGAACCGCAGCAAAGGACCTTGTGAAGATGCTGTAAGAAACAGGTACAAAAGTATCTATATCCACAGTAAAACGAGTCCTATATCGACATAACCTGAAAGGCCGCTCAGCAAGGAAGAAGCCACTGCTCCAAAACCACCATTAAAAAAGCCAGACTACGGTTTGCAACTGCACATGGGGACAAAGATCGTACTTTTTGGGGAAATGTCCTCTGGTCTGAGGACAAAATAAAACTGTTTGGCCATAATGACCATCATTATGTTTGGAGGGAAAAGGGGAAGGCTTGGAAGCAGAAGAACACCTTCCCAACCGTGAAGAACCAGGGATGGCAGCATCATGTTGTGGGGGTGCCTTCCTACAGGAGGGACTGGTGCACTTCACAAAATAGATGGCATCATGAAGCAGGAAAATTGTTGCTTCAATATATCCACATCTCAAGACATCAGTCAGGAAGTTGAAGCTTAATCGCAAATGGGTCTTCCAAATGGACAATGACCCAAAGCATACTTCCAAAGTTGTGGCAAAATTGCTTAACTACTGAGGGAGCGGTGGGGCGCCAAATCCAAAAGTTGAATTATTAAACATTCATCAATATACAAGTGTTGCATAGTCATCACAAGCTCTGATTCTTGGCAATATCACAGCGTTGTCAGATTTCAAAAAGGCTTTACGGCGAAAGCACAACATTTGATTGTTTGAGGATAGCACCTACAATATTCATCCATTAGCATAAATTCATAAACCATCGCGGTTCACAAAACCCATTTCACAGCGAAAACAAATCCCTTACCTTTTGAAGAACTTCTGCTGAGGGCTTCCCAAGTGTCCAACGAAGACATCCAATGGTTCTTTAGTTAGAAAATGTCATTTATTATATCAATAAATCTCCGTTTGGTTGGCGCATTATGTTCATAAAATACAGCGTCCACTCGCCCATTGAACCGTGAAGAGAACACGTTCAACCTATACACTTGTCCGTTCAACCTATACACTTGTCCAAGAACAATCAAACATCATTGATAATGTATCCTTAGGAACACTTTTATGTATATTTACTATAATATTTCAACCGGATTATAAACTGGACAATAGGAAAGGAAAAAACCACAGCGCGCGCGAGCCCGTGAACGCGCATCCTCTTCTGTTTACATCTGGTGACTAGTTCGAAATTCTTCTTCTATTACCATCCAGAGCAACCTAACATCACCAAACACTGTCTAGAGACTGACATCCAGTGGAAGCAATAGGTACTGCAATCTTACTCCCATATATAGCTGTTTTCAATAGGGAGGGATTCAAAATGAGGCAATGTGTCAAACACTTTTTCCAGGACAGAGATTCCTCGGGTTTTCGCCTGCTATATCAGTTCTGTTATACTCCCAGACAATATCTTAACACTCTTAGAAACTTCAGTGTTTCCTATCCAATTGTACTAATTATGTGCATATCCTGAGTGGCAGGCCTTTTACTTTGGGCACGCCAGACTCTCCAAAACCGACACCTGAGCTGCTGCTCCCTAAGAAGTTAAGGACAACAAAGTCAAGGTATTGGAGTGGCTATCACAAAGCCCTGACCTCAATCCTATAGAAGATTTGTGGGCAGAACTGAAAAAACGTGTGCGAGCAAGGAGGCATACACACCTGACTCAGTTACACCAGCTCCGTCAGGAGGAATGGGCCAAAATTCACCCAACTTATTGTGGGAAGCTTGTGGAAGGCTACCCAAAACGTTTGACCCAAGTGAAACAATTGAAAGGCAATGCTACCAAATACTAATTGAGTGTATGTAAACTTCTGACCCACTGGGAATGTGAAGAAAGAAATAAAAGCTGAAATAAATCATTCTCTCTACTATTATTCTGACATTTCACATTCTTAAATAAAGTGGTGATCCTAACTGACCTAAGACAGGTCATTTTTACTAGGATTTAATGTCAGGAATTGTGAAACTGAGTTTAAATGTATTTGGCTAAGGTGTATGTAAACTTCCGTCTTCAACTGTATTTACCCATCACGCTCTCTACCATAATAATCTCTGACGAAAGATGGAGAAAACATTAACCTTGATGCTGAAAGAGAATTGCATTTTATCATGTATCCGAACTAAACATTCAATACACCCTTTTCCAGCTTTACAGAGTGTCCCACGCTGGCATGGTGAAATCCAATGAGGGCTCTACAGGAACAAACTCAGAAGGTAAAGTGCAAGCCAACAAGGGGTTTTACTTTACTAATCATTATATTAGAATCTACTGGTAATAGTTAAATGCTTCTGTCTGCTTCTGATTTAAAGCTTGTTTCACGTTTATTAGTTTTTTCTATGTTTTTGTAATCATTTTGTTCATCAAAATTGATGCTGCTTCATATTTATTTACTCTTACTTGTAGTATTCACAGTTAATGTGGTTGCTACTGTTTTTATTCCCATGTCAGGTGTGTGTGCAGTCCTGGAGCACAGAGAGATGGGTGGAGACGGGCCTTGTGGTCTACCCACTCTCCCAGAGTACAGCGGCTACTGCGTGTAAGAGACACCAAATTTCTTCCTTCTAGTAACTTTTTTCTGGCCACTGTGCTTCTGCTTCTACTTACTAAGCGGGGACTAGACTTGGTTTACTGTAAAGCACTTTGTGACAACTGCTGATGTAAAAAGGGTTACATTTGATTCAATTTGATTCCCTAGCTTACACTATAAAGAGTGTCTAGTGGAGCTGATCAACCAGAGTCACGCGGATCCAGCTGTTCTGTTTGATGTGGCCGAGATGTTGGCCGAGTTACAGCGGTGGCACATTCCTGTTCCACAGAAGAACCCTCAGGAACCTGAGGCGCTCTATGTACAGCACCTTAGACAGGTGAGCTGCAGGGGGAGACTACCCACAAGGCTTTTTACACTGTCCTAGGACCGTGTTTCTCAACCTCTGGGTCCCTTGGTTGATGCTGGCCAGGGCCTGAGATGATTTTGGTAACACTGATTTAGTCAGTTCCCAAGCGTTAACCTCTTAGGCAGAAGCAAGGTGATTTGGTGCGCTAGCGCCCCACTCCCGACACTACCAGGTGAAATGCAAGGCAAAATCCAAAAGTTGAATTATTAAACATGCACCAATATACAAGTGTTTCATACTCATCAAAAGCTCTGCTTCTTGGCAATATCACAGCGTTGTCAGATTTCAAAAAGGCTTTGCGGCGAAAGCACTACATTTGATTGTTTGAGGGTAGCACCTTCAATATTTTCCATAACCATGAAATCTTTAGCCAGTGCGGTCCATAGAAAATGCATTTCACAGGGAAAACCTGTGCCTTACCTTTTGTAGAACTTCTGCGGAGGGCTTCCTAAGTGTCCAACGAAGACAATCCATGGGTATTTGGTTATAAAAAGTCATTAATTATATCCATAAATCTCTGTTTGGTTGGCGCCTTGTGTTCAGAAAATCCAATGTGAAGAGAACGCGTTCAACTAAACCTATAAACCTTCCCTCAACAAAACAAAAACCAATTAAAAGCTTATCTTTTATGAATAAAAGTGATAATCTTTCACTTGGATGGTCACCTAAACGTTATATAAGTCAAATAAAGTGGACCGCTCAGCCAAATGTGCGCCCAAAAACGTGCAACTGAAAAAGAGCTCCCTTCACCAAAACCTCTACCTATTGAACACATTAGTTCCGATTGCCATGAACCTTTACGTATACACTGCTGACATCCAGTGGAAGCAACAGGTACTACATTCAGTGTCCTGATATAAATACTTTTCTAAAGGCACTGTCTCAAAGTGAGCCATAAGCCACCAGAATGACATTTCCGGATGGAATTTTCTCTGGTTTTTGCCTGCCAAATGAGTTC
This sequence comes from Hucho hucho, assembly GCA_003317085.1. NCBI lineage: Eukaryota > Metazoa > Chordata > Actinopteri > Salmoniformes > Salmonidae > Hucho > Hucho hucho. Next base: position 229,480 of record QNTS01000649.1, read on the forward strand.
TGTTACACTCACAGACAAAATGTTGATACTTTTGGAAACCTCAGTGTTTCCTATCCAATAGTACTAATTTTGTGCATATCCTATTTTCTGAGCCTTTACTTTGGGCATGCCAGACGCTCCAAAACCGTCACCCCAGCTGCCGCTGCTTGAGAGGTTAATTTGCTTCCATAGCTCGCTGGTCCCTGGGACATTCTGTATTATTTAAAGAGGAGCTTTTTTTTCTTTTAACACTAGCACAACGGATGCAACTCATGAAGGGCTTACTGATCATTAGGCTAGTTGACGAATATAATCAGGTGTGCTTGTTCTGGATTTGAACATATACGTGGAGTAGTTAGGACTGGGTTGATTCCAGGGAAACACTGCCATAATGCTGTGTGTGTGTGTCCTCTCCTGGTCCCTCAGACCCTGACTTGGAAGGTTAGCCTGAGGGACAACAAGCTGCCCCCTGTGAAGGTGAAAGATGACCTTTGCCCCCTACCCTCATCGAGCCCTGCAGGACCACGCTGGTCTTCTGCTCAGAGCAACACACCAAGGCGCTTCCATGATGACTCCCAATTGCTGCTCTTGCTCAACGACTAAGGCGACGTAAAATACTTGGCCTCACCTCGGTTGGGTTCCTTAGGGCACATGATGGCAAATGCTTTTACATGTTTTGCTACCAAAAAAGTGTTTCTTAATGGAGAAGGCCAGGTTCCGTACTTCAGTCCGTTTTCTTCTGTTTGGTGCCTAGTGAATATCACCCAGGGTTGTGTTAAGTAGGGTGAAAACATTTTTAAATGAAGTGAAACTGGGGAAGGGACTACCCGGTCTTGTCCAATGAGAAAACCCACATTTTTCTTTTCCGTTGCAAAAGTTTTTTGTTGCGTTTCCTAATAAACATGATCCAGGGATAATACATGTATTTAACTTCAACCCTCGGTCATAACGGCTATGTAACACTGGCCTAATAATGACATAGAAATAGCGCCATAAACAGTCCAGAGAAGGCAGGGACAAGGTAAATTGTCCTTTGAGGAGCTGTGTTGCACACTGTTGCTCTAGATCTAGCTATGCTGTGGCCAGGATTCAATCATAAGTGCATTGAGATCACGGTTAACTCAGTGGATGTCGACTCGAGCGTAAAGTGCAGTGCACTTTTGATTTTAAATATCTACCGGATCCGGTACATTAAGAGTTTGTTTTCATGTTATTGTAATTTATTTGACGTTTATTCTTAATAAACATGTAGATACAAAAATATAAACGCAACATGCAACAATATCAAAGATTCTATTGAGTTACACTTCATATAAGGTAATCAGTCAATTTTAAATAAATGTGTTGGATTTCACATGACTGGTAATACAGATATGCATTGGTTGGTCATAGATACCTTTAAAAAAATATATGTTTTAAATAAGTATGGGCGTGGATCAGGAAACCAATCAGTATCTGGTGTGAGTTGATCAGGCTGTCTCACTCCTCTTCAATGGCTGTGCGAAGTTGCTGGATATAGGCGGGAACTGGACTGCGCTGTTGTGTACATGTCAATCCAGAGCATCCCAAACATGCTCAACGGGTGACATGTTTAGTGAGTATGCAGGCCATGGAAGAACTGTGCATTAGCATGCTGAAACATGAGGTAATGGTGGCGGAAGAATGGCACCACAATGAGCCTCAGGATCTCATCAGGGTATATCTGTGCATTCAAATTGCCATCAATAAAAAGCAGTTGTGTTCGTTTTTTCGTTGCATATGCCTGCCCATACCATAACCCTACCACCACGGGTCAACGTTGTGAACAGAGTGCCATCAGCAAACCACATGACGCTGTCTGCCATCTGCCCGGTACAGTTGAAACTGGGATTAATCCGTGAAGAGCACAGTGTGCCAGTGGCCATCGACGGTGAAAATTTGCCCACTGAAGTCAGTTACGACGCTGAACTGCAGTCAGGTCAAGATGACGAGCACACAGATGAGCTTCCCTGAGATGGTTTCTGACAGTTTGTGCAGAAATTCTTTGGTTGTGCAAACCCAGTTTTATCAGCTGTCCGGGTGGCTCGTCTCAGAACATCCCGCAATTGAGAAAGCCGGATGTGGAGGTTCTTGGCTGTCGTGGTTACACATGGGCAGTTTTTTAGGCCGGTTGGACGTACTGCCAAATTCTGTAAAACAACGTTGGAGGCAGCTTATGTTAGAGAAATTAACATTAATTTTCTGGCCACATCTCTGGTGGACATTCCTGCAGTCAGCATGTGAATTGCATGCTTCCTCAAAACTGTACATTTTTGTGGCCTTTTTATTGTCCCCAGCACAAGGTGCAACTGTGTAATGACCATGCTGGTTAATTAGCTTCTTGATATGCCACACCTCAGGTGGATGGATTATCTTGACAAATGAGAAATGCTCACTAACAGGGATGTAAACAAATGTGTGCACAAAATTTGTGAGAAATTTGTTTTTTGTCCGTATGGAACATTTCTGGGATCTTTTATTTCAGCTCATGAAACATGGGATTAACACTTTACATGTTGCGTGTATATTTTTAAAAGCACTTTGTTCACGTAAAATAAACAGTACTGTACCTATAGACAGTATACACCCCACTGTGAGGATCAGTGGGAAATGTGTGTAATTTGGGTGTGTACTTTCTATAGCCACTGTACTGCAGTACAGTTTTTTCTTTTTGTTGAAGTCCTCTAGTTCTCACTTCTCAGGATTTCACAAACTTTCAAAATGTATTGTACTAGAGAAGTTCTTGAGACATACATTTTTTTCTGCTATGACCAGCATGCAAATTATTTCATACTTTAACACTGAAATATTGTTAAGTGTTACATCAAGTTCCTTTCATTTAACTTAAAGCTGACAGGTATAATACATGGGTTGTAAACTTTTTTATGATTTTATTCAGATCTCCACTAGCTTTTGCCAAAGCAGCAGCTATTCTATCTGGGGTCCACAAAAAACACTGATACACTGATAGACAAGGACAGTCACACTAATTTAAAATACAACAATATACAAACAATACAAAAAATAATAGTAGTAGTACAAACACAATTTTTTTGTGTTTTTGTCCCCTCAGTCTTCGCCGTTCCATAAAATGTAGTTTAATAATTTTTGCTGTTTTTTTGAGTAATTGGAGATGGGAGTTCCATGCGATCATGGCTCTGTATTATACTGTGTGTTGCAGTGAGTTTGTTTGGGACTTGGGGACTGTGAAGAGACCACTGGTGGCATGTCTTGTGGGGTATGTATGGGTGTATGAGCTGAATGTTATTTGATTATGCAGACAATCTGGAATTGTCATTACAGTAGTACTTCTCGTAACTAGAAGAGAAGCAGTTAATCTCTCGTCAACCATCAACCAGGAAAGACTGGCATGCATGTTGTTGTTAGTTCTGTATGTGCAGCTAAGGGCAAGGTTTCTGCTCTGTTTTGAGCCAGCTGCAGCTTTGCTAGGTCTTTCTTTGCTGCACTTGAACATATTACCAGACAGTAATCAAGATGGGACAAGACCAGATCCTGAACTAGTACAGTTGATTTTTGTGTCAAAACACAAATCTTTTGATAACAGACATACCCATCCACATCTTCACAACAACTTTGTCCATGGTAATTGACCATCTAACGTTATACCTAGGAGTTTAGCTTCCTCACTTTGCTCAATGGTCACACCGTTTATACTAAACTCCAGCTGGGGTTTATGTCTTAGAGAATGTTTTGAACCAAATACAATGCTTTTAGTTGTATTGAAGACCAGTTTATTATTAATCCTCCATTCTGATATTATATATTTTTTTAATTTAACCTTGATTTAACTAGGCAAGTAAGTTAAGAATTTGTTATTATTTACAATGACTGCCCACCCTGGCCAAACCCAGATTGGGACTCCCAATCACGGGCCAGATGTGATACAGCCTGGATTGGAACCAGGGACTGTAGTGACGCCTCTTGCGCTGAGATGCAGTGCCTTAGACCGCTGCGCCGTTATGGAGCCCTGACTGTAACTCCTTATAATTTCAGTTCTGACATGTAGAGTGTGGAATCATCTGCATATATAGTCATTCTAGCTTTTGCGTAAGACCAGTGGCAAGTCATTTGTAAAAATAGAGAAGCGTAACAGCCCAAGACAACTGCCCTGAGGGACACCACACTGTACATATCTGATGTTAGAGATGCTTGCGTTGAAGAACACTCTGGGTTCTATTGGATAAATAACTCTCCAACCATGTGATGTAAAGCCATAGCTAGCGTGTTTCCTAAATATCAATTTATGATCAATAACATCAAAGGCTGTACTGAAATCTAACAATACAGCTCCAACTATCTTACTATCCATTTATTTTGAACCAATCATCTGTCATTTGAGTCAGTGCAGTACAAGTTGAGTGCCCTTCTCTCCATCAGTTTACTAAGAACAGGTAGCAAACTGATTTTGTGGCTGTTAGAGCCAGCAAAGTGTGCTTTACTATTTTTAGGCAGTGGAATTACTTGAGCTTCTTTCCACGCCTGTGGACACACTCCTTTAGGTTTTGGTTAAACATATAGCAAGTAGGGGTGTCATTAGTCTGCTACCGTTCTCAATAGTTTCCCATCAAGGTTGTTTATACCTCTGGCGGCTTTTCATTATTGATGGATAACAATTCTCCCACACAAACTTCTTTCATTATTAGATTAAAAAAAATAAAAAATAATACAAAAAAATTATTTTACTGTTCAATGTTGTCATTTCACCTCTGAGGTTTTCCACTTTACTAGTGAAATAGTCATTGACATGATTGGCAATATCTAAAGGATTTGTTATAAACGACCCATCAAAATAAATGATCGATGGATATTAATTTGGATTCCTTTAAAAATGGGCAGGAAACCCAAGTCTTTCATTTGTGTTTTGTCGTTTTATCTTAGTTTGGTAATGCACAACATTTCTCAAAAATCAGCTGAGCGTTCTGACTTGTTTGCCACCTCTTTTGCATAATTTCTTTAAACCATAACATTTTTCAGTTCATTATCAATCCAGAGGGCTCTAACAGTTTTCACAGTGAATGCCTTAATAGTTGCATGTTTGTCAGCAATTGGCATGAATAATTTTACTTCCAGGGCTGCATCTGGATTCACTTCTTCATATACATCAGACCAACATAAATGTCTTCAACAAAAGAGTCAGGAGAGAATATTTTGTATGATCTCTTCAATTACTTTTATACTCAGCTTTTGGCACTTTGGCTTTCCTTGTTATTGCCACCAATGTTATGGTCACAACAGCCAATGGGATCTGATAATGCTTTGGAGCAATTAGTGAAGCATTAGTGAAGATATGATCAATACAGGTGGATGCCACAGATCCTACATTGGTAGGCACTGTAGTTGGTTGAGTGATAACTTGGGTCATATTACAGGCATGATTCACCCCCTTTATAATGTATTTTCATCATTGCAATTTATACTGTTGGCTTTAGGTAAGTACATAATTACATTAATGTACAATGTATGCAAGTGGATATAAAAAAGCTACAAAATTTAACAGCACATTTTTGGGTCTTATCCAGTAAGATGCAAAGTTTATTGTACATAGTTCTATCTGGACCTTTCACACTCCTGAATACGCCCTTTTTTTCACCTGCATTAAACCATGAATAAAAATGTTTACTCATAAATTCACGATGCTATGCAATAAAGGTATTCACTACTTATTGGTACAGTATCTAGTAGTGAGTATCTGATTCACTAAGGTTTGCAATTAGGTTACGCAATTTGTTTCTACTGTGATTGCATGATGTAGGTTGAAGTTGCCCCTAGACACTGATCTTGGGTCAGTTTTGCATTTCCCCCACCTATGGTTAGGATTGGGGGAGGGGAATCTGATATTAGATCTGTAGCTAGGGGAAACATCACCCCGGAGCCATGGCTGTTTTTGTTGTGTGTGTGTGTGAAGATGATCAGGAAAGAGGACTGTGTGATGTTGCATCGATTTAACAGCTTGTCCTGGTACCTCTTGTTCAGGAAAAGTACTACTGACTCTAGTAATAAACTCATATTTTTCTACTGACCGACTGTCTCTGTCTGGGTTTTTGGGGGAAATTATAGCCCCGTTTATACCTGGTGCTAACATGTCCTGACCTTGTCCACATGACCAGGGATGTTCTGTTAAGTGTGTGAATTGGACCATTTTCTTGTCCTGCTAAACATTCAAAATGTAATATACTTGTGGGTGTCAGAGAGAATGTATGGAGGAAAAAGTACATTATGTTCTTTAGGAATGTATATTGAACAAAAATATAAATGGAACATGCAACTATTTCAAAGATTTTAGTTACAGTTCCAATAAGGAAATTAGTCAATTTAAATAAATTCAATAGGCCTTGATTTATGGATTTCACATCACTGAGAATACAGATATGCTTCTGTTGGTCAAAAAATTGCCTGAGTTGATGAGGCTGTTGATTGTGGCCTGTGGAATGTTGTCCCACTCCTCTTCAATGGCTGTGCGAAGTTGCTGGATATTGGCGGGAGCTGGAACAAGCTGTCGTACACGTCGATCCAGAGCATCCCAAACATCCTCAATGGGTGTCATGTCTGGTGAGTATGCAGGCCATCGAAGAACTGTGACAATTTCAGCTTCCAGGAATTGTGTACAGATCCTTGCTTACATGGGGCCGTGTATTATCATGCTGAAACATGAGGTGAAATGGACTGAGAATGGGCCTCAGGATCTCGTCACGGTATCTCTGTGTATTCAAATTGCCATCGATAAAATGCAATTGTGTCTGTAGTTTATGCTTGCCCACTCCCCACCGCCACCATAGTGCACTCTATTCACAATGTTGATATCAGCAAACCGCTCTCCCGCATGACGCTATACACATGGTCTGCGATTGTGAGACTGTTTCGACGTACTGCCAAATTATCTAAAACGATGTTGGAGGTGGCTTATGGTAGACATTCCTGCAGTCAATATGCCAACTGCACGCTCCCTCAACTTAAGATATCTGTGGCATTGTGTTGTGACACAAACCACATTTTAGAGGCAAAACTCCATCCACCTGACAGGTGCACTTGTGTTATGATCATTCTTTTAATTTGCTTCTTGATATGCCACACCTGTCAGGTGAATGGATTATCTTGGCAAAGCAGAAATGCTCACTTACAGGAAGGTAAACAAAATTGTACACAACATTTGAGAGATACGTTTTTTGTGCGTATGGACATTTTCTGGGATCTTTTATTTCAGCTTACGAAACATGGGACCAACACTTTACATGTTGCGTTTATATTTTCGTTCAGTGTAATAAGGTAAAAGTTATCAAAATATAAATAGTAACCACTGAAGCTAACGACAGTGCAACAGCCCCCTAAGATATAAAGGGCTCTATTCAATCGGTATCGCATATGGGGGAAAAATTGCAAGATTGTTATAATACTTTTATTGCATCAAATTTTAGGGGTCCAAAAGACAAATTAACGTATATGTGTATTTAAAGTAATCAAATGTTTAGTATTTGAACCCATATTCCTCTCATGCACAACTTTGTTGGATGCATTTTCTATTTGTTTTGTTTGTGTTTCAGATTATTTTGTGCCCAATAGAAATGTATGGCAAATAATGTACTCCCAGGCACCACACTCCCAGGCACCACACCGCCCCGGGGGCGACTATACTCTCTGTCGGGTCCGGAGACCAAGGCTATGGAGACCTACAGTGGAAGTCGGAAGTTTACATACACTTAGGTTTGAGTCATTAAAACTAGTTTTTCAACCACTCCACAAATTTAACAAACTATAGTTTTGGCAAGTCGGTTAAGACATCTACTTTGTGCATGACATAAGTCATTTTTCCAACAATTGTTTACAGACAGATTATTTCACTGTTTCACAATTCCAGTGGGTCAGAATGAGCTTGGAAAATTGGAAAGCTTGGAAAATTCCAGAAAATGATGTCATGGCTTTAGAAGCTTCTGATAGGCTAATTGACATCATTTGAGTCCGTTGGAGGTGTACCTGTGGATGTATTTCTAGGCCTATCTTCAAACTCAGTGCCTCTGCTTGACATCATGGGAAAATCAAAAGAAATCAGCCAAGACCTCAGAAAAAAATTGTAGACCTCCACAAGTCTGGTTCATCCTTGGGAGCAATTTCCAAACACCTGAAGGTACCACGTTCATCTGTACAAACAATAGTACACAAGTATAAACACCATGGGACCACGCAGCCATTCATACCGCTCAGGAAGGAGACGCGTTCTGTCTCCTAGAGATGAACGTACTTTGGTGCGAAAAGTGCTAATCAATCCCAGAACAACAGCAAAGGACCTTGTGAAGATGCTGGAGGAAACAGGTACAAAAGTATCTATATCCACAGTAAAACTAGTCCTATGTCGACATAACCTGAAAGGCCGCTCAGCAAAGAATAAGCCACTGCTCCAAAACCGCCATAAAAAAGCCAGACTACGGTTTGAAACTGCGCATGGGGACAAAGATCGTACTTTTTGGAGAAATGTCCTCTGGTCTGATGAAACAAAAATAGAACTGTTTTGCCATAATGACCATCGTTATGTTTTGAGGAAAAAGGGGGAGGCTTGCAAGCCGAAGAACACCATCCCAACCGTGAAGCACGGGGTTGGCAGCATCATTTTGTGGGGGTGCTTTGCTGCAGGAGGGACTGGTGCACTTCACAAAATAGTTGGCATCATGAGGAAGGAAAATGATGTGGATATATTGAAGCAACATCTCAAGACATCAGTCAGGAAGTTAAAGCTTGGTCGCAAATGGACAATGACCCCAAGCATACTTTCAAAGTTGTGGCAAAATGGCTTAAGGACAACAAAGTCAAGGTATTGGAGTGGCCATCACAAAGCCCTGACCTCAATCCCATAGAAAATTTGTGGGCAGAACTGAAAAGCGTGTGCAAGCAAGGAGGCCTACAAATCTGACTCAGTTACACCAGCTCTGTCAGGAGGAATGGGCCAAAGTTCACCCAACTTATTGTGGGAAGCTTATGGAAGGCAACCCGAAACGTTTGAGCCAAGTTATTAAACAATTTAAAGGCAATGCTACCAAATACTAATTGAGTGTATGTAAACTTCTGACCCACTGGGAATGTGATGAAAGAAATAAAGGCTGAAATTATTCTCTGTACTATTATTCAGACATTTCACATTCTCAAAATAAAGTGGTGATCCTAACTGACCTAAGACATGGAATTTTTACCAGAATTAAATGTCAGGAATTGTGAAAATCTGAGTTTAAATGTATTTGGCTAAGGTGTATGTAAGCTTCTGACTTCAACTGTACATAGCGATCTCTTGATTTTAGGTAGGTTATAAATAATATATCTCTCACACACATTGACCCTTAATCAAACAAAAGTTCTCAATTTGGATTCATGATTAATCTCCTCCACCCATTTTTTTCATATTGCACCAACAGTTGTTTTTTAATAATATCTATCCTCCCTTAATTTAGTTTTCGTACAGATGTTCACAGTCAGACTGAAGAAAAAGGTCAGACATTTCAGTTGCCCAGGCTCTCCCTATGGATGATCCCATTGAAAAACTTTGCGAGCTATTCTGGCAGTTGGCATATCCAACAGTCCATTCAAAAGTCCTTCATCTTACCTCACAGCATTCCCAGCCCATGTCCCCAGTTATTGCAAATACAGGTGAAAATTTGTGGACACCTAAAAAGTAACATACCACTCTTATGGACATCGTTTTTAACATACCTCTTAGCACCCCACACTCCTGCTGAATAGTCCAGAACAGGGCACATACTGATACAATTTGGAATACGTAGCATAACCAGTATCTTTGAATGTTTTTGTTTGTTCTATATCTCCCCCAAGAGCTCTACTTGCTACTTGAGTCGGCCAGGGCAGATGTTCCATATAGAAAGGTAATACGTTCATCAATAAAAATACCAAAATATTTATAATTGCTTGTAAACTCACCAAAACAAAACTGAAAAATGACTTATCTTAGTACCTGGTTTTCATTATCTGTGTTTTCTCTGGTTGATCATGTCTCCATCTTTTACAGCAATTGACTGCACATACAGTGGGGCAAAAAAGTATTTAGTCAGCCACCAACTGTGCAAGTTCTCCAACTTAAAAAGATGAGAGAGGCCTGTAATTTTCATCATAGGTACACTTCAACTATGACAGACGAAATGAGAAAAAGAAATCCAGAAAATCACATTGTAGGATTTTAAATTTATTTATTTGCAAATTATGGTGGAAAATAAGTATTTGGTCAATAACAAAAGTTTATCTCAATACTTTGTTATATACCCTTTGTTGGCAATGACAGAGGTCAAACGTTTTCTGTAGGTCTTCACAAGGTTTTCACACACTGTTGCTGGTATTTTGGCCCATTCCTCCATGCAGATCTCCTCTAGAGCAGTGATGTTTTGGGGCTGTCGCTGGGCAACACGGACTTTCAACTCCCTCCAAAGATTTTCTATGGGGTTGAGATCTGGAGACTGGCTAGGCCACTCCAGGACCTTGAAATGCTTCTTACGAAGCCACTCCTTCGTTGCCCGGGCGGTGTGTTTGGGATCATTGTCATGCTGAAAGACCCAGCCACGTTTCATCTTCAATGCCCTTGCTGATGGAAGGAGGTTTTCACTCAAAATCTCACGATACATGGCCCCATTCATTCTTTCCTTTACACGGATCAGTCGTCCTGGTCCCTTTGCAGAAAAAGAGCCCCAAAGCATGATGTTTCCACCCCCATGCTTCACAGTAGGTATGGTGTTCTTTGTCCTCCAAACACGACGAGTTGAGTTTTTACCAAAAAGTTCTATTTTGGTTTCATCTGACCATATGACATTCTCCCAATCCTCATCTGGATCATCCAAATGCTCTCTAGCAAACTTCAGACGGGCCTGAACATGTACTGGCTTAAGCAGGGGGACACGTCTGGCACTGCAGGATTTGAGTCCCTGGCGGCGTAGTGTGTTACTGATGGTAGGCTTTGTTACTTTGGTCCCAGCTCTCTGCAGGTCATTCACTAGGTCCCCCCGTGTGGTTCTGGGATTTTTGCTCACCGTTCTTGTGATCATTTTGACCCCACGGGGTGAGATCTTGCGTGGAGCCCCAGATCGAGGAAGATTATCAGTGGTCTTGTATGTCTTCCATTTCCTAATAATTGCTCCCACAGTTGATTTCTTCAAACCAAGCTGCTTACCTATTGCAGATTCAGTCTTCCCAACCTGGTGCAGGTCTACAATTTTGTTTCTGGTGTCCTTTGACAGCTCTTTGGTCTTGGCCATAGTGGAGTTTGGAGTGTGACTGTTTGAGGTTGTGGACAGGTGTCTTTTATACTGATAACAAGTTCAAACAGGTGCCATTAATACAGGTAACGAGTGGAGGACAGAGGAGCCTCTTAAAGAAGAAGTTACAGGTCTGTGAGAGCCAGAAATCTTGCTTGTTTGTATGNATCATCCAAATGCTCTCTAGCAAACTTCAGACGGGCCTGAACATGTACTGGCTTAAGCAGGGGGACACGTCTGGCACTGCAGGATTTGAGTCCCTGGCGGCGTAGTGTGTTACTGATGGTAGGCTTTGTTACTTTGGTCCCAGCTCTCTGCAGGTCATTCACTAGGTCCCCCCGTGTGGTTCTGGGATTTTTGCTCACCGTTCTTGTGATCATTTTGACCCCACGGGGTGAGATCTTGCGTGGAGCCCCAGATCGAGGAAGATTATCAGTGGTCTTGTATGTCTTCCATTTCCTAATAATTGCTCCCACAGTTGATTTCTTCAAACCAAGCTGCTTACCTATTGCAGATTCAGTCTTCCCAACCTGGTGCAGGTCTACAATTTTGTTTCTGGTGTCCTTTGACAGCTCTTTGGTCTTGGCCATAGTGGAGTTTGGAGTGTGACTGTTTGAGGTTGTGGACAGGTGTCTTTTATACTGATAACAAGTTCAAACAGGTGCCATTAATACAGGTAACGAGTGGAGGACAGAGGAGCCTCTTAAAGAAGAAGTTACAGGTCTGTGAGAGCCAGAAATCTTGCTTGTTTGTATGTGACCAAATACTTATTTTCCACCATAATTTGCAAATAAATTCATTAAAAATCCTACAATGTGATTTTCTGGATTTTTTTCCCTCATTTTGTCTGTCATAGTTGAAGTGTACCTATGATGAAAATTACAGGCCTCTCTCATCTTTTTAAGTGAGAGAACTTGCACAATTGGTGGCTGACTAAATACTTTTTTGCCCCACTGTAAGTTGTTCTGCAGGTCTTGTTCAGTTTCTGCCATCAAAATAATACTTAGCATTTCATCATCTTACTCCAATATTTAACAGTTTAATTTATTTTGCCAAATCATTTATAAACATAGCAAACAATGTTGGTGATAAGGCGGCACCTTGTTTTACAACCGAGGGTGTGGGAAACCAATCTGTAAAATATTCATTAATTCATTAACCTCTACGGGCTAGGGTCAAGTTTTCTGAATTTCCGCCTGTCTGACGTGCCCAAAGTAAACTGCCTGTTACTCAGGCCCAGAAGCTAGGATATGCATATAATTGATGTTGGCATTGGATAGAAAACACTCTGAAGTGTCTAAAACTGTTCAAATAATGTCTGTGAGTATAACAGAACTGATATAGCATGCAAAAACCGAGGAAAATCCATCCTTAAAAAGAAAAAATGTAGCTCCCTGGCTCTTTCAATGCAAAGCTATTGAAACATCTCATTTCTGCCTACCAGACACGCACACAAGCAATTGATACTTTGTAAAGAGACTGGATTGCGTGATAAAATGTCCCATCAACTCCTGTCTTTAACAAACTATAGGCTAAAAAATCCCTATTTACAAAATCAAAAGTTTTCAGGAAATCAATGAAACATGCAAATGTAGGCTTCTCTTCATGTAATGTATTACTGATTATTGTACAGACCGAGAAGATAAGATCTATACATGGTCTGGATTTACAAAAACAATTAGTTTTTCCACCAGAATGTTTTGATCCTCAAAAAGGTCATCAGCCTATTGTTGAAGACAGATGAGAATAATTTATGGACCATACTTAAAAACTTCTAGCGCCCCACCTGCGACAACAAAAAAACGTAATATTAAACATTCATGGAAATACAAGTGTCATACATGATTCAAAAGCTTAGAATCTTGGTAATCTAACAGCGTTGTCAGATTTCAAAAAGACTTTACGGCGAAAGCATAGCATTTGATTGTCTGAGGACAGCACCCCGCATACTTCCTCAATTAACATAATTTCATAACCAGCACAGGTGTCACAAAACTCAAAAATAGCGATAAAATAAATCACTTACCTTTGAAGATCTTCCTCTGATGGCAATCCCAAGGGTCCCAGCTACACAATAAATTGTTAATTTGTTCGATAAAGTCCCTCTTTATATCCCAAAAACTTTTTGTTCAGTAATCCACCTGTTCAAAGGCGTTCAAAATGCAGACAAATAAATCCCAAAAGTACCGGTAAAGTTCGTCAAAACAAGTCAAACAACATTTGTAATCAATCCTCAGGCACCCTAATGTGTGAATAAACAATAACATTTCAGACGGAACGTACTATGTTCAATACCGGAGATAAATAACGAAGAGCGCGCTCTCAGTCACTCGCGCCACAGGAATACAGACCACTGGAAGTACCCCATGAAAAACTACTACTTCGTGGTCATTTTTTTAAAAACAAGCCTGAAATCTTGTCTAAAGACTGGTGACATCTAGTGGAAGCCATAGGTACTGCAATCTGGGAGCTATTCCTTTCAATGTTCTATAGCAAAGCATGGGAAAAGTCAGGGAGCTGAAAAAAGCCATTTCCTGGATGGATTTTCCTCAGGTTTTCGCCTGCTATATCAGTTCTGTTATACTCACAGACAGTGTTTTCTATTGAAATCTACCAATTATATGCATATCCTAGCTTCTGGGCCTGAGTAACAGGCAGTTTACTTTGGTCACGCCAGACTCTCCGAACTTCCAAACACTGCCCCCTGGCCCTAACAGGTTAATAAACTTATGCCTCTATAGTTAAGTGGTACTCTCGGGTCAGTTTTTGAAGATTTGGAAATGGGATTCACTATAGTATTATCAAGTGGATGGCAGTATACTGTACTCAGAACAAATTTGGAGCAAATCATATTGGACGTCAATTCATTTAGGGGATTTTAAAAGGCAGTTCATCAACACCAAATGCTTACCCATTTTACAATGTCAATCACCTTAACTTCTGCCACAGACAGGCTCCTCATTTAAGCACGGGTTACATATACAGTACCAGTCAAAAGTTTGGACACACCTACTCATTCCAGGGTTTTTCTTTATTTTTACTATTTTCTACATTGTATAATAATAATGAAGACATCAAAACTATGAAATAACACATATGGAATCATGTAGTAACCAAAAAAGTGTTAAACAAATAAAAATATGTTTTATATTTGAGATTCTTCAAAGTTGCCACCCTTTGCCTTGATAACAGCTTTGCACACACTTTGAATTCTCTCAACCAGCTTCATGAGGTAGTCACCTGGAATGTATTTCAAATAACATGTGTGCCTTGTTAAAAGTTAATTTGTGGAATTTCTTTCCTTAATGCGTTTGAGGCAATCAGTTGTGTTGTGACAAGGTAGGGGTGGTATACAGAAGATTGTTCTATTTGGTAAAAGACCAAGTCCGTATTATGGCAAGAACAGCTCAAATATGCAAAGAGAAATGACAGTCCATCATTACTTTAAGACATGAAGGTCAGACAATATGGAACATTTCAAGAACTTTGAACGTTTCTTCAAGTGCAGTCGCAAAAATCAATGGTTCCCGAGTGGCGCAGCGGTCTAAGGCACTGCAGGCTGAATCAAAACCGGACATGATTGGGAGTCCCATAGGGTGGCGCATTGTAAATAAGAATTTGTTCTTAACTGATTTGCCTAGTTAAATACAGGTTAAAATGAAAAATAAAAGCGCTATGATGAAACTGGCTCTCATGAGGACCGCCACAGGAAAGGAAGACCCAGAGTTACCTCTGCTGCAGAGGATAAGTTCATTAGAGTTACCAGCCTCAGAAATTGCAGCCCAAATAAATGGTTCACAGAGTTCAAGTAACAGACACATCTTAACTTCTTAGGGAGCGGCTGCATAGGTGACGGTTTTGGAGAGTCTGGCGTGCTCAAAGTAAAATGCATGCCACTCAGGCCCAGAAAATAGGATATGCACATAATTAATACTATTGGATAGGAAACACTCTGAAGTTTCTAAGAGTCTTAAAATAATGTATGTGAGTATAACAGAACTGAACGCGCACCACTTTATTTTTCTTTCCTATCGTTCACGTTATCGTCCGGTTGAAATATTACAGCAAATATACCCAAAAGGATACCTAAGGATACATTAAAAATGATGTTTGATTTGTTTGTTGAAAGTGTATAGGTATAATTTGAACGTGTTCTCTTCACGGTTCAATGGGCGACTCAACAGTGGATTTTATGATCATAACGCGCCAACCAAACAGAAATTTATGGATATAATAAATGACTTTTTCTAACAAAAGAAGCATGGATTATCTTCGTTGGACACTTGGGAAGCCCTCAGCAGAAGTTCATCAAAGGTAAGCGATTTTATATTAGCGATTTTATGCGTTTTGTGAGACCCGTGTTGGGTTATGGATTTATGCTAATTAGTAAATATTAGAGGCGCTACCCTCAAACAATCAAATGTTGTGCTTTCGCTGTAAAGCCTTGTGATATTGCCAAGAATCAGAGCTTTTGATGACTATGCAACACTTGTATATTGATGAATGTTTAATAATTCAACTTTTGGATTTTGAATTTGGCGCCTCACATTTCGCCCCACCACTCCGTAAGTAGTTAACATCAACTGTCAGAAGAGACTGCGTGAATCAGGCCTTCATGGTTGAATTTCTGCAAAGAAACCACTACTAAAGGACAGCAAAAAGAAGAAGAGACTTGCTTGGGCCAAGAAACATGAGCAATGGACAGACTGGTGGAAATCTGTCCTTTGGTCTGATGAGTCCAAATTTGAGATTTTTGGTTCCAACCGCCATGTCTTTGTGAGATGCAGAGAAGGTGAACGGATGATCTTTGCATGTCTGGTTCCCACTGTGAAGCATGTAGGAGGAGGTGTGATAGTGTGGGGGTGCTTTTGTAACAGATGTAAATCGTACTCTCCTTGCGTTGTATTTTGTCCAAATAAATCACCCCAGCCAGTGGTCACAGTTGAGCATTATTTATTACCTGTTGTTAAATAGGAAACAGCACGTTAGTTGTGCAGGGCTTAACGATGTCGATGGCTGTCGATGGCAAAATCCCTTGCATCACATTTTCATACTGGTCAAACAAAATACAAAAATACAATACAAAATATAACGTGTAAATACCTGTTGTTAAATAGGAAACAGCACGTTAAGTTGTGCAGGGCTTAACGATGTCGATGGCTGTTGATGGTAAAATCTGTAGCATGAAAACAACTGTGTTAGCAGTGGGCTTATGTGACCATTACATCGGTGTATGCTAGCTAACACACTTATTTACAGCAATCATATGCCAAAGAACATCTCAGAAAGCCCCTCAATCCCTAACAGGTACCATACAGTCATGGCCAAAAGTTTTGAGAATGACACAAATATTAATTTTCACATAGTCTGCTGCCTCAGTTTGTATGATGGCAATTTGCATATACTCCAGAATGTCATGAAGAGTGATCAGATGAATTGCAAAGTCCCTCTTTGCCATGCAAATGAACTGAATCCCCCAAAAACATTTCAACTGCATTTCAGCCCTGCCACAAAAGGACCAGCTGACATCATGTCAGTGATTCTCTCGATAACACAGGTGTGAGTGTTGACGAGGACAAGGCTGGAGATCACTCTGTCATGCTGATTGAGTTCGAATAACAGACTGGAAGCTTCAAAAGGAGGGTGGTGCTTGGAATCATTGTTATTCCTCTGTAAACCATTGTTTCCTGCCAGGAAACACGTGCCGTCATCATTGCTTTGCACAAAAAGAGCTTCACAGGCAAGGATATTGCTGCCAGTAAGATTGCACCTAAAAATCGGATCAAGAACTTCAAGGAAAGCAGTTCAATTGTTGTGAAGAAGGCTTCAGGGCGCCCANCTTCTCAGCCAAGGGAGTGGGCTCACTCACAATTTTGCCTAAGAACACAGCCATGAATAAAGAATGGTACCAACACATCCTCCGAGAGCAACTTCTCCCAACCATCCAGGAACAGTTTGGTGACGAACAATGCCTTTTCCAGCATGATGGAGCACCTTGCCATAAGGCAAAAGTGATAACTAAGTGGCTCGGGGAACAAAACATCGATATTTTGGGTCCATGGCCAGGAAACTCCCCAGACCTTAATCCCATTGAGAACTTGTGGTCAATCCTCAAGAGGCGGGTGGACAAACAAAAACCCACAAATTCTGACAAACTCCAAGCATTGATTATGCAAGAATGGGCTGCCATCAGTCAGGATGTGGCCCAGAAGTTAATTGACAGCATGCCAGGGCGGATTGCAGAGGTCTTGAAAAAGAACGGTCAACACTGCAAATATTGACTCTTTGCATCAACTTCATGTAATTGTCAATAAAAGCCTTTGACACTTATGAAATGCTTGTAATTATACTTCAGTATTCCATAGTAACATCTGACAAAAATATCTAAAGACACTGAAGCAGCAAACTTTGTGGAAATTAATATTTGTGTCATTCTCAAAACTTTTGGCCACGACTGTATACCCCCACATGTATAAATCCGTAATGTACAGCAAACTTGTACACATTGTAAAATATAAAATATAAAACAGTATTCAGAACGTGACCTACCCCTTGCATCACATTTTTTATACTGGGGAGACCTGACGTTCATACTGGGGAGACCTGCAAGCAGGGCCAATCACAACACGCCTTATTGTCATCAGAGTTGAACCAACCAATAAGAATGCTTGAACATTAAATATACTTTTCTTTAGAGGCAAGTGGAAACATAACCAACCCTGTTACACTTTGCTGGTGACACTGCCTGTGATTTATTTAGAATTCACGGCACATTTAACCAGCATGGCTACCACAGCATTTTGCAGCGATATGCCATCCCATCTGGTTTGCGCTTAGTCGGACTATCATTTGTTTTCAACAGGACAATGACCCAACACACCTCCAGAATGTGTAAGGGCTATTTGACCAAGAAGGATAGTGATGGAGTGCTGCATCAATCAATCAATCAAATGTATTTATAAAGCCCTTCTTACATCAGCTGATGTCACAGTGCTGTACAGAAACCCAGCCTAAAACTCCAAACAGCAAGCAATGCAGATGTAGAAGCGTGGTGGCTAGGAAAAACAGAACCTAGGAAGAAACCTAGAGAGGAACCAAGGCTATGAGGGGTAGCCAGTCCTCTTCTGGCTGTGCCGGGTGGAGATTATAACAGAACATGGCGAAGATGTTCAAATGTTCATAGATGACCAGTAGGGTCAAATAATAATAATCACAGTGGTTGTAGAGGGTGCAACAGGTCAGCACCTCAGGAGTAAATGTCAGTTGGCTTTTCATAGCCGATCGTTCAGAGTATCTCTACCGCTCCTGCTGTCTCTAGAGAGTTGAAAACAGCAGGTCTGGGACAGGTAGCACGTCCGGTGAACAGGTCAGGGTTCCATAGCCGCAAGCAGAACAGTTGAAACTGGAGCAGCAGCACGACCAGGTGGACTGGAGACAGCAAGGAGTCATCAGGCCAGGTAGTCCTGAGGCATGGTCCTAAGGCTCAGGTCCTCCGAGAGAGAGAAAGAAAGAAAGAAAGAAAGAAAGAAAGAAAGAGAGAAAAAGATCGAGAATTAGAGAGAGCATACTTAAATTCATATATACTGGAGGCTGAGACAGGAGGGGTCGGGAGACACTGTGGCCCCGTCCGACGATACCCCCGGACAGGGCCAAGCAGGCAGGATATAACCCCACCCACTTTGCCAAAGCACAGCCCCCACACCACTAGAGGGATATCTCCAACTTATCTCCAACAACCAACTTAACATCCTGAGACAAGGCCGAGTCAGATGACCTAGCCTCCACAATCACCCGACCTCAACCCAATTGAGATAGTTTGGGATGAGTTGGACTGCAGAGTGAAGGAAAAGCAGCCAACAAGTGCTCGGCTTATGGAGCTCTTTGGCATCAACTCAATCTTTCTGATTGAGAGGTAGTTAAATACTTATTTCCCTCATTAAAAATCAATTAATAATATTTTTCACAATGCGTTTTTCTGGATTGTTTTGTTATTCTGTCTCTCACTGTTCAAATAAACCTACCATTAAAATTATAGACTGATCATTTCTTTGTCAGTGGGCAAACGTACAAAATCAGCAGGGGATCAAATACCTTTTTCCCTTACTGTATGCTAAGAATCAGGAAGTAAGCAATGTGAAATGTCAGAATAATAGTAGAGAGAATTATTTATTTCAGCTTTTATTTCTTTCATCACATTCCCAGTGGGTCAGCAGTTTACATACACTCAATTAGTATTTGGTAGCATTGCCTTTAAATTGTTTAACTTAGGTCAAACGGGTTTCGGGTAGCCTTCCACAAGCTTCCCACAATAAGTTGGGTGAATTTTGGCTCATTCCTCCTTACAGAGCCGGGGGAACTGAGTCAGGTTCGTGCTCGCACACGCTTTTTCAGTTCTGCCCACAAATGTTCTATAGGATTGAGGTCAAGGCATTGTGATGGCCACTCCAATACCTTGACTTTGTTGTCCTTAAACAACTTTGGAAGTATGCTTGGGGTCATTGTCCATTTGGAAGACCCATTTGCGACCAAGCTTTAACTTCCTGACTGATGTCTTGAGATGTTGCTTCAATATATCCATATAATTTTCCTGCCTCATGATGCCATCTATTTTGTGAAGTGCACCACCCTCCTGCAGCAAAGCACTCCCACAACATGATGCTGCCACCCCCGTGCTTCACGGTTGGGATGGCGTTCTTCGGCTTGCAAGCAAATCAAATCAAATGTATTTATAAAGCCCTTCTTACCATCAGCTGATGTCACAGAGTGCTGTACAGAAACCCAGCCTAAAACCCCAAACAGCAAGCAATGCAGGTGTAAAAGCACGGTGGCTAGGAAAAACTCCCTAGAAAGGCCAAAACCTAGGAAGAAACCTAGAGAGGAACCAGGCTGTGAGGGGTGGCCAGTCCTCTTCTGGCTGTGCCGGGTGCAGATTATAACAGAACATGGACAAGATTTTAAAATGTTCATAAAACAGGCAGAACAGTTGA
>QNTS01000649.1:250549-260901 GCA_003317085.1 Hucho hucho
ATCAAATCAAATCAAATTTATTTATAAAGCCCTTCTTACATCAGCTGATGTCACAGAGTGCTGTACAGAAACCCAGCCTAAAACCCCAAACAGCAAGCAATGCAGGTGTAAAAGCACGGTGGCTAGGAAAAACTCCCTAGAAAGGCCAAAACCTAGGAAGAAACCTAGAGAGGAACCAGGCTGTGAGGGGTGGCCAGTCCTCTTCTGGCTGTGCCGGGTGCAGATTATAACAGAACATGGACAAGATTTTCATAAAACAGGCAGAACAGTTGAAACTGGAGAAGCAGCACGGCCAGGTGGACTCGGGACATCAAGGAGTCATCAGGCCAGGTAGGCCTTGAGGAATGGTCCTAATGCTCAGGTCCTCCGAGAGAGAGAGAGAGAGAGAGAGAGAGAGAGAGAGAGAGAGAAAAAAAAAGAAAGAGAGAGAGAGATAATTAGAGCCTCTCCCTTTTTCCTACAAACATAACAATAGTCATTATGGCCAAACAGTTCTATTTTTGTTTCATCAGACCAGAGGACATTTCTCCAAAAAGTACGGTCTTTGTCCCCATGGTGCAGTTGCAAACCGTAGTCTGGCTTTTTTATGGTAGTTTTGGAGCAGTGGCTTATTCCTTGCTGAGCGGCCTTTCAGGTTATGTTGGTATAGGATTCGTTTTACTGTGGATATAGATACTTTGTACCTGTTTCTTCCAGCATCTTCACAAGATCCTTTGCTGCTGTTCTGGGATTGATTAGCACTTTTCGCACCAAAGTACGTTCATTTCTAGGAGACAGAACGCGTCTCCTTCCTGAGCGGTATGATGGCTGCGTGGTCCCATGGTGTTTATACTTGCGTACTATTGTTTGTACAGATGAACGTGGTACCTTCAGGCATTTGGAAATTGCTCCCAAGGATGAACCAGACTTGTGGAGGTCTACAATTTTTTTTCTGAGGTCTTGACAGATTTCTTTTGACTTTCCCATGATGTCAAGCAAAGAGGCACTGAGTTTGAAGGTAGGCCTTGAAATACATCCACAGGTACACCTCCAATTGACTCAAATGATGTCTATTAGACTATCAGAAGCTTCTAAAGCCATGACATCATTTTCTGGAATTTTCCAAGCTGTTTAAAGGAACAGTCAACTTAGTGTATGTAAACTTCTGACCCACTGGAATTGTGATACAGTGAATTATAAGTTAAATAATCTGTATGTAAACAATTGTTGGAAAAATTACTTGTGTCATGCATGAAGTAGATGTCCTAACCGACTTGCCAAAACTATAGTTTGTTAACAAGAAATTTGTGGTTGAAAAATGAGTTTTAATGACTCCAACCTAAGTGTATGTAAACTTCCGAATTCAACTGTAGCTAGCCAGTTAGCCTATTGACGTATTATGGCCTTGCGATCTATGGTACGTAGAACAGGAGGTTGGTGGCACCTTATTTGGGGAGGACGGGCTTGTGGTAATGGCTGGTAATGGCAGAATCAGTGGAATGGTATCATATACATGGTTTCCATGTGTTTTAGGCCATTTCATTTGTTCCGTTTCGGCCATTATTATGATCCGTCCTCCCCTCAACAGCCTCCACTGGTACATAAAGTGTTAAGATAGTATTAAGATAGACAGGCAACATATTAGATGTGAATAGGCAACTTTTCATTCCGAAGTCGGAGTGTATTTTCTCTCTCTTCAACTCAAATAATTCATTTAAATACATTTTACGTTATTTTTTACGTGGTTGTGTAATATTTCTTTACATACTTTCCGTTTAAGCTTGCATCGATGCGTGCTTCAAAATATGTACAAACGGAGTACGCATACGAGAAGTGCCCTCCGTGCTCCGTTTTGCATACTTTGATTTGGACTCATACTCCAACCCTCCCGTGCTCCGATTTGCATGCTCGGAGCACAGTAGTATGCATTTTGAGAAACACCCTATGTTTACTTAGTTACAGACTTTGTGAGAATGTGTTTAAATATATTGCAATACAATTTTCAGGCCTTATGCATGTCAAACACATTATAAGGCATATTTGGGATTGTTTCCAAATACACTATCTATACAGATATTTCAGCCACACCCGTTGCTGACAGGTGTATACAATTGAGCACACAGCCATGCAATCTCCATAGACAAACATTGGCAGTAGAATAGCCATCCTGAAGAACTCTGTGACTTTCAACGTGGCACTGTCAAAGGATGCCACCTTTCCAACAAGTCAGTTTGTCAAATATCTGCCCTGCTAGAGCTGCCCCGGTCAACCGTAGGTGTTTTTATTGTGAAGTTGAAATGTCTAGGAACAATGGCTCAGCCGCTAAGTGATAGGCCACACAAGCTCACAGAACGGGACCGCCGAGTGCTGAAGCGCGTAGTGTGTAAAAATTGTCTGTCTTCGTTTGCGACACTTACTACCGAGTTCCAAACTGCCTCTGGAAGCAACGTCAGCACAAGAGCTGTTTTGTCGGGAGCTTCATGAAATTGGTTTCCATGGCCGAGCAGCCACACACAAGCCTAAGATCACCACCCGCAATGCCAAGTGTCGGCTGGAGTGGTGTAAAGCTCGCCGCCATTGTACTCTGGAGCAGTGGAAACGCGTTCTCTGGAGTGATTCACCATCTGGCAGTCCGACAGACGAATATGGGTTTGGCGGATGGCAGGAGAACGCTACCTGCCCGAATGCATAGTGCCAGCTGTAAAGTTTGATGGAGGAGGAATAATGGCCCGGGGCTATTTTTTATGGATCGTTCCAGTGAAGGGAATTCTTAACGCTCCATCATACAATGATATTCTAGACGATTCTGTGCTTCCAACTTTGTGGAAACAATTTGGGTTTCCTGTTTCAGCATGAAAATGCCCCCGTGCACAAAGCAAGATCCAAACAGAAATGGTTTGTCGAGATCGGTGTGAAAGAACTTGACTGGCCTGCACAGAGCCCTGACCTCAACCCCATCG
Source organism: Hucho hucho (assembly GCA_003317085.1). Lineage (NCBI taxonomy): Eukaryota > Metazoa > Chordata > Actinopteri > Salmoniformes > Salmonidae > Hucho > Hucho hucho. The sequence continues at coordinate 253,489 of QNTS01000649.1, forward strand.
AACACCTTTGGGATGAATTGAAATGCCATCTGCGAGCCCGGCCTAATCGCCCAACATCAGTGACAGACCTCACTAATGTTATTGTGGCTGAATGGAAGAAAACTGTTATAGCAGCAAAGGGGGGGACCAACTTCATGTTAATGTCCATGATTTTGGAATGAGATGTGTCACATACTTCTGGTCATGTAGTGTATCAGCTTGGTTACCTCATCTTCTGGAACCACAAGATGGAGCTGCAACATAATGAAATGTTTCTTATGTAAGGGGCAGAGCCAAAAGTGAAGAACTAAAAGGAAAAGACAAAAAAAGTACTTACATTCAACAGTTATGTGCATTTCCTCAGATGGTATTTATTCAAAGTTATATTGCATACATTTATCTTGTATACTAACCCTGACCCTAATTCAAATCATCATTATTACATGTCTGGACAGGTGAAAATAATTTGTCAGAGCACTGATCGTCAATTCAACATCTATTCCACATTGGTTCAATGTATTTTCATTGAAATGACGTGGAAACAACATTGATTCAACTGGTGTGTGCCCAGTGGGTGATTTTTCACCTTCCCTAATAATGTTAGATCAGAAATCTCGAATCTCTGGCTCCTTTAAATTATTTTTCTCACTGTTGACAATTATGTTTTTGATCTACTTGTCGTGTTTATCCCCTAAAAACTGATAATTGGTACTGTATTTTATTTTTCATACTTCATATTAAACGAGGCCACGCCAGACCTTTCATTGTGTTGTTTCAAGGTATTCCCAGACATAGAGAAAACACTATATTTTGCCCAGCCGCCCTATTCAAACCTTGCCCAAAAAGCTCTTGGTTTAAGATGAATAATAATTAGTGGAGCACTAATTGAGCCCATTTTGGAATCTAATCTAATCATTCAAAGTCTCCTCTCCCAGATTGAATTAAATAATTGCAAAATGCTACCCAACCTAATGGCTGACCTTCTCCAATGGCCCCTTCGATTAATAGTCAGGCAGTAAACAATACAGGGGCCAGTGGGAGTCTCCAATAGAGCCCTTGTCATGCAGTCCTGTGTCATGCACACAACATGGCTAACCCATGTAATCAAACACATACATGCCGCAAAACAGAGCACGTTCAATTATTCTCACACACCATGATCCCCGTGTGCAACAGGGATGTGGTCAATTTGAATTGAAGTCAGTCAATTCAGGAAGTGATTTCAATAGAAAATTTAAAAATGGAATAAAAAAATAAATAATTGCTTCTCCTATTCGGTTTACTAAGAAATCATTGAAAATAAAGCAATTTTTTCAAAATAAAATCATTTCAGTTTACCTCCTGAATTGACAGCTGACTTCTATTGACCCAAGCCTGGTGTGTGAAACACAGTCAAAGTTGTACACGGAACACGTGGGGGTAAAAAGTTTTTCACACTCACTCGTGCAATGAGATTCAACGTAGTCTAAAGTAGTGTTTAGAGTTCATAACAATGTTAAATCTGGACAATTATACTTTTTTACACATGATTTGTGGTGCAGGAAATGTCAATTTGCACAACCAATGATGAACAAATATCCAAAGCAGAACTTTATGGGGGTATAGAAGGCCAATAGTGGCATGCACACATGTAAAAGAACAGAATGGTTATGGAGTTTACTGCCCTGCCATATATAGCGTAGGTGAAGTAACCAGGCAGATCATTGGAGATGTAGTAAGAGGTCTTATTATGAAGTTATTTTTTGCTCATATTGACCTTGACCTGGGTTCCTAGATGGCAGCTACTGCAATCTTGCTTTGTACACCCCCTGGAATACGTTTCGATGACAATTTATAATTTTGACCCAAATCTGTGTGCATAGGTTGACTGTATGTGTATGTGCTTGTCAGTGTCATAGGTTGATACTTGTATCAGCAAAGAAAGATACATAATACCAAGGTAAGCAAAGTAACTGCAGTCCAGAGCTTAGTGAAACAAAGGTAAAATGCAGGAACAACTGTGTATAATTGTTACTGCGTTGTAACATGGTTTCACAGTAACTTTTTGCAGTTACTGCAAAAATGACACCAAATGTTCTCCAAAATACAACACAGTGCAGGCCAGGTATTTGTCCACATGACAAAGCATGTATTTAATGGATCAACAATAACACATTTTTGACCAAACACTCTCTTTTGCTATGTAGGGCCGTCTGGAGTACCTGAGTAAACAAAGATACTGCACCGTAAACACTGCCATGGCAGGTTTGAGGATCCCCTTTGGGGGAGCCCTACAGTGTACTGTACAGAGACATATTGCATATGGCAATTCTGGCAAATTCCAGATGGGCTGGTCCAACTTTAGCCCTGTGTGCCTATCTAAATAGTAATTTTTTCTCCAATTAAATATTATTACTAACATTGGGGGCCTAGAGGAAAATAAATAGGCTGGTGTGTTAGAAATGCCTGGGCTGATTCCCAGTTTGTCCCTGATACTGTATACTGGATGTGCTGGGTTGGGTCCGGAGCTGTGCCATGCTGGGTGTCCAATGCCTTCATTTGAGACCATTTATTAAGATGAGATTGACATTTGTCATAACAGAATCCTCATTAAATCTCTAATTTCCCCTAGTTCCTCCCCTTGACCTCCAATGTGACCTAAGAGGCCTGGTCAGGACGGGCCGTGAAAAGGCGCTTTGTGCACAAGTTAAAATATATCTATGTCACTCTTTGCAACAAAAGTAGGCCTATATTTGAAATAAACAATGGATTTCCCTCCCTATGTTTATTTGGATCGAAGGGGGACCTAGGACTTGTGAAGTGGGTTGGGAAGTGAGCGAACCCACACACACCACAAAGACACCAGTCTGAGTGGAATGGGGTTGAACGGGGAGAAGACAGGAGGCAAGGAAACACAGACTTACTGCTCTGAATTGTCCCCTGATGAGGTCATCCAATTCTGCTTGTTATTAACTTTCCTCTTTGTCAACAGAGAGCGATTCATTATGGAAGGTGCCTGCCGCCTGTTTCCCACAGTGTCATAACCTCTGACATTGAATGCATCCCAAATGGCACCCTATTCTCTATATAGTGTACTACTTTTGACCAAAGATCATGGGAATATGGTGCCATTTGAGACGTATATATAATCCCTGCTAATGAGTATGCTTCGGGAAGGCTGTTTGCTTTTAATACATTGTTCTGTTTTGGTCCGGACTCTTGTGTCCCTTGGGACCCCTAGGCTATTTGTGTGTGCTATGGCTGCCCTAACAAGACCCTAACAAACTGGAAATGCTGGGAAAATCCAGCATGGGAATATTCGCCATGGTTAGCAACGACATTCCTAAAACAAACAGCAAGCAACTATTAACTGATTGCTATATGTTTAAGATACATTTTAAATAGCATAATGTGTGTTTTTCCGTCTATGATTACAATAAAGTGGTGCAAATGAGATCTTGAAAATGGCTCAAACTGGTGATAAAAGTAGTTTGAGTTGGGCCGGTACTTTTCATGAAATTATGCCTTGTATCAGAACAGTAAGCTAATACTTTGTGCATCCCCAAATGGCACCCTATTTCCTATATAGTGCACTACTTTTGACCAGGGCTCTGGTCAAAAGTAGTGCACCATGTAGGAAATAGGCTGTCATTTGGGGCACAGCCACTGTCTGCTCTCCTATCTAATATATAATCTGGTTCATCCACAAATATGCATAAGGAGTTATTAAGGAATTAACTTTTTTAACATTTCATATTTGGATAACAACTTTTAACTTTGTACAACACTTCAAACACTGTAATTAGGAAGGAATTACGAATATTTCCTTATTTAGGTGACCTAGATCTCATCCTTTTGAGCTTCAGCATAAGGGTTGCGCATTACTCACACTGTCTTTGCAACAACAAAGCTGTTCTCATTAGAAGGTACACTAGATTTGCAAACGAGAAACAACAGAAAAGGCCCATTACATGGCCATAGGTCAATAGCAGTCTCATTGTCGGATTTGGGAAAACAAGCAAACATACACACAGCAGACTGCCATATGCAATCTCCCCTTTGTTCTTTGTTTTCCTCTCACAAAACAACGGAACAGGATGTTTTATAGGGCAAACTTGCCCGCCAAACCATAATTGACTGATTGGTTAACCAACAAGTCCTGGGTTTCCCAAAGCCTCAGTAGGTCCTGTGTGGCTCAGTTGGTAGAGCATGGTCCTTGCAATGCTATAGTTGCGGGTTTGATTCCAACTGGGGCCAGTTTTATTACTTAACCTTTAACAAGGCAAGTGAGTTAAGAACAAATTCTTATTACAATGATGGCCTACCAAAAGGCAAAAGGCCTCCTGCGGGGATAGGGGCTTGGATTAAAAATAAAAATAAATTAAAATATAGGACAAAACACACATCATGACAAGAGAGACAACACAACACTACATAAAGAGAGACCTAAGACGACAACATAGCATGGCAGCAGTACATGACAACAGCATGGTAGCAACACAACATGACAACAACACAACATGGCAGCAACACATGGTAGCAGCACAAAACAGGGTACAAACATTGTTGGGCACAGACAACAGCACAAAGGGCAAGAAGGTAGAGACAACAATACATCACACAAAGCATCCACAATTGTTAGTAAGAGTGTCCATGATTGAGTCTTTGAATGAAAAGTTTGAGATAAAACTGTCCAGTTTAGTGTTTGTTGCAGCTTGGTCCAGTCGCTAGCTGCAGTGAACTGAAAAGACGAGTGATCCAGGGATGTGTGTGCTTTGGGGACCTTTAACAGAATGTGACTGGCAGAACGGGTGTTGTATGTGGAGGATGAGGGCTGCAGTAGATATCTCAGATAGGGGGGAGTGAGGCCTAAGAGGGTTTTATAAATAAGCTACATCCGTCTTGCGACGGGTATACAGAGATGACCAGTTTACAGAAGAATATAGAGTGCAGTGATATGTCCTATAAGGAGCATTGGTGGCAAACCTGATGGCCGAATGGTAAAGGACATCTAGCCGCTCGAGAGCACCCTTACCTGACGATCTATAAAGTACATCTCCATAATCTAGCATGGGTAGGATGGTCATCTGAATCAGGGTTAGTTTGGCAGCTGGGATGAAAGAGGAGCAATTACGATAGAGGAAACCAAGGCTAGATTTAACTTTAGCCTGCAGCTTTGATATGTGTTGAGAGAAGGACAGTGTACCGTCTAGCCATACTCCCAAGTACTTGTATGAGGTGACTACCTCAAGCTCTAAACCCTCAGAGGTAGTAATCACACCTGTGGGGGGAGGGGCATTCTTCTTACCAAACCACATGACCTTTGTTTTGGAGGTGTTCAGAACAAGGTTAAGGGCAGAAAAAGCTTGTTGGACACACTTGTTGGACACATTTGAAAATGTATGCCTGCAATATTAGGTAAAAGCATCTGCTAAATGGCATATATTAGTTCAAGTAAAACATAATTTTCCCCCACAACCCATCCACTAGGTTTGACACTAAATGTTCTAAGCGTGAACAAGCAACATTTATAAAATGTATATCTTTGCTGTTCTACAGAATGGACCCAATTGATCCAAAGGTCAGCTCAGTCACTCAAAGATAAACTTTAGGGCAAGGGCTGAGACAGTAGTCCTTTTGAAAGAATGCATTCTAGGAAGTGAATATTCAAACGGCATAGGGTGGACATTTAGTAAGGTTAAGGTTATATTTAGAAATGAGGTTAAGGTAAAGGTTTGGTATAGTTTCAATTAAGTTAAGGTTAGGGTTAGGGAAATGCATGAAATTTAACGCCATTTATTTTCTGCCAGTCGAATGCATTCTACATTCTAATGCCCATCATGACATTAATTCAGCAAACATGAGCCCATTGGCCCAGTGTGGGGTTTTGTAGGCAAGCTGGGCATGGGCTAGCCCACACTAGCCTACACGGGCTAGACCAGCATGGGCTAGCCCACACCCACCCTCAGCGGGGCTGATAAAAACCGGTGGGTGTGGTGTCAGGCGCAGAGAGCAGAGTAACGGCACAACCGTCTTTAATGTGTCCACACAAATACAATGTCCAACGCCCAAAACACACAGGTGAAAACAAGACGGCATACAACAAACAAAATAGTAGCCCAAAACATGGGACAAGTACTTGCGCTCTCAAGTACAGCAAACAATCCCGCACGAAAGGAGGCGGGCTTAACCGGCTTAAATAGCCCTACTAACCAAAACGAAAACAGGGGCAAACAATCAGAATAATGAACAGAAAGAAAATAGATGATCGGTGGCAGCTAGTAGGCCGGTGACGACGACCGCCGAACGCCGCCCGAACTGGCAGAGGAGCCACCGTTGGTGGAAGTTGTGACAGTACCCCCCCCCCTGACGCGCGGCTCCCGCAGCGCGCCGACACCGGCCTCGAGGACGACCCGGAGGGCGAGGCGCAGGGCGATCCGGATGCAGGCTGGGAAACTCCCCCAGTAGTGACGGATCCAAGATATCCTTCACCGGTACCCAGCACCTCTCCTCCGGACCGTACCCCTCCCAGTCCACGAGGTACTGCAGGCCACTCACCCGGCGCCTAGAGTCCAGAATGGAGCGGACTGTGTACGCCGGGGGCCCCTCGATGTCCAGAGGGGGCGGAGGGACCTCCGGCACCTCACCTTCCTGCAGGGGACCAGCTACCACCGGCCTGAGGAGAGACACATGAAACGAGGGGTTAATACGGTAGTAAGATGGAAGCTGTAACCTATAACACACCTCGTTTATCCTCCTCAGGACTTTAAATGGCCCCACATACTGCGGCCCCAGTTTCCAGCAGGGCAAGCGGAGGGGCAGGTTTCCGGGTCGAGAGCCAGACCCGGTCCCCCGGTGTGAACATGGGGGTCTCACTGCGGTGACGGTCAGCGCTCCTCTTCTGCCGCCCACCAGCCTGTCTCAGTGATTCCTGGACGGCTTTCCAGGTCTCCTTGGAGCGCTGCACCCACTCCTCCACCACAGGAGCTTCAGTCTGGCTCTGATGAAACGGTGCCAGGACCGGCTGGTAGCCCAACAGAGCCACCTCCGCCCATGGGACGTACCTCGCCCACTCACCGGGCCGGTCCTGGCAATATGACCGCAGGAACCTGCCCACTTCTTGGTTCACTCTCTCCACCTGCCCATTACTCTCAGGGTGAAAACCCGAGGTCAGGCTGATCGAGGCCCCCAGACGCTCCATAAACGCCCTCCACACTCGGGACGTGAACTGGGGGCCCCGATCAGAAACGATGTCCTCAGGCACCCCGTAGTGCCGGAAGACGTGGGTAAATAGGGCCTCCGCAGTCTGCAGGGCCGTAGGGAGACCGGGCAATGGGATGAGACGACAGGACTTAGAGAACCGATCCACAACGACCAGGATCGTCGTGTTCCCCTGGGAGGGGGGAAGATCGGTGAGGAAATCCACCGACAGGTGAGACCACGGCCGCTGTGGAA
>QNTS01000649.1:269524-282754 GCA_003317085.1 Hucho hucho
TTTTAGGGCCTTCCTCTGACACCGCCTGGTATAGAGGTCCTGGATGGCAGGAAGCTTGGGCCCAGTGATGTACTGGGTCATTCGCACTAACCTCTGTAGTGCCTTGCGGTCGGTGGCCGAGCAGTTGCCATACCAGTCAGTGATGCAACCAGTCAGGATGCTCTCAGTGGTGCAGCTGTATAACCTTTTGAGGATCTGAGGAACCATGCCAAATCTTTTCAGTCTCCTGAGGGGGAATAGGTTTTGTCGTGCCCTCTTCACCACTTTCATGGTGTGCTCGGACCATTTTAGTTTGTTGGTGATGTGGACACCAAGGAACTTGAAGCTCTCAACCTGCTCCACTGCAGCCCCGTCGATGAGAATGGGGGCGTGCTCGGTCCTCTTTTTTCTGTAGTCTACAATCATCTCCTTTGTCTTGATCACGTTGAGGGAGAGGTTGTTGTCTTGGCACCACCAGGCCAGGTCTCTGACTTCCTCCCTATAGGCTGTCTCGTCATTGTTGGTGATCAGGCCTACCACTGTTGTGTCATCGGCAAATTTAATGATGATGTTGGAGTCGTGCCTGGCCGTGCAATCATGAGTGAACAGGGACTACAGGAGGGGACTGAGCATGTACCACTGAGTGGCCCCTGTGTTGAGGATCAGCGTGGTGGATGTGTTGTTTCCTAGACTCTAGGCTGTAATCGCTGCCAAAGGTGATTCAACAAAGTACTGTTTAAAGGGTCTGGATACTTCTGTAAATGTAATTTTTCCTTTTTAATTTTTTTAAATAAATTAGCAGAAATGTCTAAAAGCCTGTTTTTGCTTTGTCTTTATGGGTTATTATGTGTAGATGACAAAGAAAAACAATTTAATAAATTTTAGAATAAGGCTGTAATGTTACAAAATGTGAAAAACGTTAAGGGGTCTGAGTACTTTCCGAAGGCACTTTATACCGGGGGACCTTCAGACGAGACCTGTGGGCAGCCTAGAGCAAAACAAGCTACATGTACGTGTTCGTGAAAGTCTCACCTTCCCACAGAGAGGTCATATTAGTGTGTAGCCCAAACTGTTCGGACGCTTCAGACAGAAGATGGCAGATCGGCTGTACTGACTTCAGACGAGTCCCAAGACAATTTTGGGGGTCATAGAGCAAAACGGAAAACACTATCGTGAGAGTCTCATCTTTCACTAGAGGAGTTGTTTGTAGGTCAAACCATTCGAACGCTACAGACGATTTTGTGAGAAGACAGAATTTTGGGATGTCTCATCGTCTGACAAACACCGCTCTAGCTCTGTCACCTTTCACTGCAGATGCAGAAGTGCCACATCAGTGGATGCGGGGGATTGAGTCACATCCCATGCTAACTCCAACAGTGCAACAGTGCAGTAGTACAATTCACAACAATACATACAGTACAAATCTAAAAGTAAAGGAATTGAATTAAGAAATATATAAATATTAGGATGAGCATTGACCAAAATACAGCATATTAAATGAGTAAAGCAGTATGTAAACATTATTAAAGTGACTAGTGTTCCATTATTAAAGTGACCAGTGGTAGCAAACTCTAAGGTGCAGGGTTGAGTAACCGGGTGGTAGCCAGCTAGTGATGGCTATTTAACAGTCTGATGGCCTTGAGATAGAAGCTGCTTTTCAGTCTCTCGGTCCCAGCTTTGATGCACCTGTACTGACCTCGCCTTCTGGATGATAGCGGGGTGAACAGGCCGTGGCTCGGGAAGTTGATCTCCTTGATGATATTTTTGGCCTTCCTGTGACATCGGGTGCTGTAAGTGTCATGGAGGGCAGGGAGTGTGCCCCCCGTGATGCGTTGGGCAGACTGCACCACCTTCTGGAGAGCCCTGCGGTTACGGGCGGTGCAGTTGCCGTACCAGGTGGTGATACAGCCCGACAGGATGCTTTCAATTATGCATCTGTAAAAGTTTGTGAGGATCTTATGGGCCAAGCCAAATTTCTTCAGCCTTGCTGTTGCGCCTTCTTCACCACACTGTCTGTGTGGGTGGACCCTTTCAGATTGTCAGTGATATATATGTACTCAGAGGAATTTGAAGCTTTCCACCTTCTCGACTGCGGTCCCGTCGATGGGACATGGGCGTGCTCCCTCTGCTGTCTCCTGAAGTCCACGATTAGCTCCTTTGTTTTGTTGACGTTGTGGGAGAGGTTATTTTCCTAGCACCACTCCGCCAGGGCCCTCACCTCCTCCCTGTAGGCTGTCTCTGCATTGTTGGTAATCAGGCCTTCTACTGTTGTGTCGTCTACACACTTGATGATTGAGTTGGATGCGTGAGTGGCTATACAGTCATAGGTGAACAGGGAGTACAGGAGGGGGCTGATCACACACCCTTGTGCTGAGGATGTGTTGAGGATCAGCGTAGTGGAGGTGTTGTTTCCTACCTTCACCACCTGAGGGCGGCCCGTCAGGAAGTCCAGGACCCAGTTGTACAGGGCGGGGTTCAAACCCAGGGCCTTGAGCTTGATGATGAGCTTGGAGGGTACTATGGTGTTGAAGGCTGAGCTATAGTCAATGAACAGCATTCTTACATAGGTAGTCCTCTTGTCCAGATGGGATAGGGCAGTGTGCAGTGCGATGGCGATTGCATCGTCTGTGGATCTTTTGGGGAGGTATACAAATTGAAGTGGGTCTAGGGTGTCAGGTAAGGTAAAAGTACCTTCATGATGGCAGAAGTGAGTGCTAGGGGGCGATACTCATTTAGTTTAATTACCTTTGCTTTCTTGGGTACAGAAACAATGTTGGACAACTTGAAGCAAGTGGGGACAGCAGACTGGGATAGGGAGAGATTGAATATGTCCGTAAACATTCAAGCCAGCTGGTCTGCGCATGCTCTGAGGACACGGCTAAGGATGCCGTTTGGGCCGGCAGCCTTGCGAGGGTTAACACGCTTAAATGTCTTACTCCCGTCAGCCACACCTTGGGAGGGGCCACATCGGTTGCACTGTGTTATCCTCAAAGCGGGTGAAGAAGGTGTTTAGCTTGTCCGGGAGCAAGATGTTGGTGTCCGCGACTTTGCTGGTTTTCTCATTGTAATACGTGATTGCCTGTAGACCCTGCCACATACGTCTTCTGTCTGAGCCATTGAATTGCGACTCCACTTTGTCTCTGTACTGACATTTTGCCTGTTTGTATACAAACTACACTGTTTGTATTCAACCACATTCCCAGTCACCTTGCCGTGGTTAAATGCGGTAGTTTGCGCTTTCAGTTTTGCGCAAATTATTTTATTTTGATGATTAGATTTCCGCGAGGGTGCGGACGTCGACTCTAGTGATATTGTGTTTCCATCAGGATTGTGACACTGAAACTTGTGGCGAGCAGAATCAACAACCTCTGCATCATTTAAGACTTGCTTTATGAGAATGTGTTGAAGTTCACAGTTAGGTATTGTTATGTAAATGCAGCTAAAAAGTACCCAGGGCTTTGCCTTGGCTCCAAGTTAGAGCAGGTTCGCTGGCCCAGAGAAACACGAGTGCCGGTCTGCGGGAGGGATAAAACAGTTTTGAGCCCAAACAAAACGCTCCATTAACCTACAACCTACATTATCAGTACTGATCACTCCTGTGATGTCTGAGTTTTTAGATAAACTGAAAGCTAACTTTGCAAGGAGATTTTATGAGTTTAAAGACGTCTTCCAGTGATTCTTGAACTTTTACTGTTGAAAAGCAATATCCGAAGTATAAATGCAGTAAAGTACACACACTAAGTGCAAACTTCAAAGAGTAGGGCATTCAAGAAGTTGGTCTGATGGGAATCCGTGATGTCATTGCCCTCCCCCCTTGCTTGAGGAACAATAGAGCAGGGTTTCCCAAACTCGGTCCTTCAAATAATCAAAGCTTGATGGATGATGAGTTGATTATTTGAATGAGGGGGGTCCCAGGACCGAGTTTGGGAAACTCTGCAATACAGATCAAAAGAGGAAAAGCCCACCCCCACTTGTGAGATATGCCATGCATAAATGTCTGTGTACAAACAAGACTGAGAAAAGAACGAAATGATAAAGAACTAGAAAATAGTACAGATTATGATGCTGGTCAACTGAGATATGTCATGCATAAAAGGTTTCCTATGTGTAAATAAAACTAAAGATTAAGCTATGTATGTAAAACAGATAGGAAACTAGGATTTAATTAATGTGATGCAAGTCAACTCTGTTATAAGTACAAATGTGTTTCAATATTTAAAGACCGAATGCAGTCAAAAATACGTTTTTCCTGTGTTTTATATCATATTGAAACTAACACTGTAAAAGTGTGAAACAATTTGATCAGTGTTATTTCCTGATAGTTGCTGGTTGAAAATCTAGACTACACAGGACTTTCTAATCAGCAGGTTTGCGTGGGCGGGAGTTTCGGCTTTCCATGGTGACATCACCATGCGTTAAATTGGTTAATAAACCAATAACAAAGAGTGTTCCAAACCTCTATACCAATAACAGCAATGTTTCTACTGTTCAGTTGTGTGGTCAGGTGCCACAAAAAAGGACTTAGGAAAATTGCAATTGGCTCAGAACAGGGCAGCACGGCTGACCCTTGGATGTACGCAGAGAGCTAATATTATACTATGCATGTCAATCTCTCCTGGCTGAAAGTGGAGGAGAGATTGACTTCATCACTACTTTTATTTATGAGAGGTGTTGACATGTTGAATGCACCGAGCTGTCTGTCTAAACTAATGGCACTCAGCTCAGACACCCATGCATACCCCACAAGACATGCCACAAGAGGTCTCTTCACAGTCCCCAAGCCCAGAACAGACTATGGGAGGTACACAATACTACATAGAGCCATGACTACATGGAACTCTATCCACATCAAGTAACTGACGCAAGCAGTAAAATTACATTTAAGAAACAGATCAAAAACACCTTACGGTACAGCGGGGACAGTGAAGCAACACTAACATTGGCACAGACACACGCATACACACACACACACACATACGATAACATACGCACTATACATACACATGGATTTAGTAATGTAGATATGTGGTAGTGGTGGAGTAGGGGCCTGAGGACACACAGTGTGTTGTGAAATCTGTGAATGTATTGTATTGTTTTAAAATTGTATAAACTGCCTTAATTTTGCAGGATCCCATATTATGGGGATCCATAATAAATACAAATACAAAATATAATCAGCTGTAACATCGCACTGCCTTCAATATTATGGGATGAAGATGTTACATATTCTGGGCATTGTGCAGACAGAACATGCATTCCATCCGATCCTGCAACCTCGGCTACAAGTAGGCCATATGATTTTGCTTGATCTGTACTCCAGAGAAGTGACATGATATATCGCTCGTTGATATTGGCTGCTAACATCAATGACTTTCAGCACCAAATGCAGGTGTAAAATGCAATTTATTTCGGTAGCCTATCTTGCGTTTTGAAAATTCATCACTGTTTATGGCTGTAATGACAGTATACATTTGGCAGCAATTGTGTGCACATATGCGTATACAGGGGTTGCAAGTTTTGTACCACTCCTTTTGTGGATATAGCAAGTTTAGGGGCAGAGAGAGCATCCATCCCCGAGCCAGAGTTGGGATTAGGCAGGGGTGGAGAGAGGGAAGGCTGAAGCTTTGGTGGTATCAGCAACCATACCCGAGAGATTGGAAGGAAGAGAGTTAGATGGAATGTTGCGATTTTCTCTAGAGAGGGATGAGATTGTGGCCTGCGGGAACCAGGACGAGACACCAGGGAGATCAGCACCGAAATAGGCAGCAGGAACGGGCATCGCTGGGCCAGCAGAAAGAGCTGTGTGGTTGGCATCAGCTGGAGCAGGCATGGCCATGAAGGCTGTGTTGGATGCCAGGTCGTAATCTTTGTTCAGGTACGAAAGAGATAGGGGGGAGATGGGAAGAGTACCTGTGTTCAGTAAAAAGAGAGAGCGGGGGAGGGGGAGTGTGGCCTGCCAGCGGGGTAGCTGTAATTCTGGAAGCTGGTAGGCCGTCAGGGGAAGATGTAGCTGCAGGCTGTGTCGGATGCTAGGTCGTAATCTGTAGAGACTGGGTGAGAGTCCATGTATCGATATACGGCAGTGGAGGCCACAGGGGATGTCGTCATGGTGGACCTCTGGAGCGTACTAGGTGGATGTGGTTGTAGCCCTGGGGAGGAGGGGCAGCTGTAGTTGGCCAACCGGAGAGAGGGAGAAGTAGTTTAGTGGAAGACAAATAGCACAAGGGAGAGAGCAAGTTAACAGAGACATTTTTCATGGCAGGATGGACGCCGTGTCATTACATAATTATGGCATTTCTAGTGTGTGATGGCCAGTGAATTCAAATAGCATGTGACCAATACAAGTTTGACATTAGCATGATGCAACAATCTGATGCAATTGGATACTATGTGTGGCCTGCCTTCACCTGGGCTGTTGTAAACGTGACTTTGAAAAATACTTTTAAATGAATGAATGGCACAATGTACACTAGCAGCTGTATGGGGATTGATGCCAGCCCGTCTAATAATGAAATAACTGGAGTTGTCGCACAGGAGATTGTGGAACAGGAACTGCTTTGAGATTAATTACTGTATGGATGAATGACTGGGACTCGGATACTGCTTTCACAATGTGGTGTGATGGTTGGCGGCAGGGCTTCACGGGTTTACCGAGGAAAGAGGCATACGGCTGCATGAGCCCGGGACCTAGATAGCAGTAAATGTCCACCGGCTTGACATTTTCCACTGGCGCTACGTCCAAGGCTATACATTCATACCGCCAGCGGGCGAGTGGAGTTTTCCATTTAAGACATAATTTGCATCTCTGGCGTATAGCCCCCATTCAGAGGACCGCTATAAGCCCACGCAGACGGCTTTTGCATCTCTGGTGTTTAGCCTCCGCTCAGAGGACAGCTATAAGCCATAGGCAAGCCATTTAGCCATGAGTTAATTTGAAAGACCATAGCAAGGAATTTCTCTAATCTCAAATTCGACCTGCCACCATTCGACTTGCAAGCCAGAGGCTGCAAGCTGTTTTTGTTGTTTCTATAAATACCTTACATTTGTGATTTTAATTTGATTTAATTTATTTTCCAATTTAAAAACAATACATCCACACATGTGGACATAATCCATTTACAATCATTGCCAATGACACAAACAAGTGATTGGCCTACATCTAATAATTTACAGTTTAAGTAAGTTTTTAATGATGTATTAATTATGCTCCAAAATAGCCTACATTTAACATTGATTTAATATAAGCTACAATATATGAGGCATTACAAACAGTTCCTTTCAATAGATGACATTCCCTAAACTGACTCACCCTCTTGAAGATGTGTTGATTACAACAGCCAGTAGGTGGCGGCACATCTTAAACCCCACAGCAGAAGCGGAAAAGCCTCAACAGGAAGTTCTTAGTAGCTACCATCCTCCATGGTCGTCACTAGTTACCACAGCCACAAAGTCATAAACGTCCCCTATTTCAAAATGTTTTCTTCTTAAAATGTGATTTTAAACCTAACCCTAAACTTAAACACTCCTATCCTTCAATTACGACCCAAAAGCTAATTGTTGTTTTTTTCTATCACTCGTTAGCTAGATAGCTTAGCAAACTTTTATAAAAAAAAAATGTAAACCAGCGTGTTTGATTTTTTGTTCTGTTTTTAGTTCTCATCTGTTCATGCACGAGATTGGAATGCAACGTTTGTTTGCCCAAGTAAGTTTGGGGCGCAGACATGAAAGTAAGAGCATAACTGTTACCAACTTAAATGTAAATACTTATTCAAAATATCTGCCATCGGTCTTTAGACTCTCACAATAAATGTATATAAAATATAGGGGGTGGGGGATGGAAATATGTTAACATAGTGTGTCATTTTTAATACTTCTCTTGCATTTTGTTGCTTAGGTTTCTGGCTGTAATGGGTGCCAAGGACCTGAAGTCGACAGTGTGGCAAATGCTATCTTGTATTCTGTCAAACAGTCTTGCTATCACCACCACCTGGGTCGTTTAAGACCATGTGGGATTCAAATAGATCTCAGCCCTCTGAGTTTCTCTATGGGGGTTAGGCCAGGGCGTGACTAGGGTTGTCTTACAGACTTCATGGTGTTTTTTTGAGTGTGGTTCCCAATTAGAGGCAGCTGGTTGTCGTTGCCTATCGTTGCAATCCTATTTAGGTTGTTCCTTTTCCCACCTGCATTGTGGGTTATTGTTTGTGAGTGGGTTATTGTTTGTGAGTAGGTGATGTTGTGTTACACACTGCTTTAGGTCCGATCTGATTTTTGGTTTCTCTGTATTTTGTTGAGTTTTCACATTGCATTCATGAATTAAAAGATGTGGAACTCAGTCGGCGCTGCACTTTGGTCTGTTCCTTTCAAAGATCGTGACAGCGTGAGTAAAACAGCACGTGAACGGCAGGAGCACAGCTTGACAAAGCAGCATATCGCGGGCACCCCGTCAATAAGGAGATGGGCAAAAAAGCCACTCTGGAGGGACGCGGGACTCCCGATTGCTCGTTGCTAACTGAGGAGCTACTCTGGATCATTCGGGGAAGTAGGGCCATGTCATTTGGGGAAATGCTCTGGTGCGCTCTTGAGGAAGCACTGGGATGAAGCATATTGGAGCTGGCCGGCTTGGCAGAGAGGAAACGTGGGGGAAGCCGGTAACTTGTTGGTCCGTGATGTGAGAGGAACAGTGGGGATTTTAGCATGTAAATCTTGGTGGGGCACAAACTGTTAAGGCCTACATAAAGCTGTCCCAACAGCTGTGTCCCAACAGCAGTCCCAACACCTTACCACTGCTACACTTGGCTGTCAGCGGAGGCTTGTCTGGCAGCGAAACAGTTCATTCAACCTCCTTTACTGCCTTTAAAGCAGTAATGTCCGTAATTTTGATTAAAACATTAATGAGCGAGCTAGGACGGACGTAGTAAATATAACTATTTGTTCAGCACTTTTGAAATGTGCAGCGACAGAATTCAGAACATGGGCTGTTCTTAGTGTTCTCCCTGTACACCAAGTCAGAACCATAGGATAAATAAAGGGGGCTAATAAGCAGACAATGAAAGCTCTTACAATATTTGATGATTGCATTTCTCAAAAACAGGTTCTAGGCTACATGTGCACCACCAAGTCAGAACAGTAGGCGAAATTAAGAGGTGAAAATAGACCCAATTATTAGGGTGAGAAACATGGGCTACTAACAGCTTACTACACAACATACACTTAGTATTACTTTCTTAGCTACAGTATACATATCTCCCTGACATATTACATCATTCATGCAGCAGCATACAATACATTTTTGGACTCACCTTGTTATGCTGTGCTCACTTGAAACATGAAGGTGGCACGGCAGTCCTTCGTGGGCGAATTATGTTTTCAAACTTTGTCATCAAAGTCTGGCATTCTCTGGATTTCAAGACATTATTTTTTGCTAAAAATGTGGGGCTAAAAATAGGTGGGGCAGACCCTGAATGACGGGTCGCCACTGGAGAGGAACATGGGACATAAACAGCCTGAAGGCAGCAACGGACCTAAATAAAAGTAAAACAAATTAAGTGCCAAGAGCCAACTCATTTCAACAATCAGGTTGAGAAACAAACCGAGTAGAGTTTTGTGAAAGAGACAAGACTAGAGCAGGTGCAAAATGTAATAAACAGCAGGAAGCAAATACACAGGTTAATGGTAGAACATGTGAGTATAAATGCAGGTAATGATTAGGTAGAGGAGAGGGGTTGATATTGTTTTGGTTGTGGCCTTTTTTCCCAAATTTAGGCTACATATAGTGCATTCGGAAAGTATTCAGACCCCTTCCCTGTTTACACATTTTGTTACGTTACAGCCTTATTCTAAAATGTATTTAAAAAATTATATCATCAGTCTACATACAATACCCCATAATGACAAAGCAAAAACTGGTTTTTAGAAATGTTTGCAAATGTATAAAAATAACAAACAGAAATACCTTATTTATATAAGTATTCTGACCTTTTGCTATGATACTCGAAATTGAGCTCAGGTGCATCCTGTTTCCATTTATCATCCTTGAGATGTTTCTACAACTTGATTGGAGTACACCTGTGGTCAATTCAATTGATTTGACATGATTTGGAAAGCCACACATCCTGCCTATATAAGGTCCCACAGGTGACAGTGCATGTCAGAGCAAAAACCAAGCCATGAGGTCAAAGGAATTGTCTGTAGACCTCCGAGACAGGATTGTGTCGAGGCACAGATCTGGGAAAGGGTACCAACACATTTCTGCAGCATTGAAGGTCCTCAAGAACATAGTGGCCTCCATCATTCTTAAATGGAAGAATTTTGTAATGTCGGGGTAGGTTCCTTGTTCCTTGTCAATCATTGGCTTATTGGTGAAATCAGCAGTCAGATGTATATCAATCATTAATGCAAATCCAATGGACATCCACGTCTTCGGCGCCCGGGGAACACTGCCTTGCTCAGGGGCAGAATGACAGATTTTTACCTTGTCAGTGGAGAAACAGCATGTATATTTCAGAGTAAGTTCTGCAAGCAACCAAAGGGTGCTTATATACATGTGATCACTCCCTGGTGGTATGATCACCTACGTCAATGTATGTGTGCAGAAATACTAGGTTATAAGGTAACCTAGTACAGTAGCTTCTCTGAATTCATTAGAACTGTCCACTGTCACACAAGATCAAAATGTCAAAACCAGACACTGGTTACTTCTCTTTATCTAGTTTCGGTCTGACTCACACCTAGCCTGCAAGCACACTCTTGCAACAGCTAGAGCATAACCACGAAGACAAATATAGATGGCTTGGGCAACGTATAGTGGCAGAGTTTTCGACACATAGCAACAGTATCTGTTATAAGACAAGCATATGAATTTTAAGGTCCCCTTAATCAATAATGGGAGAATCTGTCTAGCCGACCAAACTGAGCAATCTGGAGAGAAGGGCCTTGGTCAGGGAGGTGACCAAGAACCCGATGGTCACTCTGACAGAGCTCCAGAGTTCCTCAGTGGAGATGGGAGAACCTTCCAGAAGGATAAATAAAATAAACACGCCCGCAAACCTTACAGAGAGATGTAATTATCAAGCTCTCTTCTCCTGGGGTTAAATATGGAAGAACAAGATGCTATACTGATGATGATATGTGTATTCATTCCCACTTTACCCGTATAATAGGAAACAGAGTGAATTATTTTATGCTTACTGAATGAAGTTAAATGAGCATACAGACTTCCAGATAGAACTTTCGAAAACTACATTTGATGGAGTTGTATAGGGGATGATGCAGATAAATTATAATTGCCTAGACATTGTTGACTTCCTTTTTCCTTCCTCCTTTTTTTGTCGGAATACAACATGATATAATGAGGACTACATGAAATATGTTTTGCATGTTATGGACATGAAAAAGGACTGGTCTTGCGTTATATTTAGGTTGTTTTCTCTTAATTTTCAAAAAAAATGTCGAACAATTGAAAGCAATGAACTGAGCAGGCTGGGCTGACATGCTTATAGCCTTGCTAGGACTTTCCAAATATGAGCATTTATAAGATTGTGCTGTTATTATTTCTATTAATATGATCTATTACTGTTACCATCCATTTTTTCTGACTGTTTTCCATGTTATTTGGTTAGTTCTCTTAATAAGCACCCTCTTAGATATTTATGTTATCATGGGACTGCCCATATATCCCTCTAACAACGGCAATGGGCGGCCAAGGGTTTCCCTTAGGACGCATGAGTCAGGGAGATGGTCTGATGGTCTTAGTGACAACAGACCTAGATATGGGAGGAGGTTTTAGTGGGTGTAAAATTTGGACAATTGGAGGTTTACAAATCTTCAGCTTTTAGTATGTTTAACATTGCACATATTATGGTACAGCTGTATGGACACAATCATCATGGTGCTTTTTAATGGTAAGTTTGCAAACATTGGTTGTGGTAAGTATAATTGAAATTGGGTATCATTATGGTAAGTGTGGAAATAAGTATAGCCAGTTGTAATTCTAATGGCTTAGCAGATCATAAAAAAAGAAGATACATTTTTACATGGCTCAAAGAGAATGAATATAATATATATTGTTTACAGGAAAGTCATTCTACAAATATAGATGAGGTTGGGTGGAAAAGGACTGGGAGGGAGAAATATATATTTTTGAAGTGTTTCCTTTCAAATGGTACTAAGAAAATGCATATCCTTGCTTCAAGGCCTGAGCTACAGACAGTAGATTTGGGTATGTCATTTTAGGCTAATTTTCTTTTTAAAAAGGGGCCGATCCATAAGAGGTTCATCTATATGGGCCAAATAATGATGATCAGCACTTCTTAGAAAATATATATAGTAATCTATTGAGCTCACAAGCAACGAATGAATATATTATTATGGTGGGAGATTATCATGTGGTTTTAAGTACCTCAATGGATCGTAAAAGGAAATCACTAAAAACTATCACCTTCAAGCACTAAAGGAGATCACGAAGATCATGGATAAATTAGAACTAGTGGATATATGGAGGATGAAAAATCCTGACCTAGTGAGATATAAATGGAGGAGGCTTAATCAAGCTAGCCGTCTTGATTACTTCCTAGTCTCATTCTTGCTGGCATCAAAAGTAAAAAAAGTATTAATAGGAGACCGAATGCAATCGGACCACTGTCTAATTGGCCTCCATATAACTCTTACAGAATTTCCACGTGGACGGGGATATTGGAAATTTAGTCAAAGCCTATTGGATGACAATTTAACTAAAACCCACATAATTCATAATCATCTTTTTTTGAACAAAATCGGTACAGCAGAACCCCTTATGGGACACTTGCACTTTTAGAGGCCATTCAATACAATACTCATCATTAAATTACTTGACTTGCCTAGTTTAAATAAAGGTTCAATAAAATACAAAAGCGAATTTGATGGAAAATTGTGAAAAATGCAACAACAAAAAATCTTGAATCTTCAACATAGAAATAATACCAAAAATAATTTACGGAAACTCATTACAAATGATGGAGTCATCCATGATTCACCAAATTACATTTTGAAAGAGGAGCAAAATATTTTAAGCATACAGTGGGGCAAAAAAGTATTTAGTCAGCCACCAATTGTGCAAGTTCTCCAACTTAAAAAGATGAGAGAGGCCTGTAATTTTCATCATAGGTACACTTCAACTATGACAGATGAAATGAGAAAAAGAAATCCAGAAAATCACATTGTAGGATTTTTAATTTATTTATTTGCAAATTATGGTGGAAAATAAGTATTTGGTCA
>QNTS01000649.1:283287-296179 GCA_003317085.1 Hucho hucho
TGACCAAATACTTATTTTCCACCATAATTTGCAAATAAATTCATTAAAAATCCTACAATGTGATTTTCTGGATTTTTCTTCCTCATTTTGTCTGTCATAGTTGAAGTGTACCTATGATGAAAATTACAGGCCTCTCTCATCTTTTTAAGTGAGAGAACTTGCACAATTGGTGGCTGACTAAATACTTTTTTGCCCCACTGTATGTTTTCTTTTTAGTCTCCTCCATTTCCACTGAATGATGTTAACTGTAAGCATTTCTTTCCTAATAATACAAATAATAACAATGTAAAATTAACAAATTTACAGAAAGACCTGTGTGAAGGCCAATTTACAGAAGGGGAACTTTTTGAGCCAATAAAATCTTTTCAGTCTGGAAAAACACCAGGGCTTGATGGTATACCAATAGAGGTATATCAGACCTTTTTCAAAGTACTCAAATATCCATTAATGGAGAAAGGGGGATACCTAGTCAGTTGTACATCTGAATGCCTTCAACTGAAATGTGTCTTCCGCATTCAACCCAACCCCTCTGAATCAGAGGGGTGCGGGGGGCTGCCTTAATCGACATCCACGTCTTCGGCGCCCGGGGAACAGTGGGTTAACTGCCTTGCTCAGGGGCAGAATGACAGATTTTTACCTTGTCAGCTCAGGGATTCGATCCAGCAACCTTTCGGTTACTGGCCCAATGCTCTAACCACTAGTTATTAGCGTGTTTTAATTACTCCTATACAAATGGTAGACTTTCAGGTACTCAACAAGGTTTGATTTCATTACTACTAAAACAGGACCCAGGTGGTAAGTGTAAAGATCCAGTCCATTTAAAAAACTGGCGAAATACATAGCGTTTAGAATAAAAAAGGTTTTACCAGATATTGTTAATCCTGATCAGACAGGTTTTTTACATGGACGATATATTGGAGATACATTTCGACAATTACTTGAAAAATGTAACATTATGAAACATCAAAGATACCCGGCCTGGTCTTCATAGCAGAGTTTGAAAAGGCGTTTGATAAACTATGACTAGAAATTATATATAACCTGGATTAATTTAATTTTGGTGAATCGCTTATACAATGGGTTAAAGTTATGTACAGCAACCCCAGATGTAAAATAGTAAATAATGGTTACTTCTCAGAAAGTGTTGAGCTTTTAAGAGGAGTAAAACGAGGCTGTCCGTTGTCTCCATATTTATTATGGCCATTGAAATGCTAGCTATTAAAATGAGATCTAACAAGAAAATCAAGGTGTTAGAAATCCAGGGGATAAAAACAAAAGTGTCAATGCACAGTCTCATTGAAGATCACTTTTCTAGCCTCTCTGGATTAAACCCTAATTATGACAAGTGTACCATTTTACATATTGGATCGTTAAAAAATACAGTATTTACACTACCTTGTAGTTTACCAATAAAATGGGCGGATGATGAAGTAGACATACTTGGTATTCACATCTCAAAAAATATAAATGAACTTACAATCAATTTCAATAGAAAGTTAGCAAAAATAGATAAGATTCTGCAACCATGGAGAGGTAAATACTTGATTAACATTGAAATAACATTGATTAACTCTTTGGTAGTTATAGTCTTGTCTCATCGCTGAACTCCTGTACGGACTCGGGAGACGCAAAAGATTGAGAGCCATGCATCCTCCGAAACACAACCAAGCCAAGCCACACCACTCTGCTTCTTTCCCGCATAACCCAGAAGCCAGCCACACCAATGTGTTGGAGGAAACATCATATACCTGGTGACCGTGTCAGCATGCATGCGCCCGGCCTGCCAATGGAGTGGGATGGGACAAGGACATCCATGCCGGCCAAACCCTCCCCTAACCCAGACGTCGCTGGGCCAACTGTGCACCGCCCCATGGGTCTCCCGGTCACAGCCAGCTGCGACAGGGCCTGGACTCAAATGGCACAGCCTTAGACCACTGCGCCACTCAGGAGGCCCTAAAGTTGACTTACTCTACTTACTAATGGAACTGCCTACTCCAGATGACTCGTTTTTTAAATCATATGAGCAGAAAATATTTCATTTTATTTGGAATGCTAATCCAGACAAAATTAAATGTGCCACTTTATATAATGAATATGAGTTTGGAGGGATAAAATTATTAAATATTAAAGCTTTAAACCTCTCACTAAAAGATTCTCTCATACTTAAGTTATACTTAAACCCCAAATGATTCTCCAGTAGATTATTAAGAAATGCTCATCCTTTGTTAAAAAATGGCCTTTTTGCCTTTAAACAGATTTTGTTTAAAGTATCGCCCTTTCTTAAACAAGCCATACAAAGCTGGTTACAATTTCAGTTTCATCCTCCAGAAAAGATAGAACAAATGTTATGGTTAAACTCAAATATACTGATTAATAGAAAAACATTCATGGAATTTCTTTAAAAAGTATATTTATTAATGATATTATGAATATAAATGGAGGAGTTATGTTACATATGCAGCTATTAAAAATATATGGAAATATCTGCTCAATCCAAATGTACAACCAACTGATTGCAGCATTACCACAAAAATGGAGGAGGCAAGTGGAAAAGGGAGAATGTAGGGAATTTGTTTGCATGCCATATATTAAAGATACAAATTGGCTGAAAGGAACTGGCAGTTTTGTGCGAATGCTGCCCTCTATACACAGTTTCTGTTTAGGGTAGGTTTTAATAGTCACAGTGAGTACAACATCTCCTATACACTTCCTGATAAACTCAGTCACCGTATCAGTATATTTGTCTATGTTGTTCTCGGAGGCTACACGGAACATATCCCAGTCCGCCTGATCAAAACAATCTTGAAGCATCGATTCCGATTGGTCAGACTAGCGTTGAATAGTCCTTAGCACGGGTACTTTCTGTTTGAGTTTCTGCCTATAGAAAGGGAGGACCAAAATCGTCGTGACAGGCATCCCGGTAACGTTTTCCTCAAATTTGCTTTGTTAAAATCCCCAGCTACAATAAATGTGGCCTTAGCATATGTGGTTTCCAGTTTACATAAAGTCCAATGAAGTTCTTTGAGGGCTGTCGTGGTATCGGCTTGAGGAGGAATATGCACAGCTGTGACTATAACTGAAGAGAATTCTCTTTGGAGGTAATATGGTCGGCATTTGATTGTGAGGTATTCTACAGTGGTTCATCCGCAGCGCAGCTTGCATACCGCGGCGCAGCTTGCATGGTGACGCAGAATTCTATGGCAGGTTATTTATGTGTGAACCACTGGTACCATTAATGCTAGTTAGTGCAAATTTGACCACCAGAGGGCATCTTTGAGAAACATTTGATAGCCTTCAATAGTGGCTGTGCTAGAGAATTTAAAACCTTTTTTTGTAAGAACATAGTATATGGGACTGATTTTAAGAAATGTTTCTTAATTAATTTGATTAATATTATGGTGTTTCTATTCCAAGAAAAATGAAAAAACCCCTGGGTTTCCGTTAGAAATGAATGGAAAAATATGGCGCTGTATAGCGTGACGGTCGGGAGTAGGCTACAGTACTGGGCTATTTAGCTAAAGAATCCCTGTGTCATGCGGGCACACGGGAGACCGGGGTTCAATTCCCCAACAGGGAGGAAGGAGTAGGCTTTCCTTGAAAATAAGAATTTGTTCTTAACTGACTTTCCTAGTTAAATAAAGGTTACACTAAGAGCATAACATTTCTACACTATAATTGTAGTCTAACCAATACCCAAACGGAGATTCAGTCAAAATTAAAATCTCATTGATTTATCATGACCAGTCCCTATTCTTGTCTCAGAGCAGTGCAAATCCTGTTTCTTCTAACTTCAATATTGTTACTAACTTGTAAATAAAGCCAGTTTGTTATTTAGAATTATTTCTGTTTTTAGAGGGAGAGAAACCAAAAACCTACAGTCATCTCATGAGTCTCCCAGTCGAGGCCGGCACGGGTATTGAATCAGCATCTGTAGGAGCACAGCTTGCACTGCTATGCAGTGTCTTAGACAGTTGCGCCACTCAGGCACTGTACAATGTTACAGGTTGGGAGTGGGCTACACTACTACAGTAAGAGCAAAATAATCCTAACAAAATAAAATAATAAAAACCTTAGTGTAACAACAGTTTTAGAAAGTAATACTGAAGTCGTGCACAATCATCAGTTTCTATTTAGGTTTATGTCGCCCATTCATTGTCAGTTAGAGACACATTAGGACCCAAAAGCATAATCAGTGCTCTAACTCCCCATTGCGCTGGTCTGGAGCAATAAGTGGTGACACAGGGTACCGTACTAAACCACAAATTACCTCTAAGTGCCGCAGCATAATCGCAAAACATTTAGTGGAGCAATGAGTAGTTAAACATGAAACATACTTTGCCTTTCAATGAGCTGCTCAAAGATATTTAGCTGACTGACATCAGGGAGGTCAGTCAGTGATTCAGAGAATTTGTCCTTTTTGTCGCAGCAGGGTCCAAAATGTTTTTGCTACAAAAAATAACCTATATAAAACCGTTTTTTTACAGTTGATTTATTACTATGTCATACCCACAGTTTTACCTGGTTACTTTAGCCTACCAGATCAGGAATAACTCTGGGCCCCAGGAAAACAATTCCCCCACCCCACAACCACCATTTTGAGACCTGTGGTGGCACCTCTGAAATCTCCACGCAATGTTACAAATGAAAAAACATTCTACTATCTCAAAATGTTGACTTTACGGTGGCAGGAATGAGCTTCTATTGTTTTCTGTGGCTCAGTGCAGCCAGCAGTTGGCACCTACTGCAACAATTTCAGAATGTAACAGGCTGTTACTGCAATTTTAGGTAAAACCCTCAATAAAACAAGTGCCAAATATGAGCTGTTTCAAAAACATTGCTCTGCTATTACCATTTATACTGTAGCAGGGTTGAACTCAATGAGACAATTCTGTTCATACTGCCCTGCTCGGAGGGGGGCAAATGTCGGGTGAGTGTCGTGCGTGACCTCCTGAGGTTGTGCTCGAGATGTGATAATTTTGCAAGTTTATACATCAGTATTGTCTCTCGAGAATCGATAGCTCTCGAGAACCTCTCAAAAATATCCCTTTGCTATTTTGATATCAATGAGAAAACATATTTAGCTTAATGGCCACATTTCACACACAGATATGATTGGTGGGGAGGAAAGACCTTATCTGTCCCCATTTGTAAGAAGCATTTGCTCTTTTTCAACAGATATGTTGAGCCTGGAGGGAGATTTCCATTCTGTCTTCATTCCTTCATTGAAAGCAGCAGCATCCGCATCCCATCAAATGCACTTATTATCTATCTCTGTTTTTCGACCTTTTATCCTGGATTCCCACATACTTTTCATCAGACCTAGGTTTAAGCGGGGCGGCAGGTTAGCCTAGTGGTTAGAGCTTTGGACTTGTAAAAAAGGTTGCAAGATCGAGTCCCCGAGCTGACAAGGTAAAAATCTGTCACTCTGCCCCTGAACAAAGCCTAGGAACAGTGGGTTAATTGCCGTCATTGAAAATAAGAGTTTGTTCTTAATTGACTTGCCTAGTTAAATAAAGTAGTATTTTTTTTATTTTCAAACTTTCGCAATGCTTGATCGAGCTAGCCTGGTGTAACAGAACCAATGGAATAGTCAAAAAGGTTCACACCTCACCCATCTTGTCACGCCCTGGCCATAGAGAGCTCTCTAGGTTTCTCTATGGTGTGTTGGGTCAGGGCGTGGCTAGGGTTATGTAGGGAACTCTATGTTGGTTTGTAGTTAGGTTCCCAATTAGAGGCAGCTGGTTGTCGTTGCCTCTAATTGGGAATCCTATTTAAGTTGGTCCCTGCCCCACTTGCCCTGTGGGTTA
This sequence comes from Hucho hucho, assembly GCA_003317085.1. Taxonomy (NCBI): domain Eukaryota; kingdom Metazoa; phylum Chordata; class Actinopteri; order Salmoniformes; family Salmonidae; genus Hucho; species Hucho hucho. The sequence continues at coordinate 289,095 of QNTS01000649.1, forward strand.
TTGTTTGTATTTATGTGTGTGTACCTGTGTGTGCCACACCTGCGTTACGGTCTGTTCATTGTTTTGTTTTTTCCCCAGTTGCACTTAATAAAAAGTATTTATACTGGAACCCTCGCTGCATCTTGGTCCGCTCCTTCCCAAGAGCGTGACACACACTTCGAATCTAGGCAGGCTCAATTGGTCAAAGTCTTTGAAAGGAAACACGTACATACCGGAAATAAAACTATCCAGGACCGCATCTGGGGGTAAACAGCGTGATTTTTTGGCCTCGCGTCCTTCGGTAGCTCCTTATAGTAAGGATCCCTAAGGTCACTAGGATCTAGTAATTTAAAATACTTATGTGTGAGTTCTGTGTTCTTGTATGAATTCTGCATGCATATTAAAAAGGGGCAACTGTACGGTCTAAAATACTATTATTAGTATGTACATAAAGCATCCAATATCCCAAGCTCCCTATTATGAGGAGCTCCCCTCCTCTAACCAGGGGTCCACTTTGAATGGATTTGTTTTTTGCCCAACCTCCTATATAACAGTAGAGTGAAATAAATTAAAAAGCCTGCAAATAGAGAGTCATTAAAATCCTTCTTAGTACTAATGTGAGGTTTTTCCACACTCATGCCAAATTATTATAGTAAAGCTTTATATTCTGTGGCAGGGATGGTGAAATGCTTGAGGATGAAAATGACATTTCCTTATCATGCTGGGGAAAAGAATGGATTGAAAAAAGACATAGATGATCAAAAGGACAGCGTGTGCCCACTTTTCACTTGACTCAAAACATATGTGCTCTATGGAAAAAGGCTGTTAAAATTAATACATTTCCATTTTTTAAGTTCTAGTAGAAAGAAAAGAGCAGACAAACCACCAGAGAGCAATTACTTAATTGTGACATGTTTAATAAGTAGCCAAGGTTTCCAGACGTTTATCTCTGATGTCCAAGGTGTGCAGTCTGTAGTACGGTGTACATTTTAGGACCTCAGCAAGGATGGGTGAAACCTGAGGCTGTGGGTGCCCTCAAATGTAAATCGTACTGCAGACCAGTTGCAAAGGCTTTTTCAATTGATCTCGTTGAGAATATTAGAGGAACAAGATTTCGTCACTGCCATGGATGAGATTGTGGTCCTGTAGATATATGGTAACAAGTTGAGGAATACTTCTGTTGGGGAAAGTGCAGTCCCTTTCTTTCTTGGACTGTGACTCATTCGTAGTGAACAAAGGGGGCAGGTTTGCTCACAAGGTCACCTTGATCTTCTAGAGGTCAGTGGAGGGTATGAGGGACGTCATTGCTGACCCAGATGAAAAAGAGCCATTGATTGAAAGCGTTGCCTCTGATGATTGAGGTGGTGGGTATATGGCACCCTTTGGAGAGAGAATGGAAGTGAGGAAAAATAGCAGCAGGGACCTTACCTGATCAAGGAGAATATGAATGGCCCATGAGAGATCACCAGCAAGACTAACGTCATTGCCATCAGTTCAGTGATGGTACTTCTCTAAACGCCTCTGTTGCTGACCAACTACGGAAGAAAGCTATCTTTACCAGTAGTATGGGCTTTCATTAGGTGGCTAACTAACTAGAAGAACGAGAAGACGGTAGGCCAAGTTGAACTGGCGAACCAGGTTTTAAGGCCCTTAAAATATAGGCTAATAGAGGGTAAAAGCATCTGGCTTACTCTAATAACTTGGTGGAACTCAGAGAAAAGGTTATCACTGTCTAGTCAGTCTCGGTCTAACTCACTCTTGCTCAGATCCCCCTCAACCCCCAAAACTAGTGGCCTATCAGCTATCTGAACTAGGGGCAACTCCTCCCCCCATTCTTTCCGCATGAGCAGGGCATGCTCACCAGTTTCTTCAGATTGTAAAATACTCATTGTAGTGTTGTTGTGTGGAAGTAGAAGGCAGTACTAGTAATGTCGCTTTATATAATCAATGGATTTTAGAATGAATTCTTTGCACAGTGTGGGGGACATGATGGACCTAGAGGGTCGCTACAATAGCTTTAGACTGTGCAAAGAAGTCAATCAATCGAATGTATTTATAAAGCCCTTTTTACATCAGCCGATGTCAGAAAGTGCTATACAGAAACCTAGCCTAAAACCCCAAACAGCAAGCAATGCAGATGTAAAAGCACGGTAGCTAGGAAAAACTCCCTAGAAAGGCAGGAACTTTTTGAGATTATAACAGAACATGGCCAAGATGTTCAAACGTACATAGATGACCAACAGGGTCAAATAATAATGATAATAATCACAGTGGTTGTAGAGGGTGCAACAGGTCAGCACCTCAGGAGTAAATGTCAGTTGGCTTTTCATAGCCGAGCATTCAGAGTTAGAGACAGCAGGTGCGGTAGAGAGAGAGAGCCGAAAACAGCAGGTTAGGGTTCCATAGCCGCTGGCAGAACAGTTGAAACTGGAGCAGCAGCACGACCAGGTGGACTGGGGACAGCAAGGAGTCATCAGGCCAGGTAGTCCTGAGGCATGGTCCCAGGGATGTGAAGACAAGATTAAATTGAGAATAGTCTGATGGGTGAGAACATTATCACGAATGATGCCCAGCTATGTGCAGTCTAAGGCAAGAAACAGCACATGGATTTTTTGCAACTTTTTAAAATCATAGTTGCATGCATCATGTAGCCTAGTCGATAGGCCTACATGTTTTGATAAGGTTTGTATCATAACTAAAGTGGCCAAATAACTCTAAGCGTAGCCTAGGAACCCTGGAACAGGGTTGGAGAGCCCATATAAAGTCTCTGGCCTCATATGAATTAATGAATTTAATGGTTAAGCTATGATTCAAATGAAAGCCAAACCCTGTCACTATTTAGAAACCGATGTGAGATGGTGATTCGTTGAAACTATCCAGTCAAAAAATAATAATATTTTTCCGTATTGGCCTTATACCAAAATCATTTTCTCACAGAGATATAAGTTGATAAATGCCTATGACAGGTTGTCATCTATCGACAGATTTTTTTGTCTGTAAGAAAAGCGCATACGGTATATGTCACCGCGGTTATTGTACCAGTTCCATTGATTTCAATACAATATTGATGTGAGTGATTCATTAGTGCGCACTATTGAAACGCTTGTTTCTAGCTCCGACAGTGCAGTAATATCTAACAAGTAATATCTAACAATTTTACAACATATACCCAATACACACAAATCTAAGTAAAGGAATGAAATTAAGCATATAAATATATGGACGAGCACTGTCAGAGCGGCAGAGACTAAGATACAGTCACGACTTCCGCCGAAGTTGGTCCCTCTCCTTGTTCGGGCAGCGTTCGGCGGTCGACGTCACCGGCCTTCTAGCCATCGCCGATCCACTTTTTATATACAAACAAATCAAACATAATTTTTAATGTATCCTTAGGTATCCTTTTGTGTATTTTTGCTGTAATATTTCAACCGGACGATAACATGAATGATAGAAAAGAAAAATAAAGTGGTGCGCATTCACAATCTCGCACGCGTCAAACCTTGTTTACAAAAGTGGTCCTGTGACTTCTTCCTGTCCCTATCCATTCTGGTCACTCCTAGAATTCCCAGTCTTTGACTGTTGACATCTAGTGGAAGCCATAGGTACTGCAGTCTCAGTCCTACATAACATTGTATGCAATAGGCACAATGGAGAAGATGGGCATTTACAAAAAAAACTGCAAATCCGCATGTATTTTCCTCTGGTTTTCGCCTGCTATATCAGTTCTGTTATACTCACATACATGTGAGTATACTCACATACATACATACTATCCTATTTTCTGGGCCTGAGTGGCAGGCATTTTATTTTGGGCACGCCAGACTCTCCAAAACCGTCACCTATGCAGCCGCTCCCTAAGAAGTTAATCCTAATAAAAATTCCCCGGTCAGTTAGGATCACCACTTTATTTTAAGAATGTGAAATGTCAGAATAATAGTAGAGAATTAATTATTTCACCATTTATTTCATTCATCACATTCCCTGTGGGTCAGAAGTTTACATACACTCAATTAGTATTTGGTAACATTGCCTTTAAATTGTTTAACTTGGGTCAAACGGGTTTCGGGTAGCCTTCCACAAGCTTCCCACAATAAGTTGGTTGAATTTTGGCCCATTCCTTCTGACAGAGCTGGTGTAACTGAGTCAGGTTTGTAGTCCTCCTTGTTCACACATGCTTTTTCTGTTCTGCCCACAAATATTCTATAGGATTTAGGTCAGGGCTTTGTGATGGCCACTCCAATACCTTGACTTTGTTGTCCTTAATTAAGCCATTTTGCCACAACTTTGGAAGTATGCTTGGGGTCATTGTCCATTTGGAAGACCCATTTGCGACCAAGCTTTAACTTCCTGACTAATGTCTTGAGATGTTGAATCAATATATCCACATAATTTTCCATCCTCATGATGCCATCTATTTTGTGAAGTGCACCAGTCCTTCCTGTTCCTAGGCCGTCAATGAAAATATGACTTTGTTCTTAACTGACTTGGCTAGTTAAATAAAGGTAAAATAAACATTAATTAATTTGGAAAAATAGGATGATCGAGCAGCAGTGAGGGCTCTTCGATATTAAACGGTACTGTCTTTCCAAGCTTGTCGGAAGACTTCCAGTTTGGTGGAGCACCATTTCCGTTCCAATTTTCTGGAAGCACCCCTACAACATGATACTGCCACCCCCATGCTTCATGGTTGGGATGGTGTTCTTCGGCTTGCAAGCCTCCCCCTTTTTCCTACAAACATAACAATGGTCATTACGGCCAAACAGTTTGATTTTTGTTTCATCAGACCAGAGGACATTTCTCCAAAAAGTACGATCTTTGTCCCCATGTGCAGTTGCAAACCGTAGTCTGGCTTTTTTATGGCGGTTTTGGAGCAGTGGCTTCTTCCTTGCTGAGAGGCCTTTCAGGTTATGTCGATATAGGACTTGTTTTACTGTGGATATAGACACTTTTGTACCTGTTTCCTCCAGCATCTTCACAAGGTCCTTTGCTGTTGTTCTGAGATTGATTAACACTTTACACCTCCTATTGACTCAAATTATGTCAATTAGCTTATCAGAAGCTGCTAAAGCCATGACATCATATTCTGGAATTTTCCAAGCTGTTTAAAGGCACAGTCAACGTAGTGTATGTAAACTTCTAACCCACTGGAATTGTGATAAAGTGAATTATAAGTGAAATAATCTGTCTGTAAACAATTGTTGGAAAAGTTACTTGTGTCATGCACAAAGTAGATAACCGACTTGCCAAAACTACAGTTTGTTAACAAGAAATTTGTGGAGTGTTTGAAAAATGAGCTTTAATGACTCCAACCTAAGTGTATGTAAACTTCTGACTTCCGACTTATTTTTATTTATTATCAGAACATTAAACATGTGTGTTTGCTTGTTTTGTACTGTTCTGTAGTTTCAACCCAATGATTTGTCTGAAAAACAAAGAACTGTAGCCTACACCTCATGGACTGTTATTTTTTCCACAATAATTCACTCTTTTTTCTTCTCCAAATGCAGACAATTACCCAAAACACACTGCTGCCGGGGTTTGCATTGCAAATGAGGGCATCTCAGCAAGATTTTACCTGTGGTCGTGGAGCTGGGTGGAAGTGTGACTAAAATGTAGTTAATATAAACATCCACATTTGACGAAATCATGATGTTGATGAAGAAATACTGTACTGCTGTTTTGAGTTAGAAATGTAACACTTCAGAGTACTTAAGCATCGATACATTGCAAGTTGAGGGATTTTCACAACAGTAGCTGGGTTATAAAAAGTATATTGTCCTGCTAATAGCTTTTTTAAATCCTCATTAGAGTTGCATCATGCAGCCTTAAAATGTATTAGAAATCAGAAAATAGGCTATAGCCTAAGGTTTGTATAACAACTGAAGTTTGACATTTGTAGCTCAGTTGGTAGAGCATGGTGCTTGTAGCACCAGTGTAGTGGGTTTGATTCCTGTGACCACCCATACGTCAAATGAATGTACTGTATGCATGACTGTTAGTCGTTTTGGATAAAAATATATTTTCTATTTTATTTAGCTATCAATTGTATTCTTCTTACTATAAAATAATATAAAATAATGCCACGGGAATTACAAGCAAATCTTGTCTGCTAAATCATAGCCAGATCAGTGCCTAACATAAGGATGACTCAGAATACGCTATTCTGTTCTTCTGAAATAGGCAAAAAAAAAATAATCATATCACAATGTTTCTATAGGCCTGCCTAAAATAAATAGCTTAATGGATTTATTGTGATGGTGTAGGCTACATTAAATAGATTTTTTTTTACATTTTAAAATGTAGATGTTCCAAAGGTCCGCATTAGTGGCTTGTTGTCTATGCATAGGAGCCCGGAGATGCTGAACGTGTTTATGTTAACTTCTTAGGGAGCGTCTCCCGAGGTGACGGTTTTGGAGAGTCTGGCGTGCCCAGTAAGTAAAAGTAAAATGCCTCCCACTCAGGCCCAGAAAATAGTATATGCACATAATTAGTACTATTGGATAGGAAACACTCTGAAGTTTCTAAAAGTGTTAACATAATGTCTGTGTATAACAGAACGGATATAGCTGGCGAAAACCTGAGAAAAATCCATCCGGAATTACAGTTTTTTGTGACCTTTGCTCTGTTTGACAGTCTCCCTATTGATTTCAAAGGCAAGCAGCTCCGAGATTTCAGTACCTATGGCTTCCACTAGATGTCAACAGTCTCTATACAAAGCCAGGAAACGGTAGCCCTGACCAGAATGGATAGGAAGAGAATATGGTCAAGTGAGCTCAGATGTCAACAAGATTTTGCGGGCGCGCAACCAAGTGCGCGATCCACTTTATTTTCCTTTCTTATCGTTCAGGCTACAATCCGGTTGAAATATTATAGTAAATATACATAAAATGATACCTAGCGCTAGCACCCCACTGCTCCCTAAGAAGTTAATTAACTTCTTAGGGAGCGGCTCCCGAGGTGACGGTTTTGGAGAGTCTGGTGTGCCCAAAGTAAAATGCCTCCCACTCAGGCCCAGAAAATAGGATATGCACATAATTAGTACTATTGGATAGGAAACACTGACGTTTCTAAAAGGGTTAACATAATGTCTGTGAGTATAACAGAAC
>QNTS01000649.1:296248-315553 GCA_003317085.1 Hucho hucho
AGCAGGCGAAAACCCGAGGAATTTCTGTCCTGGAAAAAGTGTTTTTGACACATTGCCTCATTTTGAACCCCTCCCTATTGAAAACAGCCATTTCTGGGAGTAAGATTGCAGTACCTATTGCTTCCACTGGATGTCAACAGTCTCTAGACAGTGTTTGGTGATGTTTAGTTGCTCTGGATGGTAATAGAAGAAGAATTTCGAACTAGTCATCGGATGTAAACAGAAGAGGAAGCGCGTTCACGGGTTCGCGCGCGCTGTGTTTTTTTCCTTTCCTATCGTCCAGTTTATAATCCGGTTGAAATATTATAGTAAATATACATAAGTGTTCCTAAGGATACATTATCAATGATGTTTGATTGTTCTTGGACAAGTGTATAGGTATAGGTTGAACGCGTTCTCTTCACGGTTCAATGGGCGAGTGGACGCTGTATTTTATGAACATAACGCGCCAACCAAACAGAGATTTATGAATATAATAAATTACTTTTTCTAACAAAAGAACCATTGGATGTCTTCGTTGGACACTTGGGAAGCCCTCAGCAGAAGTTCTTCAAAAGGTAAGGGATTTGTTTTTGCTTTGAAATGTGTTTTGTGTGAACCGCGATGGTTTATGAATTTATGCTAATGGTAAAATATTGGAGGTGCTACCCTCAAACAATCAAATGTTGTGCTTTCGCCGTAAAGCCTTTTTGAAATCTGGCAACGCTGTGATATTGCCAAGAAGCAGAGCTTTTGATGACTATGCAATACTTGTATATTGATGAATGTTTAATAATTCAACTTTTGGATTTTGAATTTGGCTCCTTACATTTCACCGGGTAGTGCCCCACCACTCCCTAAGTATTTAACAGCCAATTACCGTGAGAATGGCTGTTATTTGCATGACAGTTACCGGCTGACAAAATGTCATGACTGCCACAGCCCTAGTGTCACTGACACGTATTTTAGGCAAGACATTTCAATGATATCCCTTTTATGATGTGAGATTAACTTGTTATCTGCTCAGAAACAATGATATTGTGAAATAGGTAGTTGTAACCCATCACTAGTTCATTCTTGACTGTGTGGAACCCTCCTCCGTACACTTTTGACTTGATTCTTTGGCATACTTCATGACTAACATCAAACCATCAACCCCATGACATCTACTGGCATAGAGTCTTCATAAAGTATTCACACCCCTTGACTCTTTCCACATTTTGATGCGTTACAGCCTGAATTTAAATCAAATTGCTTTATTTACACTGGCCTACACATATAAAAATTATTTTACAATAAGTGTTAAACCCCATTGTTATGGCATGCCTAAATAAATTCAAGAGTAGAAATGTGCTTAATAAGTCACATAATAAGTTGCATGGACTCTGTGTGCAATAATAGTGTTATCTGTAAGGTCCCTCAGTCGAGCAGGGCATTTCAAACACAGATTCAACCACAAAGACCAGGGAGGTTTTCCAATGCCTTGCAAAGAAGGGCACCTATTGGTTATTGGGTAAAAATACAGTTATTAATTACACTTTGGATGGTGTATCAATACACCCAGTCAATACAAAGATACAGGCATCCTTCCTATCTCAGTTGCTGGAGAGGAAGGAAACTTCTCAGGGATTTCACCATGAGGCCAATAGTGAATTTTAAAAAGTGGCTGTGATACGAGGGAACTGAAGATGGATCAACATTGTAGTTACTCCACAAAACTAACCTAATTGACTGAGTGAAAAGAAGGAAGCCTGTACAGAATATAAATATTCCCAAACACGTATCCTGTTTGCAACAACGTACTAAAGTAATACTAGAAAAAATGTGCAAAGCAATTAGTTCACCTGCTCAATGTTCTCCCTGTGTACCACCATGATTGGATATGGGGCTGTGGTCCTCAAGGATCATCTCCTCATTTTTTTCCCACATTCAGTTGTGTAGGTGGTGTTCATCACACTCTCTGACAAATTCTCAGATCTCTGCCTTGTAGCCGTTGGTGTAAGAGCCTGAGGAAAGCAGTGTCGTTCAAAAACTTAACCACGTAGTTGTTGGTGTGCCTGCTGATGCAGTTGTTTGTATATAGCGTGATGAGGCTAGGGCAGTGGTGGGCAACTCCAGTCCTCGAGGGCCTGATTGGTGTCTCACTTTTCTCCATCCCTAGCAAACACAGCTGATTAATCAAATTGCATTCTAAACTGAAGATCATGATTAGGTGATTATTGTAGTCAGGTGTGTTAGCTGGGGCTGGGGAAAGACTGTGACACCAGTCAGGCCCTCGAGGACTGGAATTGCCTACCCCTGGGATAGGGGAACTAACACAGCCGTGGGGCACCCCTGTGCTGGTGGTCAGGGCATCAGCGTAGAGTTAACTCTGACTTTCTGGATCCTGTTGGTAAGGAAGTAGTGGTACCACCTTATTGTGAATGGGTTCGCCTTCATCGGTTTCAGGTTCTCCAGTAGGATATGCACTTGGAATGTATTAAAGGCCGAAGCCTCATCATGTCAAATCACATATTGGGCTTAAGTGGCTTTACCAAAGATGGAATGGAACTGACAGAACTCAGTGCACCATCCGATAGTTATCATCTGATGTGAATGTTGAAGCTAATGATATCAGTCCACATGGATAAAAAAAATACATGATACCAAAGGCTGCTGTTGTTTGATAACATTTTCAAAATATAAAAAATTGTCTTATGTACCAACTGATAGACTTTCTATCGACAAAGCTGGGAGAACAGTTTCCCACTCATATTTTTTCTTCTTCTCCAAAAGCAGGTTTGCTAAAAACATGAATAAAATACATATTAGCACATTTCAGGAGAAAGTAACATTAAACATCGAAAATAGTAGTTTGCAAACCTATACCTCTTTTTCACAGGATTTCGAAAACACCCACGCTAGTGGGTTAAATTGAGATAAAAAAGTTTACCTTGTGGCCACCTGGTGTCACGATTTTTAACTTTCTCCTGAAGATGACTTCAACTGTCAGTAACACACCTCCCACTGGGCAGCTTTTTTCAGGCTAGTGGACGGAGGACAGAAGAGGAGAGAACCACGTTGGAAACGACACAGGAGGAATCCCCCCTTACCTTACCTCACCTCACCATCTCCTCCCTAGCAGGGATGAGTAATACAGAGTGACAGATGGAGAGGTGTGGACAGTTTTGTCAGAGATGGCAAGTGTGTGTGGGTGTCTGCGTGAGTGTGCCAACTCAGCAGAGTAATGTCTCAATTGTGTGGCACCCTCTGTTTGTTATTACTGTGAGTAAGCGTATGCACAGGTAATTCATTTTCAAACCATTCGAACAAGCCCAAGAGAAAAAAATACAGTGCATTGGGAAAGTATTCAGACCCCTTGACCTTTTCCAAATCGGGGGAGAAGGGCCTTGGTCAGTGAGGTGACAAAAATCCCGATGGTCACTCAGACAGAGCTCCAGAGTTCCTCAGTGGAGATGGGAGAACCTTCCAGAAGGACAATCATCTCTGCAGCACTCCACAAATCAGGCTTTTATACTAGAGTGGCCAGACAGAAGCCACTCTTTAGTAAAAGGCACACGACAGCCCACTTGGAGTTTGCCAAAAGGCACCTAAAGGACTCTTACACCATGAGAAACAAGATGAAACCAATATTTAACTTTTTGGCCTGAATGCCAAGCGTCACGTCTGGAGGAAACCTGGCACCATCCCTATGGTGAGTCATGTTGGTGGCAGCATCACCTGTGGGAATGTTTTTCAGCGGCAGGGACTGGGAGACTAGTCAGGATCGAGGTGAAAGATGAATGGAGCAAAGTACAGAAAGATCCTTGATGAAAACCTGCTCTAGAGTGCTCAGGAACTCAGACTGGGGTGAAGGTTCACCTTCCAACAGGACAATGACCCTAAGCACACAGCCAAGACAACACAGGAGTGTCTTCGGAACAAGTCTCTGAATGTCCTTGAGAGGCCCAGCCAGAGCCCAGACTTAAACCCGATCTAACATCTCAGGATAGACTTGAAAATAGCTGTGTAGCGACGCTCCCCATCCAACCTGACAGAGCTAGAGAGGCTCTGCAGAGAATTATTGGAGAAACTCCCCAAGTACAGGTGTGCCAAGCTCGTAGCGTTATACCCAAAAAGACTCAAGGCTGTAATTTCTGCCAAAGGTGTTTTAACAAAGTACTGAATAAAGGATCTGAATACTTATGCAAATGTGATATTTCAGCTTTTTATTTTTAATACATTTGCTCACATATCTAAAAGCCAGTTTTTACTTTGTCATTATGGGGTATTGTGTGTAGATTGATGAGGGGATTGGATTTTTATTTGTTTTATTCATTTTAGATTAAGGCTGTAATGTAACAAATTGTGGAAAAAATAAAGGGGTCTGAATACTTTCCGAATGCACAGTGGTGACAGTAGAGCAAAAACAACAATGCAAAAATAATTCCTCAATGCAATGTCTCTCTCTCTGTCACACACACACACACACACACACACACACACACACACACACAGTACTATGAGCATTTGACTGCATCAGTCACCATGGTTTTTAACATTTTTTTACCACTTTGGTCAATCAAATTCAATCAAATGTATTTATAAAGCCCTTTTTACATCAGCCGATGTCACAAAGTGCTGTACAGAAACTCAGCCTGAAACCCCAAACAGCAAGAAATGCAGATGTATAAGCACGATGACTAGGAAACACTCCCTAGAAAGGCAGGAACCTAGGAAGAAACCTAGAGTTCAGGCTCTGAGAGGTGGCCAGTCCTCTTTTGGCTGTGCCAGGTTAAGATTATAACAGTACATGGCCAAGATGTTCAAACGTGACCAGCAGGGTCAGATAATAATAATAATAATAATAATAATAATAATCACAGTGGTTGTAGAGGGTGTAACAGGTCAGCACCTCATGAGTAAATGCCAGTTGGCTTTTCATAGCCGAGCATTCAGTTAGGGACAGCAGGTGCGGTAGAGAGAGAGATAGTCGAAAACAGCAGGTTCGGGACAAGATAGCACATCCAGTGAACAGGTCAGGGTTCCATAGCCGCAGGCAGAACAGCAGAACAGAAGAAAAAATACGTAAAGGTCGAGACCGAGTCTGAAACACAGGCTTCCAGGGAGGGCAATTTTGGGGCTTCACCATGTTTCATCGAAATGTACAGCTGTGTAGCAGTACAGCCGCATAGCAGTGAAAGTTAACATTATGTTTCCGAATGACATCACCAAGAGGTAAAATATATAGTGAAAACAATAGTTCTAAAGCGTAACCTTGAGGAACACCGAAACCTACAGTTGATTTGTCAGAGGACAAACCATCCACAGAGACAAACTGATATCGTTTTGAGAGATAAGATCTAAACCAGGCCAAAACTTGTCCGTGTAGACCAATTTGGGTATCCAGTCTCCAAAAGAATGTGGTGATCGATGGTGTCAAAAGTAGAACTAAGGTCTAGGAGCACGAGGACAGATGCAGAGCCTTGGTCTGACGCCATTAAAAGGTAATTTACCACCCACACGAGTGCAGTCGCAGTGCTATGATGTGGTCTAAAACCAGACTGAAGCGTTTCGTATACATTGTTTGTCTTCAGGAAGGCAGTGAGTTGCCGCGCAACAGCTTTTTCAATTTTTTTTGAGAGGAATGGGAGATTCAATATAGGCCGATAGTTCTTTATATTTTCAAGGTTTGGCTTTTTCAAGTGAGGCTTTATTACTACTACTTTTAGTGAGTTTGGTACACATCTGGTGGACAGGGAGCCGTTTATTATGGTCAACATATGAGGGCCAAGCACAGGAAGCAGCTCTTTCAGTAGTTTAGTTTTTTTTTTCATGAATGTGTCAAGAGATATAGGATTAAAAACTTGAGTGTCTCCCTTGTTCCTAGGTCCTTGAAGAAATATGCAGATTTAAAGAGGAGTCTGTAATTTGCTTTCTAATGATCATGATCTTTTCGTCAAAGAAGTTCTAGAATTTATCACAGCTGAAGGGAAAGCCATCCTCTCTTTGGGAATGCTGCTTTTTAGTTAGCTTTGCGACAGTATCAAAAATACATTTTGGATTGTTCTTATTCTCCTCAATTAAGTTGGAAAAATAGGATGATCGAGCAGCAGTGATGGCTCTTCGATATTGCACAGTACTGTCTTTTCAAGCTAGTCGGAAGACTTCCAGTTCGGTGGAGCGCCATTTCCATTCCAATTTTCTGGAAGCTTGCTTCAGGGCTCGGGTATTTTCTGTATACCAGGGAGTGGGTTTCTTATGACAAATGTTTTTTTGTTTTAGGGGTGCGACTGCATCTAGGGTATTACGCAAGGTTAAATTTAGTTCCTCAGTTAGGTGGTTAACCGATCTTTGTAATCTGACGTTCTTGGAGAGGTGGCGGGAGTCTGGAAGGGCATCTAGGAATCTTTGGGTTGTCCGAGAATTTATAGCACGGCTTTTGATGATCCTTGGTTGGGGTCTAAGCAGATTATTTGTTGCGATTACAAGCGTAATAAAATCGTTGTCCGATCGTCCGGGATTATGAGGAAAAACATTTAGATCCACAATATTTATTCCACAAGACAAAACTAGGTCCAAGAGTATGACTGTGGCAGTGAGTAGATCCGGAGACACGTTGGACAAAACCCACTGAGTCGATGATGGCTCCGAAAGCCTTTTGGAGTGGGTCTGTGGACTTTTCCATGTGAGTATTAGTCACCAAAAATGTGAATATTATCTGCCATGACTACAAGGTCCGATAGGAATTCATGGAACTCCTTGAGGAACGCTGTATACGGCCCAGTAGACCTGTAAACAGTAGCTATAAAAAGTGAGTAGGCTGCATAGATTTATGACTAGAAGCTCAAAAGATGAAAACGCAGTCATTTCCTATTTTGAGATGTGATATATTACAATCTCTTTCAATAATGACATGAATGGATGAGGTCTTTATTCCAGTGAGATTGCTAAGGCGAACAGCGCCATGTTAAGTTTTGCCCAACCTAAATCGAGGCACAGACACGGTCTCAATGGGGATAGCTGAGCTGACTACACTAACTGTGCTAATGGCAGACTCCACTAAGCTGGCAGGCTGGCTAACAGCCTGCTGCCTGGCCTGAACCCTATCTCATTGTGGAGCTAGAGGAGTTAGAGCCCTGTCTCTGTTTATTTTTTAAGTATATGGTGATTTTTTTTTACTCTTAGTACAAAACTCCAAACTGGTAACACTTGTAAGCCATTCTTACCTTCACAAACTTTCATTGTGCATTCATTTTGTTTGTTGACATGTTAACCACACAACCATTGATCGAAAATATACGTTTACTGTGAAACATTGGTTTAATCACAAACACAACATAATGATATCTTCTCAATTTAGTTGTATTAACAACCAGTTAATCCAATAGCAAAACATTTAGAATACAGAATTTAGTTTACACTACATTACTGTAATTTACAGTACATTACATTAGGCAATACACATTAGGCAATACACTTGCAATACCCATTAAAATTGATTGAACATCAAATGTCCATTATTTCTAACCCATCAAAGGTGTAATCAATGTAATCAAATGAAAGAAATGAAAGAAACAATGTTTAGCAGGCACCAAGCCTGACCTAGGTCAGAAATCATTGCATGCCTCATCCATGGCCTGAAGGAGGATAGTACGCTTATGGGGATGGCAATCATTCTTCTTCTATCTGTATTGTAATTGTGTATTGTATTGTACTTAAGTATTGTAGTGATCCTGTATTGTAGTGATCGTAACTCTACATTCAACGTAAAATCTGCTCTACGCTGGATCTAAAAACTGGATGTTAGTCTCGTGTTCATATTTCACAACCTCCGCTGGCTTTTCGAGTTGCCTATGTGTGAGTCAATAGCAAAATAATACACTTGACTTATGCTACATTTTAGCATGCCAAATGTGTCTGATCAGATATTAGCAAACTAATAGATGAGCTACCACCTCCACTTATTTGCCCAGCCAGGGATCAAATAACCAAATATTCAGACGGAGATTCAGTGAAAGAGTGAAGAGCGGAAAAATCTACTTGTTATCCTAGGCTAGCATAGGCTACATAACATGCTAGAAAAATGTTCTGATAACACAGACACTTTTAGACGAGCAGATCCATCCAGTTGTGGTTAAGAAAATGTGCATGCGTAGTAGTGGGCTTTGTGAAGTGATGGGACATGCCTTGCCAAGTTTAGGACCGCCACGAAGATGGTAACAGCCTAGTAACAAGCGCTGCCTAGCAACCATTATTATGAAGCATCAAAATTGAAGGAACGTATTTCTTACACCAGACTTAGCTATGACTAGTCTTAATTTTGGATGGTGCAACAGCTGTACACTCTGATCCCAAAGTATGCTACGCCCAACCTAGCATTTAAGACCAACTTTTTTACGCCAAGCTTTGTGGGTTTCAATTCTGTTGTGGAAAATATTGAGTGAAATATTTGCACAGATACCGGAACTTGTAGATTCAGTTAGACTTTATTACCACGTAATAGAGCCAGGCAATTCCATGGAAAAGACCAACTTCCTTATGACAGAGCTCTGCCTTTATAGTATTCTGTCTTTTGCATAATGTATAAAATCACTCCTTGTATGTTCATGAACAACTCCTATTGGCCTTATAGTTATCCCATTATCTTTAAATAGCACATATAGTCACTCCTTGTCTATGCATGAACAACTCCCATTGGCCCTGCTCTACCACTACCATTATCTTCCAGTCTCAGTTCTTTGCTTGTTACCGGCCACATCTATAATGGTGGTGGGGCCCTGGTCAGATATGTTCCATTCCTTATATAGCCATTCTGTCTCAGCACTTCAAAGTGGACAGTCTAGATACTGCATATAATGGAAATGTAATCATTGTCATGAGTTTTGCTACCACAATTCCCGCTGATTCCCACTGGGGTCATATACCAAAATGTGTGGACGGTTGTCACTTTGGATAAAAGTGGCTGCTACATAAATGGCATATATTACAGTATTGCAAAATATACGGTACTGTATTGCAATTTTAGTAAAGCTTTGTGTATAGAGGATGCATTTTTTCTGGTTTTGGACTTTCTGGATTATTTGCTTATTGGTATTGTATTAATATTGTATTACTGCACTGTAGGAGCTAGAAACAAGAATTTAGCTGCACCTGCTGTATCAATCAATCAATAATATTTATTTATAAAGACAGCAGATGTCATAAAGTGCTTATACAGAAACCCAGCCTAAAACCCCAAACAGCAAGCAATGCAGATGTAAGATGGCGCCGGAGAAGATGGCAGTTTTACGTGCCCCCAGCCGATTGTGTTTTTTTATTCGTTTATTTGCGTTGTTTGTAACTTATTTCTTTACTTATTTTGTACATAATGTTGCCGCTAACGTCTCTTATGACCGAAAAGAACTTCTAGACATCAGGACTGCGATTACTCACCACAGACTAGCAGAATCCTTTTTTCCTTTAACTACTCTGATGAGCCCGACGCGAAGGATATACTGCTTCCTCAGGAACATGCCCCAATCCCCGTGATCTGCGTGAAGAGGAGGTAGAGAAAGAGAGGCCGAAGGTCGGGCTGCCTTCGGAGAATTCGTAGGCGATCGAATAAACCCCCACTTTCTTCCATTCTGCTAGCAAACGTGCAATCTTTGGACAATAAAATCGACAAGTTACGCGGAAGATTAAACTACCAACTGGATATTCAAATCTGTAACATTTTATGCTTCACGGAGTCGTGGCTGAACAATGACAACATCAACATAAAGCTGGCCGGTTATACGATGTACCAGCAGGATAGAACAGCGGCGTCTGGTAAGACAAGGGGCGGCGGTCTATGTATTTTTGTAAACACCAGCTGGTGCACGATGTCTAAGGAAGTCTCGAGCTATTGCTCGCCTGAGGTAGAGTATCTCATGATAAGCTGTAGACCACACTACCTACCGAGAGAGTTTTCATCTGTATTCTTTGTAGCTGTTTACATACCACCGAAGTCAGAGGCTGGCACTAAGACAGCATTGAATAAACTGTATTCCCCCATAAGCAAACAAGAAAACGCTCACCCAGAGGCGGCGCTTCTAGTAGCCAGGGACTTTAAAGCAGGGAAACTTAAATCTGTTTTACCAAATTTCTATCAGCATGTTAAATGTGCATCCAGAGGAAAAATAACTCCTATACTCCACACACAGAGATGCATACAAAGCTCTCCTTCGCCCTCCATTTGGCAAATCTAACCATAATTCTATCCTCCTGATTCCTGCTTATATGCAAAAATTAAAACAGGAAGCACCAGTGACTAGATCAATAAAAAAGTGGTCAGAGGAAGCAGATGCTAAGCTACAGGACTGTTTTGCTAGCACAGACTGGAATACGTTCTGGGATTCCTCCTATGGCATTGAGGAGTACACCACATCAGTCATTGGCTTCATCAATAAGTGCATCGATGGCATCGTCTCCGCAGTGATCGTAAGTACATACCCCACCCAGAAGCCATGGATTACACTCAGCATCTGCACTGAGCTAAAGGCCAGAGTTGCCGCTTTCAAGGAGCGGAACTCTAACCCGGAACCTTATAAGATATCCCGCTATGCCCTCCGACGAACCATCAAACAGGCAAAGCGTCAATAGAGGACTAAGATCGAATCGTACTACACCGGCTCTGACGCTCGTCGGATGTGGCAGGGCTTGCAAACCATTACAAACTACAAAGGGAAGCACAGACGAGAGCTGCCCAGTGACACATGCCTACCAGACGAGCTAAACTACTTCTATGCTCGCTTTGAGGCAAATAACAATGAAACATGCATTAGAGCACCAGCTGTTCTGGATGACTGTATGATAACGCTCTCCGCAGCCGATATTGACCTTAAACAGGTCAATATTCACAAGGCCTTAGGGCCAGACGGATTACCAGGACATGTACTGCGAGCATGCACTGACCAACTGGCAAGTGTCTTTACTGACATGTTCAACCTCTCCCTATCCAAGTCTGTAATACCAACATGTTTTAACTTCTTAGGGAGCGGCTCCCGAGGTGACGGTTTTGGAGAGTCTGGCGTGCCCAAAGTAAAATGCCTCCCACTCAAGCCCAGAAAATAGGATATGCACATATTTAGTACCATTGGATAGGAAACACTCTGAAGTTTCTAAAAGTGTTAACATTCTGTCTGTGAGTATAACAGAACGGATATGGCAGGCGAAAACCCGAGGAATTCCTGTCCTGAAAAAAGTGGTTTTGACACATTGCCTCATTTGGAACCCCTCCCTTATGAAAATGCCCATATAAGGGCATATGAATGCAGTACCTATTGCTTCCTCTGGATGTCAACAGTCTCGAGAAAGTGTTTTGATTCTTTTTAGCTGCTTTTAGATTGTAGAAGAAGACGAATAAGGAAGTGGCCACACAGATGTCAATAGAAGAAAATGCGCGTTCCCGGCTGGCGCGCTCTGTGGTTTTTTCCTTTCTTATCGCCCAGTTTATATATAAATATTATACTATATATACATAAAAGTGTTCCTAAGGATACATTTAAAATTATGTTTGATTGTTCTTGGACAAGTTTATAGGTATAAGTTGAACGAGTTCTCTTCACGTTTCAATGGACGAGTGGAGGCTGTATTTTCTCATTATAACACGCCAACCAAACGGAGATTTCTGGATATAATACATTACTTTTTCTAACAAAAGAACCATGGATTGTCTTCGTTGGACACTTGGGAAGCCCTCAGCAGAAGTTCTTCAAAAGGTAATTGATGTGTTTTCTGTGAACCGTGAAGGCTTATGAATTTATGGTAATGGAAAAAATATGTGGGGTGCTATCCTCAAACAATCAAATGTGGTGCTTTCGCCGTGAAGCCTTTTTGAAATCTTACAACGCTGTGATATTGCCAAGAAGCAGAGCTTTTGATGACTATGAAACACTTGTATATTGATGAATGTTTAATAATTCAACTTTTGGATTTTGCGCCCCACTGCTCCCTAAGAAGTTAAAAGGCACTTGACAGCCCGTTTGGAGTTTGCCAAAAGGCACCTAAAGGACTCTCAGACCATGAGAAACAAGATTTTCTAGTCTGATGAACTCTTTGGCCTGAATGCCAAGCGTCACATCTGAAGGAAACCAGGTACCATCCCTACGGTAAAGCATGGTGGTGGCAGCATCATGCTGTGCGGATGTTTTTCAGTGGCAGGGACTGGGAGACTAGTCAGGATCGAGAGAAAGATGAATGGAGCAAAGTACAGAGAGATCCTTGATGAAAACCTGCTCCAGAGCACTCAAGACCTCAGACTAGGGCGAAGGTTCATCTTCCAAAAGGACAATGACCCTAAGCACACAGCCAAGACAACGCAGGAGTGGCTTCAAGACAAGTCCCTGAATGTCCTTGAGTGGACCAGTCAGAACCGGGACTTGAACCCGATCGAACAATCCTTGGAGAGACCTGAAAATAGCTGTACAGCGAAGCTCCCCATCCAACCTGACAGAACTAGAGAGGATCTGCAGAAAATAATGGGAGAAACTCCCCAAATACAGGTGTGCCAAGCTTGTAGCATCATACCCAAGAAGACTTGAGGCTGTAAAAGGTGCTTCAGCAAAGTACTGAGTAAAGGGTCTGAATACTTATGTAAATGTCTGACATTTCGACGTCAAGCTTACGTCCTCCTCTGACATCTTCCTTGGCTGGATGTCCTTTGGGTGGTGGAACATTCTTGATAAATATAGGAAAGTGTTGAGAATAAAAAACCTAGTAGTGTTGCATTTCTTGACACCCTCAAGAAGTGTCTACAGGGAGGAGGTGAGGGCTCTGGGAGTGTGGTGTCAGGAAAATAACTCAAAGTCAACAAAACAAAGGAGATGATCGTGGACTTCAGGAAACAGCAGAGGGAGCACCCGATCCACATCGATGGGACACCAGTGGAGAAGGTGGAAAGTTTTAAGTTTCTCGGCGTACACATCACCGACAAAATGGTCCAACCACAGCGCCTCCCTAACCTCAGGAGATTGAAGAAATTTGTCTTGTCACCTAAAACCCTCACAAACTTTTATAGATGCACAATTGAGAGCATCCTGTCAGGCAGAATCAGTTCACCCGTTATCATCCAGATGGCGAGGTCAGTACAGGTGCATCAAAGATGGGACCGAGAGACTTTTAAATAGCCATCACTAGCATAGGGAGGCTGCAGCCTACATACACAGACTTGAAATCATTGGCCACTTTAACTACTTAGGGAGCAGTGGGGCGCCCCACTCCCGACACTACCCAGTGAAATGTAAGGCGGCAAATTCAAAATCAAAAAGTTGAATTATTAAACATTCATCAATATACAAGTGTTGCATAGTCATCAAAAGCTCTGCTTCTTGGCAATATCACAGCATTGTCAGATTTCAAAAAGGCTTTACGGCGAAAGCACAACATTTGATTGTTTGAGGATAGCACCTCTAATATTTCTGCATTAGCATAAATTCATAAACCAGCGCGGTTCACACAAAACACATATCACAGCGAAAACAAATCCCTTACCTTTCGAATAACTTCTGCTGAGGGCTTCCCAAGTGTCCAACGAAGTCATCCAATGGTTATTTTGTTAGAAAAAGTCATTTATTATATACATAAATCTCTGTTTGGTTGGCGCGTTATGATCAGAAAATCCACCGTTGAGTCGCCCATTGATGCGTGAAGAGAACACGTTCAACTTCTACCTATAAACTTTCTACAAACGATAGGAAAGGAAAATAAAGTGGTGCGCGTTAACAATCTCGCGCGCGTCAAACCTTGTTTACAAAAGTGGTCCGCTGACCATTTCCTGTTCCTAACCGTTCCTCTTACTCCAATCACTCTCAGTCTTTTTATATAGACTGCTGATATCTAGTGGAAGCCATAGGTACTGCAGTCTCAGTCCTGGTTAAATAAAAATGAATAGGCAGCCTTGAGAAGAAGGTCATGTACAAAAAGAACTGCAAATCCGGATGGATTTTTCTCGGGTTTTCGCCTGCTATATCAGTTCTGTTATACTCACATAGATTATTTTAACACTCTTAGAAACTTCAGAGTGTTTCCTATCCAATAGTACTAATTATGTGCATATCCTATTTCTGGGCCTGAGTGGCAGGCATTTTACTTTGGGCACGCCAGACTCTCCAAAACCGTCACCTATGCAGCCGCTCCCTAAGAAGTTAACAAGGCACACCTGTTAATTGAAATGCATTCCTGGTGACTGCCACATAAAGCTGGTTGAGAGAATGCAAAGAGTGTGCAAAGATGTCATCAAGGCAAAGGGTGGCTACTTTGAATAATCTCAAATATAGAATATATTTTTATTTGTTTAACACTTTTTTAGTTACTACATGATTCCATATGTGTTATTTCATAGTTTTGATGTCTTCGCTATGTAGAAAATAGTAAAAATAAAGAAAAGCCCTTGAATGAGTAGGTGTGTCCAAACTTTTGACTGGTACTGTATGTTTGTTAGTGTCTGTGTGTGTGTGTGTGTGTGTGTGTGTGTGTGTGTGTGTGTGTGTGTGTGTGTGTGTGTGTGTGTGTGTGTGCGCGCATCACCATCCACAACAAAGGCAATGAAAAGCCATTGTGTGTTCAGATATGTGTGACAAGCTGTAATTACAGTGTGAGGTTGGGGGACAGATGCAAAAACTGTTTGTCACAGCAATACAGTTGATCAATGGCGAGGAGCAGAAGAACATCTTTGTGGTCCCCGTCACCCATCAGACAGTCACCCATCAGAAATTTTTCAGGGAAAACACTCCATGGCTGCGTTTACACAGGGAGCCCCATTCTGGTAGGTTGCCCATTTATTGGCAACATATCAGCTGATCTGATTGGTCAAAAGACCAATTAGTGAACAAAATATCAGAATTGGGCTGCTTGTGTAAATGCAGCCCATAGTTACCAGGAAATTCATGCATCTGTGGATGATCTGACTCACGAAGAAAACGACCTTCTCAATTGCCCATTGTGGGATAATTAAAGTGTTTTGAATTGAATTAAATTGAAATGTCTGTTTTCTCACAATTTGATATCTCTATACCACACCGCCCCCACACCCTTCTTCCCTCACTCTCTCAGATCAAATCTTTCCACCATGACAGCTTTTCCAGGATTCCCACAGGGAACACTCTCAGATGTGAAATGAGGCTTGAGTTCTTCTCCAACACCTGCTTCAGCGAACAGCAAGGGGTCGTGGGTTGGGGTCAAAGCGTGGGGTGCCACATGCATCGTCATAATGCAATCACACCGCCGCCGTGGGCGACAAACAAAACGCTACACGTGTAAGAGTGTGTGAGTGTGAGAGAACTCAGTAGCCTGCTAACACGCAGTGTGTGGGAAAGAGAATGGGTGGAGGTGGAAGTGAGTTAAGGGTAACAGCATTGGGGCGAATAAATAATTATATTATTATTATCAAATGAAAGCATTGTCTCTGTTTTACTATACAGTAGAAATATATACAGTTGAAGTCGGCTGAAATACACCTTAGCCAAATATATTTAAACTCAGTTTTCACAATCCCTGACATTTAATCCTAGTAAAAATGAAATGTCTTAGGTTAGTTAGGATCACCACTTTATTTTAAGAATGTGAAATGTCAGAAGAGAGAATAATTTATTTCAGCTTTTATTTCTTTCATCACATTCCCAGTGGTCAGAAGTTTACATACACTCAATTAGTATTTGGTAGCATTGCCTTTAAATTGTTTAACTTGGGTCAAACATTTTGGGTAGCCTTCCACAAGATTCCCACAATAAGTTGGGTGAATTTTGGCCCATTCCTCCTGACAGAGCTGGTGTAACTGAGTCAGGTTTGTAGGCCTCCATGCTCACACAAGCTCTTTCAGTTCTGCCCACAAATGTTCTATAGGATTGAGGTCAGGGCTTTGGGATGGCCACTCCAATACCTTGACTTTGTTGTCCTTAAGCCATTTTGCCACAACTTTGAAAGCATGCTTGGGGTCATTGTCCATTTGGAAGACCCATTTGCGACCAAGCTTTAACTTTCAGACTGGTATCTTGAGATGTTGTTACAATACATCCACATATTTTTCCTCCCTCATGATGCCATCTATTTTGTGAAGTGCACCAGTCCTTCCTGCAGCAAAGCACCCCCACAGCATGATGCTGCCACCCCCGTGCTTCACGGTTGGGATGGTGTTCTTCGGGTTGCTAGCCTCCCCCTTTTTCCTCCAAACATAACGATGGTCATTATGGCCAATCAGTTCTATTTTTGTTTCATCAGACCAGAGGACATTTCTCCAAAAAGTACGATCTTTGTCCCCATGTGCAGTTGCAAACTGTAGTCTGGCTTTTTTATGGCGGTTTTGGAGCAGTGGCTTCTTCCTTGCTGAGCGGCCATTCAGGTTATGTCGATATAGGACTCGTTTTACTGTGGATATAGATACTTTTGTACAAGTTTCCTCCAGCATCTTCACAAGGTCCTTTGCTGTTGTTCTGGAATTGATTTGCACTTTTCGAACCAAAGTACATTCATCTCTAGGAGACAGAACGCGTCTCCTTCCTGAGCGGTATGACGGCTGTGTGGTCCCATGGTGTTTATACTTGCGTGCTATTGTTTGTACAGATGAACGTGGTACCTTCAGGCGTTTGGACATTGCTCCCAAGGATGAACCAGACTCGTGGAGGTCTACAATCTTTTTTTCTGAAGTCTTGGCTGATTTTTTTTGATTTTCCCATGATGTCAAGCAGAGGCACTGAGTTTGAAGGTAGCCTATCAGAAGCTTCTAAAGCAATGACATCATTTTCTTGAATTTTCCAAGCTGTTTAAAGGCACAGTCAACTTAGTGTATGCAAACTTCTGACCCACTGGAATTGTGATACAATGAATTATAAGTGAAATAATCTGTCTGTAAACAATTGCTGGAAAAATGACTTGTGTCATGCACAAAGTAGATGTCCTACCCGACTTGCCAAAACGACCGTTTGTTAACAAGAAATGTGTGGAGTGGTTGAAAGACTAGTTTTAATGACTCCAACCTAAGTGTATGTAAACTTCTGACTTCAACTGTAATTGAAAAGAAAATACTGAGCATAGTTAGTCTGGCTTTAAATTGGCGCACAGCACCACAACTGCAGCTATGGCAGTGGAAAATGACATCATAAATGCTCTTGATAAAAAGCAACATTGTGCTGCTCTGTTTGTTGATTTGTCAAAGGCATGTGATTCAGTTGTCCATTAATTGTTGCTAGCTAGACTTAGTAACATTGGTCTCAGTGAAGGGGCAGTAAATTGGTTTAGGAACTTTCTTTCTGACAGAACACAATGTGTATATGCTAAAAATCACAAGTCTAGCTTTCTTGAGATTAATAGGTGTGCCCCAGGGTTCCATTTTAGCTGCTGTGTTGTTCTCCATTTTTATTAATGATTTGGGAAATGGGATGCAACCAGCAAAGTTGCATCTGACTGCAGACATAAATTAATGTGCTCCTTCTCTGGTCCTCTGAATCAGAAAGGTGCGGGGGCTGCCTTAATTGACATCCATGTCTTCGGTGCCCGGGGCAGAACGACAGATTTCTACCAGGAGCTCCAGACTGATTTTCAGTCAATTCAGGCCTCCCTTTATGGTCTACAACTGGTCTTGAATGTACAAAAAACAAAATGCTTTACCTTTACCAGAGCTCGCACTCAGCCAGAGAAGGTTAGCATTGTCACATCTGATGGCTTATCCATTGAAAAATTGTCATCTGACAAAT
Source organism: Hucho hucho (assembly GCA_003317085.1). Classification (NCBI taxonomy): domain Eukaryota; kingdom Metazoa; phylum Chordata; class Actinopteri; order Salmoniformes; family Salmonidae; genus Hucho; species Hucho hucho. The sequence goes on from QNTS01000649.1 coordinate 313,915, forward strand.
ACCTAGGTATATGGTTGGATGACAAGTTGTCCTTTGAAGTTCATATGGATAATCTTGTGAGGAAGCTTAAATTGAAATTGGGTTTTTATTTTCGGAATAAGGCTTGCTTCGCACTCATGGCTAGAAAGAAGCTTGTTCAGGCCACTTTTCTCTCTGTAATTGATAATGGTGACTGATAATTGTTCATGCATGCAGCCTCCTCTGTCTTACAGAGACTGGACTCTGTTTATCATGCATCCTTGCTCTTCATTACAAATGCCAAGTCACACACCCAATATTGCACCTTGTACCAAATGGTGGGTTGGACCTCACTTTATATGCGCAGAAAGCTACATTTGTATGTGTTCATCTACAAAGCTTGTTTGGGTAAACTCCCTCTTTAGTCTGGTCTCCTTCACCACCAGCAGTTACCATACCCGGTCTGCTAGGTGGTTGATAGTTAAAGTCCCAGGGGCATTTCAAATCAAATCAAATCAAATCAAATCAAATTTTATTTGTCACATACACATGGTTAGCAGATGTTAATGCGAGTGTAGCGAAATGCTTGTGCTTCTAGTTCCGACCATGCAGTAGTATCTAACAAGTAATCTAACAAATTCACAACAACTACCTTATACACACAAGAGTAAAGGAATGAATACGAGTATGTACATATAAATATATGGATGAGCGATGGCTGACCGGCATAGGCAAGATGCAGTAGATGGTATGGAGTACAGTATATACATATGAGATGAGTAATGTAGGATATGTAAACATTATATAAATGGCATTGTTTAAAGTGGCTAGTGATACATTATTTCATCCAATTATAATTATTAAAGTGGCTAGAGATTTGGGACGATGGCCGAACGGCATAGGCAAGATACAGTAGATGGTTTAGAGTACAGTGTATACATTTGATATGAGTATGTCGGATACGTAAACATTATATACAAAATTGTTTAAAGTGGCTAGTGATACATTTGTTACATCCAATTCCTATGTTTAAAGTGGCTAGAGATTTAAGTCAGTATGTTGGCAGCAGCCACTCAATGTTAGTGATGGCTGTTTAACAGTATTAGGCAAGACTGCCTTCTCGTCTTGTGCACCAGAGGCATGGAATAGTCTACAATCCATGCTTCATCAAAACATGTCGGTGCCACTGAATGAATTTTTGTTTTTGATGGGAGACTGTTACAGAGGAGTGTAAATGCTTATTATAGGCTGGATCGTGTTGTTGAATTGTATTTAATTCTCTAATGTATTGATTGTTGCTGCCTTCTTGGCCAGGTCTCCCTTGAAAGAGACTCTGGGTCTCAATCGACTTTTCCTGGTTAAATAAAGGTTAAAGCAACAGAGGAGGATTGGTTTTAAATAGGTGAATAGCACAATAAAAAGAACTAAGACAGCATAGATAGTGCGGATATTGTAGGAAGCTAAAAGAATAACTAGACAATAAATTGAAAGTAAGGATATCAGTAGCAATAGGACAAGAAAGAAAGAGGAAAAATAAGTACAGAACATTTTTAAAGAAGAAGGAGAAGGATTGTTGAAAAGTATAAATGCGCCAAATTCAAAATCCAAAAGTTGAATTATTAAAAGTTGAAGTGTTGCATAGTCATCAAAAGCTCTGCTTCTTGGCAATATCACAGCGTTG
>QNTS01000649.1:331504-402077 GCA_003317085.1 Hucho hucho
TCCTAAGTGTCCAACGAAGACAATCCATGGTTCTTTTGTTAGAAAAAGTCATGTATTATATCCATAAATCTCCATTTGGTTCGCGCGTCATAGTCAGAAACGACAGCCTCCACTAGTCCATTGAAACGTGGCGCGAACTCGTTCATCTTATACCTATAAACTTGTCCAAGAACATTCAAATATAGTTTTAAATGTATCCTTAGGAACACTTTTACGTATATTTACTATTATAAATCAACCGGAATATAAACTGAGCTCTAAAGACGGTAAATAAGACACTGCGCGACTTCTCGGGCGCGCGCCCTGGGTACTGTTGTCATCAAGGGGGGACCCACTTGTTTGGTCGTTTTCTCTGGTCTAATTCATCCAAAATGGAGGAAAACACCATCTCGAGGCTGCTGACATCATAAGGAAGCGATGTGTACTGCATTCATATGCCCTTATATGGTCATTTTCATGAGGGAGGGGTTCCCAAATGAGCAATGTGTCAAAATCACTTTTTCCAGGACAGAAATTCCTCGTGGTTTTGCCTGCCATATCCGTTCTGTTTCACTCACAGACAAATGGTTAACAGTTTTGGAAAATTCAGAGTGTTTCCTATCCAATGGTACTAAATATATGCATATCCTATTTTCTGGGCCTGAATGGGAGGCATTTTACTTTGGGCACGCCAGGCTCTCCAAAACCGTCACCTCGGGAGCTGCTCCCTGAGAAGTTAAGAACAAATTCTTATTTTCAATGACGGCCTAGGAACAGTGGGTTAACTGCATTGTTCAGTGGCAGAACGAAAGATTTTTACCTTATCAGCTCGGGATTCGGTTACTAGTCCAACGCTCTAACCACTAGGCTACCTGCATTGTGCTGCAATACTTTTACCAAATTGTTTGAAGACACAACTTCACAGTTATATACAGTTGAAGTTGGAAGTTTACATACACCTTAGCCAAATACATTTAAACTCAGTTTTTCACAATTCCTGACATTTAATCCTAGTAACAATTCCCTGTTTTAGGTCGGTTAGGATCACCTTTTTATTTTAAGAATGTGAAATGTCAGAATAATAGAAGAGAGAATGATTTATTTCAGCTTTGTTTCTTTCATCACATTCCCAGTGGGTCAGAAGTTTACATACACTCAATTAGTATTTGATAGCATTGCCTTTAAATTGTTTAACTTGGGTCAAACGTTTCGGGTAGCCTTCCACAAGCTTCCCACAATAAGCTGGGTGAATTTTGGCACATTCCTCCTGACAGAGCTGGTGTAACTGAGTCAGGTTTGTAGGCCTCCTTGCTCGCACACAAATTTTCTATAGTTTTGAGGTCAGGGCTTTGTGATGGCCACTCCAATACCTTGACTCCGTTGTCCTTAAGCCATTTTGCCACAACTTTGGAAGTATGCTTGAGGTCATTGTCCATTTGGAAGACTCATTTGTGACCAAGCTTTAACTTCTTGACTGATGTCTTGAGCTTCAATATATCCACATAATTTTCCTCCCTCATGATGCCATCTATTTTATGAAGGGCACCAGTCCCTCCTGCAGCAAAGCACCCCCACAACATGATGCTGCCACCCCCATGCTTCACGGTTGGGATGGTGTTCTTCGGCTTGCAAGCCTCCCCCTTTTTCCTCCAAACATAACGATGGTCATTATGGCCAAACAGTTCTATTTTTGTTTCATCAGACCAGAGGACATTTCTCCAAAAAGTACGGTCTTTGTCCCCATGTGCAGTTGCAAACCTTTTTCTGGCTTTTTTATGGCAGTTTTGGAGCAGTGGCTTCTTCCTTGCTGAGCAGCATTTCAGGTTATGTCGATTATAGGACTTGTTTTACTGTGGATATAAGTACTTTTGTACCTGTTTCCTCCAGCATCTTCACAAGGTCCTTTGCTGTTGTTCTGGGATTGATTTGCACTTTTCGCACCAAAGTACATTCATCTCTAGGAGACAGAACGCATCTCCTTCCTGAGCGGAATGATGGTGTTTATACTTGCGTACTATTGTTTGTACAGATGAACGTGGTACCTTCAGGTGTTTGGAAATTGCTCCCAAGGATGAACCAGACTCGTGGAGGTCTACAATTATTTTTCTGAGGTCTTGGCTCAGAACACAAAGTAGATGTCCTAACCGACTTGCCAAAACTAAAGTGTTAGCAAGACATTTGTGGAGTGGTTGAAAAACGAGTTTTAATGACTCCAACCTAAGTATGTAAACTTCCGACTTCAACTGTATCTACGAATGTTCTTATTACATTGATATGCCACCATGTTAATACGTGTCTTATTCAAAATGGGCAACTACACATCCAGGATTAAAAATAATACCTGCTTCATGAGAAAGCATATTTGATTTGATATGCATTTGAGTTTGTCTTGTTACAGGGTGTAAACCAATCGAAATGTGCATACATTTTTGGGGGAACAAACATGTAGACCTGGGTTCAAATAGTGTTTGTTTCCTTCCACATATTTGAGCTTGCCTAGCGCAATGGAACCAATGGAATGGAATGGAACTCCAGGCAGTCTCAATTGAATACTCAAAGAATTTGAAAGAAAATAAATAATTGTTATATATTTTTTGTGCATTTACTAACACCACCTTGGTAGGCAACATTAAATCAGATTTGAACTACAGGCCGCCTGTTGATGATCCCTGTAATAGTCATACATTGCAATACAATAACAGAGGTGCGATGCTGTTATAGTCAGTGATCCACTGTGTTCTGTAAATTGTTGACTCTCATTGTTGTGGATGATTGTATTGCTGGCTCTCTACAAAGGTTCCCTTGTAAAGGAGATATCTTATCGTAATGCGACTATGCCTAGAAAAATAAAGATAACTTGGCAACAAGACGACTATTTAGTGAATTTAACGACTCCTTGTGTTGTTGTTATGAAGTCTGCTCTACTTGGGGAGGCCAGGGGTGATTCAATGAGGTGAAACGTTCAGAATGTTGCAGATAGAACTGTATTGCGAAAAAAGCTGACACTGACAATCCAATTGAATGCATTTTATGAATCCCTGAGTCGCAATAATTGTACATACCTGATTCTACCTGACAGCCAATTGTATCTGTGATACATAATACATTGATGTCGGAACGTTCTGTAACGTTGCACCCTATTGAACAGACCCCTCTTGGCTCCTGTGACTCTCCCACAAGCAGTCCTCTGTAAACTTCAGTTCCATCTATCAGATGACTCTGGCATCTGGCAGCAGCCCTGTCTTGTGTGAGACTCAACATCACAACAGACACTTAGGGAGCTTAACAGTAATTTTATGTGGCCTAGCACCTGGGAACAAGAGGGATGAGAGACAGAAAAGTTAAGATTGTCAATAGCTTCATGTCACACAATGCTTCCAAGTCTCCAACCAACACTCTTAATATCAATATATTACAAGAGCAGTGTTGAAAAAGAAAAGGCCTCAGTCCAAAAAAAGGAGTGAGCCCTTGCCTCGCAGTGGCAACTTATGTCCAGTTGGATCCCGCCACAAGGTGATATGTTGTTTCCAAGGCTGAGAATTAGAGTGACTGGGAAATCCAACACTCGCCTCTTTGTTTGCTGGGGAAAATTAGAGTGACAACCTACAGACTGCGCCGCTCCTCTGTGTTATCATCCCCCGACTTCCTTTTCTCCTTTCCTTCCTCCCCTATAGGCTACTCTTCAGTCTAGACGTGAACTCTTTTATGGTTTATGGTGCGTTGGCGCACAATCGCACATGGGCCCATGTAAACTAAAACCAAGGTACTAGAGCAGCATTGAGAGATAGGAAAAAGTGCAGCCCAAATAAACAGGGGTTGGCATCCACAGGGATGGACTTCATTTCCAAGACTGTTTGTTCGTTGACCTAAAAATTGCATCAATGAGTCTGCAATACGGGTTAAGGAAAACAAAGGCTTGTGTTCCAAAGAGTACGGAGTGGAGCGCTTGTTGGTAACAAGAGTTTAAACCATGATGATGACCATTCAGTCCATTGCTTTCATATATGGATCAAAGCATTTAGTGACGTAATACTGTATGAAAAATGGGAAGAGGCACTGTTAAGAAGTGATATTTTAAAAATGTGTTTGCAACAATCAGCAGTTGAAACAATAACAAAGCCTACTACTCAGCGCCCTTGTTTTGGTAAAAAGCTGAGGGATAGGCTGGAGAAATGTTACCATTCTTAAATTCACTCTCTACGGATGCAAGGACAGACTATCCATTATATTAAAATTATAGTTTTAACCATGTTTTGAGTTATATAGTGTTTGTTTCCTTTATTTGCAAATATTGGAGTAAAACAAGCATATATTTTGGGTTATGATAGAGTATGACAGTTGAACTACAGTAAGCTCATGAGGCCTTTCTAAGTTATGTTCTTTAAGACTCAATGGCTACATATCATTCATTTATAAGTCCAAAAATGGATGTAGCAACTGCAGATTGCCCCTTTAAAATAGCAATGATGTGTACAAACACTTGTTCAAAAACATACTAAAAGTATAGAGTTAGAGCAACTTACAGTAGGACTAACTTTTTTAATTTCTAAGAAATAAATAGTACTTTGATGTGTCTGAGCCATGTGCCTGTAAGCCCAAGATACCTTTCAATGTTTACAACAAAAAAATTTATAATAAAGTTTTGAACTTTAATTTAGAGGCTTTACTGACATTTTCCCTCTGGGGGTGCTCTTCAGCCAATTGGACAGAAGGGTGCACACTTCCCCACACCCATGACCAAAATAATATATTATTAGCCTAAAACAGATTGTGTGGTTTCATTCTAAGAAATTGATAAATCATTATGTCATATATGTATTTGAATTATAGAGCCAATATTTATGCCAACATTTGAAGTAAATTATTAGCAATTTAACTTCCCTAGGGTATCTTTAAAATTTGACAGACTTGCTTAACGTCAGCAGAAACTTACAGCACAGTATTAAAGCCTAATGTGAATGATAACCTCAAGTCAACTTGATATCCACAAGTTTGATCCACATGAGTGAGATGAAAGGTAGTTCATGCTACCATGCCCTGAACACTTAGGGTCACTACAAGCCATGACTATATTCTACTGTTTCATTCAGTATCTACTGTAAAACTTTCACATTGGCAAATTTGCTTAGGCTAATTTCCATTCATGCTTCTTCCCTAAACCGTTTTGATTTTGAAAAATATTTAGTTTTTCTTACTACTTGACTAGCAGTGGGATTTCATAATGCACGTTACCTGACTGCACTTAAGTGAACCTGCAAAGCAACTCAGCTAAACCGATGGACAAAGTTCATTAATAAAGCTATTTTGGCTAACACAGATACATTGTGTGCAGAGAGGAAAAGAGGGGGCGAATGCTGATAAAGAAAAAAATTGAATGGGGATCTGGTGGCGACAGGTTCTAAATAAAGTAAATAAGGAAGGGATTCTGCAAACAGTCAAAGTGCACTGACCTTATTAGCAGGTTGGTCAGCGCTGTTGACGGAAACACTTGGTTGAATTAGTCACACGCTATGCCAGCCCAGTGAATTGGTGTTAACAACAATCGGTGGAGACTAAAGATCCTGAATGCCAACCAATGTGTCAGGCCTGAGACATGCCATTAAGTTATCCTGACACTCACACCTCACCATTCTTACAACCCCCCCCCCCTTCCTTCTCCCTTTATTGTCACACTGGGTGCTAATTCTGTCACCAAATCAAGGAAAGGCCAAGTGTTTACTACAGTATATGAACATGCTTTTATTTGTCAGAACAGTTAGAAAGTAAAATTATTAAATACATCTCTAATGAAAAAAAATATATTTTTTAATAATTGTACAAGATAACAGACATACATTTATTTATTCCCAAACCCCTTCCAAACAATAAGAAGTAGTTAAATGAAATACCCCAAAATACAATTTCACTGTCACGTGCTCAAGAACCAGGATGTAAATGGTAGTGAAATGCTTCCTTGCAAGTTCTCCTCAACAGTGCAATACACATTTATAAAAAAATACACAATATCAAGAAATGTATACAAAAAAACAATAAGTAATAAGGAGAAGTACATTTTAGATTTTTTTTTATTTAAGTTTATTTAACTAGGCATGTCAGTTAAGAACAAATTCTTATTTACAATGACGGCCTACCCCGGCCAAACCCGGACGACGCTGGGCCAATTGTGCGCCACCCTATAGGACTCGCAATCACGTCAGGATGTGATGCAGCCTGGAAGAGGGGAATATTTGAACAAAATATACACAAGAATATACAATATATAATATGGTTGAGCAGCTTATGCAAAAAATTATAAAAAGTAACAGAAATGGTGTGTGTGTGTGTGTGTGTGTGCGTGCGTGTGCGAGTGTCACAAGACGCAAGCCTCTTTATTGTCCCTAGAATCTCTAAGAAAACAGCTGGAGGCAGGGATTTCTCCTATAGAGCTCAATTTTTATGGAACGGTCTGCCTATCCATGTGACAGATGCAGACTCGGTATCAACCTTTAAGACTCATCTCTTCAGTAGGTCCTATGATTGAGTTTAGTCTGGCCTAGGGGTGAGAAGGTGAACGGCAAGGCACTGGAGTGACAAACCGCCCTTGCTGTCTCTGCCTGGCCGGCTCCCCTCCACTGGGATTCTCTGCCTCTGACCCTATTACGGGGGCTGAGTCACTGGCTTACTAGTGCTCTTCCATGCCGTCCCTAGGAGGGGTGCGTCATGTTGTGTCAGACTTTTTTTGAGTCACTTACAGTTGAAGTAGGAAGTATACATATACCTTAGCCAAATACATTTAAACTCAGTCTTTCACAATTCCTGACATTTAATCCTGGTAAAAATTCCCTGTCTTAGGTCAGTTAGGATCACCACTTTATTTAAAAAATGTGAAATGTCAGAATAATAGTAGAGAGAATGATTTATTTCAGCTTTCATTTCTTTCATAACATTCCCAGTGGGTCAGAAGTTTACATACACTCAATTAGTATTTGGCAGCATTGCTTTTAAATTGTTTAACTTGGGTCAAATGTTTCGGGTAGCCTTCCACAAGCTTCCCACAATAAGCTGGGTAAATTTTGGCCAATTCCTCCTGACAGAGCTGGTGTAATTGAGTCAGGTTTGTAGGCCTCCTTGCTCGCACACACTTTTTCATTTCTGCCCACAAATGTTCTATAGTATTGAGGTCAGGGTTTTGTGATGGCCACTCCAATACCTTGACTTTGTTGTCCGTAAGCCATTTCGCCACAACTTTGGAAGCATGCTTGGGGTCATTGTCCATTTGGAAGACCCATTTGCGACCAAGCTTTAATTTCCTGACTGGTGTCTTGAGATGTTGCTTCAATAATCTCCACATAATTTTCCTTCCACATGATGCCATCTATTTTGTGGGGGAGTGCACCAGTCCCTCCTGCAGCAAAGCACCCCCACAACATGATGATGCCACCCCCGATCTTTGTCCCCATGTGCAGTTGCAAACCGTAGTCTGGCTTTTTTATGGCGGTTTTGGAGCAGTGGCTTCTTCCTTGCTGAGCGCCTTTCAGGTTATGTCGATATAGGACTTGTTTTACTGTGGATATAGATACTTTTGTACCTGTTTCCTCCAGCATCTTCACAAGGTCCTTTGCTGTTGTTCTGGGATTGATTCACACTTTTCGCACCAAAGTACGTTCATCTCTAGGAGACAGAACGCGTCTCCTTCCTGAGTGGTATGACGGCTGCGTGGTCCCATGGTGTTTATACTTGCGTACTATTGTTTGTACAGATGAACGTGGTACCTTCAGGCGTTTGGAAATTGCTCCCAAGGATGAACCAGACAAAGTGGAGGTCTACAATTTTTTTTCTGAGGTCTTGGCTGATTTCTTTTGATTTTCCCATGATGTCAAGCAAAGAGGAACTGTTTGAAGGTAGGCCTTGAAAAACATCCACAGGTACACCTCCAATTGACTCAAAGGATGTCAATTAGCCTATCAGAACCTTCTAAAGCCATGACATCATTTTCTGGAATTTTCCAAGCTGTTTAAAGGCACAGTCAACTTAGTGTATGCAAACTTCTGACCCACTGGAATTGTGAATTATAAGTGAAATAATCTGTCTGTAAACAATATTTGGAAAAATGACTTGTGTCATGCACAAAGTAGATGTCCTAACCGACCTGCCAAAACTATAGTTTGTTAACAAGACATTTGTGGAGTGGTTGAAAAACCACTCCAACCTAAGTGTATGTAAACTTACGACTTCAACTGTACATGTATTTATTTATTTTATTTAACCTTTATTTAGAAGGCAAGTCAGTAAAGAACAAATTCTTATTTACAATGACGGCCTACCCCTACCAAATCCGGACAACGCTGGGCCAATTGTGCGCCGCACGCGGCCGGATGTGATACAGCCTGGATTAGAACCAGGGACTGTAGTGACGCCTCTTACACTGAGATGCAGTCCTTTAGACCACTGCACCACTCAAGAGCACAACATGATCTTCATGTGCAGTCTTGGACCCCCTCGGGCTCGTGAGGTGGAGGAGATCTTTGTGGGCAGCCTTGTCTCAAGGTAGTAAGTTGGTGGTCTGTTGATATCCCGCTCCACCTGGCACAGCCAGAAGAGGACTGGCCACCCCTCAGAGCCTGGTTCCTCTCTAGGTTTCTTCCTAGGTTCCTGCCTTTCTAGGGAGTTTTTCCTAGCCACGTGCTTCTACATCTGCATTGCTTGCTGTTTGTTCTAGGCTGAGTTTCTGTATAAGCACTTTGTAACATCTGCTGATGTTATGTTTGTGTGTGTGTGTGTGCGTGCGTTGGTGTGTGTAAGGGGGGTGAGTGAGTGGGAGTGCAAAAAGTCTCTTGAGAAACAGGTGTGAAGAGAGTCTTTTAAAATAGTCTAAAGTGTAGGTGATTGTCTGTGGTTCTGGGTAGGGCTGCAGTGGATGTGGACGGATGCTCCAGTTTTTTGTTCTGACAGCACTTGGCCCTTCTCCTCCGGTCTGCTAACGCAATCAGGTCCACTAGCGTGGAGAGGTTACAAAAAAATGCACTGAGGTCTTCTGGGTTTATCTCCAAATCAGACATAATTTCTTCAGTTTCTCCCTCAAATCGTCGCCACTGCTCAGCAGAAAGCAATTTTAGGCGACTGGCAAAAGCCTGTGAATTACAGGAGACAATAAGTTACTCTACCCGACAAACAAACGGTCTTGAACACTGGAATCTCTTTTCAAAACTCAGTACGCTATTTCAAATGTTATTTCAAATGGTTCACATTTTTTAAATAACCTGCCTCTGGCAACGCTGCCTTTGCTTTTTCATGTCCGTCTCCGATGCTCTGTCTGGGGTGTCCAACGAACGATTTCTCTCTATTTCAGTCCAATACCGGAGATAGTCAGTGTGGTGTATTACCAATGGTTATAGGCATTACATTAATTGAGAAAATTATAAGACGTAGAACTATGTTAAAGTCAGTCCATGTCTTCATGGGACTAACTCAACTTCAAAATCTTTTTCCACTCTCCATCTATGTGTCTTGCGCTCAGCTGACTGACCAGCAGTGGTGTTGTGCGGAATGTTTTTCCTGAGACATGACAAATAAAAAACATGAAATTAGGTTTATGCATGATATTGCAACACTATTTCATGTAACATATTTGAGAAGACTATCCCTTCAAAGCAAATTTTTTCAGAACTGATTACTGTATGGATTGGTTCACATTTATAAACTAACCTGGCATGACATTTGAGGTTTTTGAGTTCCCTCTGTTGCTCTTGCGGTCCAATATATGTTTGGTGCCGCATCTGAAAATATAAAGTCAGTGTGGTGATTCAGCAATGAAAGTCAGAGGAAGTCTTGTAAAAGGCTCCAGCCACCTACAACCATAGAGTGTTCTCTCTGCTACTGCATGGCAAGCGATACCAGTGCACCAAGCCTGGAACCAACGCGAGCCTGAACAGTTTCTACCCCCAAGCCATAAGACTGCTAAACAATACTGCATATCAAATGGCTACCCAGACTACCTGCATTGACCCTTTTTTGCACTAACTCTCTTGCACTGACTCAATGCACACACACTGGACTCTACCTACACACTCACACATGCTTACAATGATACCCTAACACACACACACTACATACGCCCACACACCCATGACATGTATACTGACACCACAGACATACTCACTCACACACACTTTCACACTCACCACATACGCTGTTGCTACTGTCTATTATCCACCCTGTTGCCTAGTCACTTTACCCCTACCAATATGTACATAGCTACATCAATTACTTAAACCATTTACATTTCTCACTACTGCCAGTCTATTGCCTGTTATGTGTTGGCATGTGAGTATCAATCACTTCAAGAATTCATATTTATTTTGACCACTGTGACAAACAATACCATTGTGATAATATGTGAAAAATAGCGTAACAGAAGTAACATGCGTCAAAATCCATGTGAACATTTTAGTATGTGGAACTGGTCTGTCCAGGTCTTACTGGAAATAACTCACCTTTTGTCTCTCTTACTCCAATCTCCGTTACTTGTCATTCAGTTGATAAAATGTAGCTTATGAAAGTTCAAATCAGGAAGGCTGGTCTGTATGCTCGTTTAACTTCATCCAGTAAGCATAACATAATTCACTCTGTTTCTTATTATACGTTCATATTGGGAATGAATATAAACGTATCATCATCATCAGCATAGTGTCTTGTTCTTCTGCTCTTTCCGATTAGCCTGTGTGGAATGTCATTCACCTATTTACCTTTAAATCTAGGGATGCATTTAGACCCGGTCTTTCAAAGATAATTCGTAAAAATCAAAATAACTTCATAGATCTTAATTGTAAAGGGTTTAAACACTGTTTCCCATGCTTGTTCAATGACCCAAAAGCAATTAATGAACATGCACCTGTGGGACGGTCGTTAAGACACTAACAGCTTACAGACGGTAGGCAATTAAGGTCACAGTTATGAAAACTTAGGACACTAAAGACGCCTTTCTACTGACTCTGAAAAACACCAAAAGAAAGATGCCCAGGGTCCCTGCTCATCTGAGTGAATGTGCCTTAGGCATGCTGCAAGGAGGCATGAGGACTGCAGATGTGGCCAGGGCAATAAATTGCAATGTTCGTACTGTGAGACGCCTAAGACAGCGCTACAGGGAGACGGACAGCTGATCGTCCTCACAGTGGCAGACCTCGTGTAACAACACCTGCACAGGATCGGTACATCCGAACATCACACCTGCGTGACAGGTACAGGTTACACCAGGAACGCACAATCCCTCCATCAGTGCTCAGACTGTCTGCAATAGGCTGAGAGAGGCTGGACTGAGGGCTTGTAGGCCTATTGTAAGGCAGGTCCTCACCAGACATCACCGGCAACAACGTAGCCTATGGGAACAAACCCACCGTCGCTGGACCAGACAGGACTGGCAAAAAGTGCTCTTCATTGACGAGTTGTGGATTTGTCTCACCAGGGGTGATGGTCGGATTCACGTTTATCGTCGAAGGAATGAGCGTTACACCGAGGCCTGTACCCTGGAGCGGGATCGATTTGGATGTAGAGGGTCCATCATGGTCTGTGGCAGTGTGTCACAGCATCATCGGACTGAGCTTGTTGTCATTGCAGGCAATCTCAACGCTGTGCATTACAAGGAAGACATCCTCCTCCCTCATGTGGTACCCTTCCTGCAGGCTCATCCTGACATGACCCTGCAGCATGACAATGCCACCAGCCATACTGCTCATGCTCATTTGTTGAATCTTGTTATGTTCATACAAATAATTATACATGTTAAGTTTTCTGAAAATAAACGCAATTGATTTAGAGAGGACGTTTCTTTTTTTGCTGAGTTTATATGTTTATATGAACCCTTTTCTCTCACTTGCTGTTTTTCAGCAACAGTTTTTCCTTTTTATTTAACTACTTAGGGAGCAGTGGGGCGCTGGTTGAATTATTAAACATTCATAAATATACAATTGTTGCACAGTCATCAAAAGCTCTGATTCTTGGCAATATCACAGCGTTGTCAGATTTCAAAAAGGCTTTACGGCGAAAGCACCACATTTGATTGTTTGAGGGTAGCACCTAACATATTTTTGCCATTACCATGAATTCATTAGCCTTCACGGTTCACACAAAACACATTTCACAGCAAAAACAAATCAATTACCTGTTGAAGAACTTCTGCTGATGGCTTCCCAAGTGTCCAACGAAGACAATCCATGGTTCTTTTGTTAGAAAAAGTAATGTATTATATCCATAAATCTCCGTTTGGTTGGCGCGTTATAATCAGAAACTACAGCCTCCACTCGTCCATTGAAACGTGAAGAGAACTCGTTCAACTTACACCTATAAACTTGTCCAAGAACAATCAAACATCATTTTAAATGTATCCTTAGGAACACTTTTATGTAGAAATTGCATAATATTTCAACCGGAATATAAACTGGGCTATAAGAAAGGAAAAAAACACAGAGCGCGCCTGCTCTTCTATTGACATCTCTGGGGACACTTTCTGATTCCTCTTCTTCTCTGCTCTAAAAGCATCTAAAAAAAATCTGAACAGTGTCTCGAGACTGTTGACATCCAGAGGAAGCGATAGGTACTGCATTCATATGCCCTTATATGGGCATTTTCATAAGGGAGGGGTTCCAAATGAGCAATGTGTCAAAACCACTTTTTCCAGGACAGAAATTCCTTGGGGTTTCGCCTGCCAAATCCGTTCTGTTTTACTCACAGACAAATGGTTAACACTTTTAGAAAATTCAGTGTTTCCTTTCCAATGGTACTAAATATGTGCATATCCTATTTTCTGGGCCTGAATGGGAGGCATTTTACTTTGGGCACGCCAGGCTCTCCAAAACGGTCACCTCATGCGCTGCTCCCTAAGAAGTTAACAACATTACGTTTATGTCATGAACATCCAAATTATCCAAACCAGAAACTAGCATTTTCTTTTCACTGGTATACTCATTAAAACTGGGTATTTGTCTGCTCATATAAAATCACAAAGTACGTCATACCGAATGCAGTGTGGCGTACAGCAGGTCAGCCACCAGGGGGAGACTCGTCGAGGCCTGGTGACAGACGGAATATACATCACGTGGCAATGGCTCCATCTGTTGGATGTGCCAGGTCTCGACGGGCTCTCCAGCCAGGACTAATTGGGGCTGATTGAGAGTTGGTGAGTAATCAAGGGCTGATTGCTCACCAGCTCTGCAAGTCCCATAAAGCTGCCAGAAGGGCAGCACACAGGGAGAAGATAGGACTCCCGTATAGCTGGAGGAACGGTGACAGAAGTAAGAGGAGTGAGGTCAGTTTTTGATCCCCACAGGATACAGCAAGACCCGGAGCCCAGAAGACGGTAACCCGGAGAGGGTCTCATGGGGGAGACATATTATTTTATTTTTGAAATTATTATTTTTAATAAACACTTTTGAAACTGAGCTAATCCTACATTGTCTGTGTGTGATCTGTGTAAACGTCTTGACCCAACCCCCTAGTCTGCCACAGCAGATACCGCCCCGCTAAGTAGATGGGGCTTGCCCACAAACTTGGATGATGGCGTTATTAACTTCAAACGAACAACACACAGTCATCTCAGAACTTCTCTAGGCAAGATTGTGTTTCATTAACGTTTGTCATCATGCTTGTGTGGTGTTCTGTGCCTGTCTATGCTCATTACAAACAAGTTATTTTTCACCGTTCTACCTACCAGAGATCTACCCCAATTCTGCCAGTGATTTGCGGCTATCAAGAACGATGCTTACGGTGAAAAAAGATTATCAGAGCGATTTTCACACTGAACTGGTGGGTAATCCATTTCGACGAAAGCTGAGAAGTGATGCTATATCATCAATAT
The DNA here is from genome assembly GCA_003317085.1 of Hucho hucho. Taxonomy (NCBI): domain Eukaryota; kingdom Metazoa; phylum Chordata; class Actinopteri; order Salmoniformes; family Salmonidae; genus Hucho; species Hucho hucho. The sequence goes on from QNTS01000649.1 coordinate 345,312, forward strand.
TTTCCTTCACAATAAAAATGAAGATTCTCGATTAGAGGTAACAACATTAGCTAGCTTGCTAACCTAGCTGGAGTAGGTAAGTTAGCTAGCTAACATTAGAGTAATGTAATGAACTCTGAAAGGCATCAACTAAATCATATAGCTATCTTTTGGATACACACTGAATCAATTTTGCCTATGCCATGGTAGTCACTGCTAGACTGGTAGCTACTTTCAGCAGAGTAAACATGTTTGTTTGTTTTATCTTTGACTAGTGTTAGCTCACGTAAGATAGCTAACGTTAGCAAATAAGAGTAGCTTAATCTGGTAGCCATCTATTCCAACCTTGTCAAGAAAACACTGTTACTAAAAATAGAATTGTCACTATAGCTAACTCACTCTCTGTTTTGTGTGTTGATGAATGTGTATAAATCGTCTATGGTTAATTAGTTGATTCTCAGCTGGCTAGCAATCTTGCAGATAGCTAGCTAACAGGAAAGTGATACTATTGAAATGTCCATGTTAGGTGTGCTAAGATAGCCAGTTTAAGAGAGAACAATACAATTAGTGTGGTGGTTAAATTGTGTATTGTTGTTTATTTTGTTGTAGGCTGTACATAATCTGATTCCATCAGCATGTGCTTCCAGCCGCTAGCTCTGCTGGCAAAAATATTTACAAGCCGACAGCTAAAGTAGTTCAATTTACAGTAAGCATGGCATTATCATGAATTGGGTAGTGTTTGTATAGGTTTTTGTTATGGGGTTACAGGTAGTTAGTCCTTCCACAGTGCCCGGCTGAAAAATACCCCAAAGCTGCAGCATTTTGAGTATACAAGGATGAGGGAGCGGACACACCTTGCGGTTATGGAGCACAACAAGATTGTGTGACAGAAACCAGCAAGGGACACTGAAAGGTATAAAACCAAGACTGCAACAGTAATGACACAACCACCTAATTTTTCTCTCAGTAGATTCTCAAAACAAAATCCTCTGCCAAGAGCTGCTATTGACATGAATGATCTGTCAAACTCAATGGGCTGGGGATGTTTACAGACAGGTCTTTGAGATGAGGCAGGGGGTTTTGGTTGTGCAGGGTTGTGCTTCAAGACAGTAAATGTATTTGTCACACCCTGATCTGTTTCACCCCCCGCCAGATGTCTCCCATTTTTCCCCATTATCCCTTGTGTACTTATACCTGCATTTTCTGTTGTTCTGCTGACAGTTTGTCTTGTCTTGCCAAGTCTTACCAGCATGTTTTCCTGTATCTCTCTTCCCGGTTTTGACCCTGCCTGCAGTTCTGTCCCTACCTTGGATTATTGACCTCTGCCTGCCCTTGACCTGCCGTGTGCCTGCCCCCTGATTTGTAATAAACATCTGAGATTCGAACAGTCTGCCTCCTGTGTCTGCATCTGTGTCTTATCCTGAGTCGTGTTAGTATTGTTGTGTATGAGAATGATTGAGAGGTGCCATTTCTCCTCAATCTTCCATACACAACAATATATATTGTGTAAGAACTTCCCTCCTAAGACTTTTCACACCCTCTGCAGCCCCCTGGCCCAGTCAATCTGTTTACTGATCTTTCCTCTCAAAAGCAGCTCCCAATATCTCCCATTGTCCTAAACAATACACTAGCCTGTCTCTAAATACTTACTGTAGGTCTCATTCGGTTCACACCTTTACCAACTGTAAAATGTCCCTTCCACAAAAAGGGTAAAATGCTAACACCACAACCATGCCTATCCAGCAGATGTACAGTACCAGCAAATATTCTGCAAGAGGTCCAAACAGAGTTCCTACACCACTTCCAGCAGAATCTTATCCAGCTGGCCATACGCCGCAGACAGGACAAGACCATTCACAACAAGCACAAGGAGTCTCAGCTTCCCCAGCCCACCATGCCTAACACCATTGCCAGTGTACCGAAGCCGGATAAAGGACAGTGTGGCTCAGCCTAAGACAGTGTAGAACCACCATAAAATATGGATCTTTTCTATCAATCTTCGAAATTTGACTGCATTAACGGGTTCGCCGAAGATATTTATATACAGTGCATTCGGAAAGTATTCAGACCCCTTGACCTTTTACACATTTTGTTACGTTACAGCCTTATTCTAAAATGTATAAAATATTTTTTTTACTCATCAATCTATCTAGTTTACTAGATAGCCAATATCTGTTACTTACATCTGTTTACAATATTATCTTGCGTCATGCCTATAATTTTGTGAGTTTGAAAGGCATCCACTGTCAAAATCATAACCAATGTCAAGCCTCGTCAATTATGTTACTGTAAAAAAGGCCATGCCTGTGCACGTGACTTTCCCTACAGTCCCATTAGAGTGAGTTCTTCCCCTTTCAGTGGTCTATTACTGCCTCTTGGTTTCAGCCAATCTGTGTGCCCGAATGGACATTTGGACTCTGGCTCCTCCCACACTACCTCAGAGTGGTTATTGTCTTCAGCCAATTAGGACACAAAGTTTGGCTGGGGACCATGTATTCGGTGTGTTTTCTAGAAGTATTTGTATGTGCATCCGCAATGTAAATTGGGCCACTCAGGAACGTTTCTTTTCATCATAAATAACTCCCTAGTCGTTGCCGATAATAGGCATACCCATAACATGATGCAGAAGAGTGGTACTCAGAATGTGTTGTGTTGGATTTGACCCAAACATAACGTTTTTTATTCATGACATAACGTTGCTTTGCCAAATTTTTTGCAGTTTTACTTTAGTGACTTATTGCAAACAGGATGGAATATTTGTTATTCTGTACAGGCTTTCTTCTTTTACAAAGTATTGTAGAGTAAATATAATGTTGTTGATCCATCCAATTTTTTTCTCCTATCACAGCCATTAAACTCTGTAACACAAAAAATCTGAACTCATCATGGGGGGATGCAGTTGCTCGCGGGTCTGCTTACCCACACCATTCTGTTGGTGGAGTATACACACACCATTCCAACACAGAATAGCTGCTTTTTAACATATTTAATTACAATTATTTGGAAGGAAAACAATTTCACTCATATTGTAGTTAACTTCTTAGGGAGCGGCTCCCGAGGTGACGGTTTTGGAGAGTCTGCCGTGCCCAAAGTAAAATGCCTCCCAGTCAGGCCCAGAAAATAGGATATGCACATAATTAGTACTATAGGAAACACTCTGAAGTTTCTAAAAGTGTTAACATAATGTCTGTGAGTATAACAGAACTCATTTAGCAGGCAAAACCCCAAGAAAAAACCATCCGGAAATCAGTTTCTGGTGACCTTTGGCTCTGCTAGACACTCCCAATTGAATACATTTGTTACCAGGACTGAGACTGCAGTACCTATGGTTTCCACTAGATGTCAGCAGTCTATATACAAAGACTCAGAGAGATTGGAGTAAGCATTGCGAATAGGTACAGGAAATGGCATGGGGACCTGAAACGTCAACAAGTTTTCTCGGATGCGAGTCTGGCTGGAGCGCCCCACTTTATTTTACTTATATAAGGTATAGGTGACCATCCGAGTGAAATATTATCGCTAATATTCATAAAAGGATAGCTAAGGATGCATTTTAACTGGTATTTGATTTGTTTAGGAAAAGTTTATAGGTATATTTGAACGCGTTCTCTTTACGTTTCAATGGGCGATTCGACGTTGGATTTTCTGAACATAACGCACCAACCAAACAGAGATTTATGGATATAATAAATGACTTTTTCTAACAAAAGAACAATTGGATGTCTTCATTGGACACTTGGGAAGCCCTCAGCAGAAGTTCTTCAAAAGGTAAGGGATTTGTTTTCGATGTGAAATGTGTTTTGTGTGAACCGCAATGGTTTATGAATTTATGCTAATGCAGAAATATTGGAGGTGCTACCCTCAAACAATCAAATGTTGTGCTTTCGCCATAAAGCCTTTTTGAAATCTGACAACGCTGTGATATTGCCAAGAAGCAGAGCTTTTGATGACTATGCAACACTTATATATTGATGAATGTTTAATAATTCAACTTTTGGATTTTGAATTTGGCGCCTTGCATTTCACCGGGTAGTGTCGGGAGTGGGCTAGCGCCCCACTGCTCCCTAAGTAGTTAATTATAGGTCATGTTTCATTGAAATCTGGAAACACTGGACAATTACTTTAAGCAATTTTTTATTGGAACTCCTGTTAGCCTTAGCATCATTACATACATTCCCTCCCAGGATATTTCAAGCCAGGGATCTGAAAAACAAGCACGTGCCAACAAGGGGCTCTGGGCCATCTTCAGGGCCAAGAGATAGCACTTCTCTGAGGCCTGCTCGCCAAATCACTCCTATCGTCCTCCTCCTTGACATCTTACAAGGGGGGTATCAGTGAGCCCTCGAGTCTCTTGCCCTTGAAGCCTGTGGAATGTTTGCTGCTCGCCTTGTTTATGGTCAGACAAGGCCCTGCAACTGCAGCTCAATGTCACTCACAAGCATCCAGCCAACCAGCTTTGTGGCAGGGCTAGTTCGTCTGCCAGGGAGTGTCCCTCTCTGGGGTTGCATTCCCTGCTGGTGTTGGCTCCACAGTAGGCACTTTATGTCCATGTGTCTAAGACAGCCTGCCGGACCTTTTGTGTCATTTTGCACATTTTCTACCTTTTTCCCCGTCATAAAGATAAAAGCATTGGATTTGGAGTAAGCATTGACTGGAGGAAGTTTCAACCATTATGAAATCCTTCATGGCCGAATTGCTGCAAAGAAACCACTACTAAAGAATACCAATAAGAATAAGAGATTTGCTTTGGCCAAGAAACACAAGTAATGGACATTAGACCGGTTTAAATTTGAGATTTTTGGTTCCAACCACAGTGTCTTTGTGAGACGAGGTGTGGGTGAACGGATGATCTCCACATGTGTATTACCCACCGTAAAGCATGGAGGAGGTGGTGTTATGGTGTGGGGGTGCTTTGCTGGTGACACTGTCTGTGATTTATTTAGAAATCACTTAACCAGCATGACTACCACATCATTCTGCAGCGATACGCCATCACATCTGGTTTGGGCTTAGTGGGACTATAATTTGTTTTTCAACAGGACAATGACCCAGCACACCTCCAGGCTGTGTAATGGCTATTTTACAAGAAGGAGCGTGATGGAGAGCTGCATCAGATGACCTGGCCCCCACAATCCCCCGACCTCAACCAAATTGAGATAGTTTGGGATGAGTCAGACCGCAGAGTGAAGGAAAAGCAGCCAACAAGTGCTCAGCATATGTGGGAACTCTGTTGGAAAAGCATTCCAGGTGAAGCTGGTTGAGAGAATGCCAAGCGTGTGCAAAGCTGTCATCAAGGCAAAGGGTGGCAATTTGAAGTTGATTTGTTTAACACTTTTTTGGTTACTACATGATTCTATATGTGTTATTTCATAGTTTTAATGTCTTCACTATTATTCTACAATGTAGAAAATAGTAAAATAAAGAAAAACCCTTGAATGAGTAGGTGTTATAAAACTTTTGACTGGTAGTGTACTTCAATCAAACTTATTTAAGGAACTATATCACTCCGGCCACTGTAGGTCCTATAGATTACTTCAAGGCAGGGAAGAAGGACGGATGTGTTTTCAGAGTGTGCAATCAGAGCCCTCACCCAGATGCTTTCTACAAACATTGTGCCATAGCTGTGAAGTTCTCCCCATGAGCTGGCCGTGTTCACACATGCAGCACTTGGAACAGGAAACGCATCATTGCAGTCACTTCCTTCTAATCCAACGCAGTCAGCTAATATATGATTGCCATTTTCTATGTGTCTACCCCAGAGTACAGAACTGTGGATGATGCTAGTTGTCCTAGGTAATGGACTAAAATGCATGCTAAATAAAGAATCTACATTGAAATACCATTTCAAACCTTTAGTTGGCTTAATCTGTGTCTTGGAAATCGGCTTTATGAGTACAGACCCTTCTAATAAATGTTCCTAAAGGTTTAATGAGATGGCCATATTAGGATCTTAGAACATTATACTATAATGAAATTGAAGTTGCGTAGTAGGTTAGCATATTGAAAGAGAACGTACAACCAATAAAGGGATACTGCAAGATTCTGGCAAGCCGTTTTTTACTTACCCAGAGTCTGAAGAACTCATGGATATAATTTGTTTGTCTGCGTGCAGTATGAAGGAGGTTTAGAGGTACTAGTGTTAGCGTAATGACTGGAAGTCTACAGGTACGGTAGCATACGCTTAATTGCCAGAATCTCACAGTATCCCTTTAAAAAGAAATGCTAAAGAATTCTGAGGTTTCAATAACTGCATTAAAATGCATTATACCTGGATGCTTTAAGTAAAGTGTTACCGATAATTGAAACTAAACACGACAGAAATAGTATAACGCATTGTGTTTAATGATGAAGCAAAAATTGCTGCCAAATAAATTATATAAAAAAGTATCCACAAGCAACAGTTCTGATTTGTACAACAAAGCAAAATAAGCCATATTTTCAGTAACTCAAGAGTATGTAAAGTTGTCCAAATGTGTTGTTTCAGTGTCTTCTCTTTTGCCATTGGAAGGATAACAAGCCAAATTCAAACACATTCACTTATCTTTGTATGTTTGTCATTTATGACATATGTCATGGTATAAATATCATCATATATGTCATATGTTTGGAACACCACTGTTCTCCAATTTCAGTTTGAAAGAAGTGTTGAACAAAAGAAGCAGGAAAAAAGTCATACCAAATTGATTTAACCATTGGAAGACATTTTCAGACTCTTTGAAGTGTTAGTTTCATAATTTTCATAGATTGGTGTTTTTTCTTTGTCATCACTAGTTGTTAGGAAGATTAATCAAGATGCTTTAGTAGAGAATGTCCTTCTGGTAAATAAATCATATTGAAAGCTAATGGTGTTCCTATCTTTGGCGTTACTTTGATTGAGAGACTGTCCGTAGCTGTAGTATGTGCAGTTTATGTGTTAAATTTGTCTTGTGTATTGTCTTCTCTTTAAAAAATAGTTTTTTAAATTTAACCTTTATTTAACTACGCAAGTCAGTTAAGAACAAATTCTTATTTACAATGACAGCCTACCAGGGAACAGCGGGTTAACTGCCTTGTTCAGGGGCAGAACAACAGATTTTTACCTTGTCAGCTCAGAGATTCGATCCAGCAACCTTTCAGTTACTGGCCCAACACTCTAACCACTAGGCAACCTGCAGTATCTCCTCATGCAGGCCCAAATGCCAGTTACCGTCAATGTGATCAAGCTGTCAAGAATGTTGGTATAGTGCAAATTTCAACATTCATTATTTTTATGTACAAAGACAAAGTAGTTCAGAAATTAATAACAATAATAATAATAGTAATAACCCTTGTTAATAATTATATTAGTGTTTGGCTCCAGTAGCTGGTCAAACCTATGTCTTTCAAGTATCTCTCAACAATAACAATACAAACATTTGAAACACAGACACACATTTGGAGATAAAAAGTATAAAAAAGTCTACTTTGTATACAATTAAGAAACAAAACACATATAGAGAAACATGAACAAAAATATAACACATCGTAATACTTGATCAGTTGCATAGTTTTTTTTCAGGGAACTGTTCCATGTTCATTGCAGTGCAGAGAAGCAGGAATCACATTACACATAAACAGTGATAAGTAGTCCCACTCTCGGTCTCCATTTAACAAAAATATATGATGTATCTCTTTTTTTTATCTGAAAGTGCCAGAGACTATTCCGATTTAACGATACCCTGTCAAATAATAAGACAAAACAGACAGATCAGTCATTAAACTCCCCAAAAATGTATTGTCCATCATACCAGTTATATTATGTCCATCATACCAATGGTGCCTTCTTATTATGGATGAGTCTTTACTGCTCTGTACTGTCTCTTACGAGCAGCCGCACTCGTCCACGATCATGTTCTGGATGTCCTTCTTGATGATCTTCTGCTCCTCGTTGTAGTAGAGCATGGACATGGCGCGTAGTCGCGTGGGCACGCAGCATGACTTGATGTTCTGGAAGGGCGCGTAACCTCGCATGCGGTAGTGGTTAATGACAGTGGAGTGAAAGGACAGCGAGGAACCAGTGATGCTGGCTACATGGCTGGGGCAGTCACCCTCGCAGTAGTTGGCGTGGTAGCCCGGCGGCGCGATGATCCAGTCGTTCCATCCGATGTCCTTGAAGTTGACATAGAACTGCCTCTTGCAGCACATGTGCATCTTGTCGTCGCACTCCAGGCCTCGTTTGGCACGGCGGTGAGCGTGTTCTTCCTCGCCAGGCCGCAGTACGACCATGAGGAACGGCCGGTGGGACTGTTCCCGCTCCCGTCCCGGTTGATTGTCCTCGGCGGGGATCAAGACGGGTTTGGCACCCACCTCGGTGCACAGTGGGCAGGAGACTCGCAGGTCCAGGACTCTGCCACCGGAATCCAGCAGGGACTGGATGCTGCGTGGCACAGGGAGAGTATGCCAGCCACTGCGCCGTGTGTCCACCATCTTCTCCGACACCAACTCCTCCTCCTCGCCCTGGGTCTTGGTGGAGGTGGAGGCAGAGCCTGGAGCTTTCGGCTTCTGCCGGTGGCGCTGCAGAAGCTGGATGTTCACTTTTCCCTTTCCTCGCCCTTGCCCCTTGGCCAGCTTCAGGAAGAGCCACACGTTGGCCTGCTCCACCACCGAGAGCTCGCTGCCCTCCTTGGAAATGTCAAAGGTCATGGCAGATGGAGAGTTGCCTAGAGCAGGAAAGGGAATATGGCATTTAGTCATCACAATGAGAGCAATGCTTCAAATGTTCACAGTCATTTTGGTTAGGGAACGCATGCATGTTTTTGAGGCTCTGCTAAAAAAGCGAGTATGTCTAAAAAAGGCTGTACATAAATGCTGACTGGATCTGTGCCCCTTTTTGTCCAAAAATGTCATTTCTGAAAAATATTTCTGTCCTTTTAGGGAACCCCTTTTGGCTTAAGAGCAACACCAGAGGTAAAAGCCGTGGCGCCTCTTTAAATACATTCAAATGCTTACTCTGTGTATTAAATAGAGCTTTGGGCTAAAGGAGAGATACACTATAAAAAATAAGTATGTGGACACCTGCTCATCGAACATCTCAATCCAAAATCATGGGCATTAATATGGAGTTGGTCCCCCCTTTGCTGCTATAACAACCTCCACTCATTTCACTAGATGTTGGAACATTGCTGCAGGGACTTGCTTCTATTCAGCCACAAGAGCATTAGTGAGGTCGGGCACAGATTTTTGGTGATTAGGCCTAGTCGCAGTCAGCGTTCCAATTCATCCCAAAGGTGTTTGATGGGGTTTAGGCCAGGGCTGTGTGCAGGCCAGTCAAGTTCTTCCACACCGATCTCCACAAACCATTTCTGTATGGAACTCACTTTGTGCACGGGGGCATTTTCATGCTGAAACAGGAAAGGGCCTTCCCCAAACTGTTGCCACAAAGTTGGAAGCACAGAATTGTCTACAATGACATTGTAAATCAAATCTAATCATATTTTATTGGTCACATACACGTGATTAGCAGATGTTATTGAGGGTGTAGCGAAATGCTTGTGCTTCTAGCTCCGACAGTGCAGTAATATCTAACAAGTAATATCTAACAATTACACAACATATACCCAATACACACAAATCTAAGTAGGAATGAATTAAGACTATATACATATGGACGAGCGATGTCAGAGCAGAACGGACTACAGTAGAATAGTATAGAATACAGTATATACAGTTGAAGTTGGAAGTTTACATACACCTTAGCCAAATACATTTCAACTCAATTTTCACAATTCCTGACATTTAATCCTAGTAACAATTCCCTGTTTTAGGTCAGTTAGGACCACCACTTTATTTTAAGAATGTGAAACGTCAGAATAATAGTAGAGAAAATTATTTATTACAGCTTTTATTTCTTTCATCACATTCCCTTTGGGTCAGAAGTTTACATACACTCAATTAGTATTTGGTAGCATTGCCTTTAAATTGTTTAACTTGAGTCAAACGTTTCGGGTAGCCTTCCACAAGCTTTCCCAGAATAAGTTGGGTGAATTTTGGCCCATTCCTCCTGACAGAGCTGATGTAACTGAGTCAGGTTTGTAGGCCTTCTTGCTCACACGCTTTTTCAGTTCTGCCCACACATTTTCTATGGGATTGTGGTCAGGGCTTTGTGATGGCCACTCCAATACCTTGACTTTATTGTCCTTAAGCCATTTTGCAACAACTTCGGAAGCATGCTTGTGGTCATTGTCCATTTGGAAGACTAATTTGCAACCAAGCTTTAACTTCATGACCGATGTCTTGATGTTGCTTCAATATATCCACATCATTTTCCATCCACATGATGCCATCTATTTTGTGAAGTGCACCAGTCCCTCCTGCAGCAAAGCACCCCCACAACATGATGCTGCCACCCCCGTGCTTCACGGTTGGGATGGTATTCTTCGGCTTGCAAGCCTCATCCTTTTTCCTCCAAATCGTAGTCTGGCTTTTTAATGTCGGTTCTGGAGCAGTGGCTTCTTCCTTGCTGAGCGGCCTTAAGGGTTATGTCAGTACTGGACTCGTTTTACTGTGGATATAGATACTTTTGTACCTGTTTCCTCTAGCATCTTCACAAGGTCCTTTGCTGTTGTTCTGGGATTGATTTGCACTTTTCGCACCAAAGTACGTTCATCTCTAGGAGACAGAACCTGAGCGATATGACGGCTGCGTGGTCCCATGGTGTTTATACTTGCATACTATTGTTCGTACAGATGAACGTGGTACCTTCAGGCATTTGGAAATTGCTCCCAAGGATGAACTAGACTTGTGGAGGTCTACAATTTTTTTTCTGAGGTCTTGGATGATTTCTTTTGATTTGCCCATGATCAAGCAAGCAAAGGCACTGAGTTTGAAAGTAGGCCTTGAAATACATCCACAGGTACACCTCCAATTGACTCAAATTATGTAAATTAGCCTATCAGAAGCTTCTAAAGCCATGACATCATTTTCTGGAATTTTCCAAGCTGTTTAAAGGCAATGTCAACTTAGTGTAGTTTGTTAACAAGAAATGTATGGAGTGGTTGAAAAACAAGTTTTAATGACTCCAACCTAAGTGTATGTAAACTTCCGACTTCAACTGTACATATGAGATGAGCAATGCCAGATATGTAAACATTAGGTAACTAAGATACCGTATAATAGTATAGAATACAGTATATACATATGAGATGAGTAATGCAAGATATGTAAACATTATTAAGTGACTAAGATACCGTAGAATAGTATAGAATACAGTATATACATATTAGATGAGTAATGCCAGATATGTAAACATTATTAAAGTGAATAGTGTTCCATTCCTTAAAGTGGCCATCCCTATAGGCAGTAGTCTATCCCTATAGGCAGCAGCCTCTAATGTGCTAGTGATGGCTGTTTAACAGTCTGATGGCCTTGAGATAGAAGCTGTTTTTCAGCCTCTCGGTCCCAGCTTTGATGCACCTGTATTGACCTCGTCTTCTGGCTGATAGTGGGGTGAACAGGCAGTGGCTCGGGTTGTTGATGTCCTTGATTATCTTTTTTGCCTTCCTGTGACATCGGGTGCTGTAGATGTCCTGGAGGGCGGGTAGTTTGCCCCTGGTAATGCGTTGGGCAGACTGCAACACCCTCTGGAGAGCCTTGTGGTTTCGGCTGGTGAGGTTGCCGTACCAGGCGGTGATACAGCCCGACAGGATGCTTTCAATTGTGCATCTGTAAAAGTTTATGAGGGTTTTAGGTGTCAAGCCAGTTGAAGAGGCTCTGTTGCGCCTTCTTCACCACACTTTCTGTGTGGGTGGTCCATTTCAGTTTGTCAGTGATGTGTACGTCAAGGAACTTGCAGCTTTCCACCTTCTCCACTGTGGTCCGGTCGATGTTAATATGGGGGTGCACCCTCTGCTGTTTCCTGAAGTCTACGATCATCTCCTTTGTTTTGTTGACGTTGTATGCTTTAGCGTTAAGATTTCTCTTCACTGGAACTAAGGTGCCTAGCCCAAACCATGAAAAACAGCCCCAGACCATTATTCCTCTTCCACAAATCTTTACAGCTGGCACTATGTATTGGGGCAGGTAGCGTTCTCCTGGTATCCACCAAACACAGATTCGTCCGTCGGACTGCCAGATGGTGAAGCGTGATTCATCCCTCCAGAGAATGGGTTTCCACTGCTCCAGAGTCTAATGGTGGCGAGCTTTACACCACTCCAGTCAACGCTTGGCATTGCGCACTAGTGATGTTAGGCTTGTATGTGGCTGCTCGGCCATGGAAACCCATTTCATGAAGCTCCCGACTAATAGTTTTTTTGGGGGGGGGGTGAATCTGGTTCCAGAGGTGTTTGGAACTTTTTACTGAGTGTTGCAACCGAAGAAAGATTTTTATGCGCTACACGCTTCAGCACTCGGTGGTCCCGTTCTGTGAGCTTGTGTGGCCTTCCACTTTGTGGCTGCGCTGTTGTTGCTCCTAGAAATTTCCACTTCACAATAACAGCACTTACAGTTGACCGGGGCAGCTCTAGCAGGGCAGAAATTTGACTAACTGACTTGTTGTAAAGGTGGCATTCTATGACGGTGCCACGTTGAAAGTCACTGAGCTCATCTGTAAGGCCATTCTAATGCCAATGTTTGTCTATGGAGATTGCATGGTTGTGTAATCGATTTTATACACCAGTCTGCAACGGGTATGGCTGAAATAGCCAAAACCCCTAATTTGAAGGGGTGTCCACATACTTTTGTATATATAGTGTATTATGCATGCTGTTGACAGTGGACAGTCCATTCTATCCAAACTCCATACTCTGTACAAGACTGTATTTGTTCAAGGTCTGTCATGTCTGATTAGGTGGGCTCGGATGTATCTTCCCCAGTCACTTTGGCATCTATTTACTTTGGAAAGCAATGGGCTATGGGAGGGTTGTTGTGAGCCCGGTTACACTTTATAATAACCTAGTTACTTTCATGAATAGGATTGAGTAGGATTGAGTCCTGGAGATGCAGTGATTGGACACGTGTACGGTGTCCATATTAGGACAGCCTCATGGACACCAATTGGACATATTTATTGTCTGATATGGCTATTGTTCACGGGGGGGGGGGGGGGGTAAACGCATAAAAAATATATTATAATAAATACAAACTTATGAATTTAATGTTTATGTTGCTTAGAATAAATGTTTACAAATAAAATACTAATGTACTCATCCTTATTCATGAAAGCTCTTATAAAGTGTTATTTCTAAAACAGATCCCCTTTAATCTCATACTCTCAAACAAACTTCAGTTAATCAGAGCGTGTAGGACATTCTAACCCACAACACAAACTGTCTTCTTTAATCTCTCCGAGTCCTGCAGGATCGAGAGGGCCTTTGTGGGTTGTCCACACACCACAGTCCTGGGTCATGTCCAGTAGGGAGAACATTTTTTGAAAGGAAGAGGTAACTACCTGAACTTGTCCAATAAGAAACGCTTGTTTAGGCCTACATTTTAAAATGGACCCAGGAGTGGTGGCCTGTCTACAGAGAGCTACTGAGAAGTCTCTCTGCACTGTCACCACGCTGCAATTGAGACAAAGGTCACCCGTGTGCAACCCGTCACGTAACAACACACAACTCCAACACACACCCCCATATGCCAGCACATCTCACATTGCACAATTATTCGAAGGAAAGAGGCACAACGCTGGAAAGAGGCACAACTCAGACACTTAATTCAGGATAAAGTGGAGTTAGCCTGCCCAGGAGCAGGTTAGAGCTGAAGGATTTGTTGCCATAGAGATGTACCTGCTTGGATAAAAGGTGAGCCACCTTAGTGTGGCTCAACAGTTATCCCGAGTTGAACTCCGAATTTACCAAAGTTAGCTCGCTAACGCCTCTATCCCACGAAGAAGTATACCTCTCAGATCATGACAAGGAATAACAACAGATAAATCATCTTTAGGTGACCACAACAATGTTTGTCCTGGACTAAATTCAATTGTGCCCAGGTATAGAATTCCTCCATTACATCTCACTAAATTAAAGTTCAACCCTCTCCTGTAGCACTTCCAGTGTCTAGTATAAGGATCTGGATCTGCACAGCAAAACCACAAGTGGTAAATCATCTGTAATAATGTTATAACTATTATTGTTTAATCATTTTAACACACACAGTGTTATTTTAACCCTCTAGTTTTTAAACTAAAAAATGTCTATAGCTACCCAGCTAGCATGTTTGGTTCCTTGAAAGTTGTGGGAACGTACGTTTTTGGTTTCACATTGGTTCTAGTAACAAAGCCATACGTTTCCTGACCAGTAAAACTGACCGTGTTCTAGGATCATTTGGGGAATTTTCGTGCATAGCTGGTGCTCAGTGGTGTCCTGGGAATCGCACTGAATTTATCACGGCCAAATATGACACCTACTTTAGCTAACCAAACAAAACACAGTCACCACCAAAACGGTCAGGTTTGTATATTTTTGGGGGGTGCTTTGGGGGGTTTTGAACTGAAAAGGGGGCAACTCATATCTCATGTGGATATGGATATGCATGTACAATAAAACCCAACAACACTAAATTCAATTAATACTTTTTTCGACAACATAAATCCCTCCCTCCCTAGCAAGGCTCTCTATCTCTTTTTCCTTTTACTTGTAATGAATGAATTAATAAACAAAACAGGGAGAATACAATAGCTTGAAAGCGAAGCGCCTCTAAATATTTTTGGCTAGATAGCGCAGCGGATAAAAAAAGAAAAGCATCTTTATCTTCCAAGATATCTCAGTTGGCGAGGAAAGACCATCGCCACTACAGGAATGTCATTAACGATGTGTTATTGGTTCCTGACTCTTCATTCAGAGAAGACAGTAGTGCTGATTGCTGTGAGAGGTGGCAGATGCCTCTCTCTCTCTCTCTCTCTCTCTCTCTCTCTCTCTCTCTCTCTCTCTCTCTCTCTCTTTCTCTCTGTCCTCTCTCTCTCTTGGTCCCCCCTCTTTTTCTCTTTCTCTTTATTCTCTCTCTCTTTTGCCCTCTCTAGTCTCTCTCTCTCTCGCTCATCCCCATCTCCACTTATAGCCTCCACAGTAATTATTTGGCCCCATATTTGGATGAATGAAGTGATTATGTACGGTTAGGAGCCCCGCAGGTATGTCGGTCGGGCCCTTCGACTCAACCCCCCCCCTCCAGCGCATCGTTAATGCCACCCTAGCCACCCTAATTTAACCGGCACTTTTTTATCCAAGGTTCATACAAAAGGGGGGTTATTTAAAGCACCAAGCCATTATGCACATTTATGTAAGCAAACAAGCAGGAGAAGAATGCGCTTGTCATACGCTTGTTGCGCCGCTCTCCCCCCTCGTTGCGGTGGCGTGCAGTGCATGAGAGCACGCTGTTGCACGTGGAAGGGATACATGTTGTAGTTCCGATGCATTGTATTAAATCTTTTCTATTGTTGTTTTCGCATTGTTGTCTGATCTCATCTCTGATTCATCCACTTCACACCTTCATATGAAAATTCCCAACAATAGATGTGAACGTGGTTGACGTATCTCAATCAAGTGGTTGACCTGCTGCTGTAAAATTCTGAAAACCGAGGCCTAAAATGTAAAAACGTGTCTACTTTCAGTTCCTACGTGCTGAACACAGATACATTAGGATACAGTTGTACTGTGAAGTTTTCTGCATCGATTCAAAGTGCCACTAGACTTCACCAACCAAACGCTGGGTATAAATTAAACTGGGTTAGGTCTCATTCAGAGCCTAATTTTGTGGTAGCGTTGGTAGGACGGCAGTAGCTTTAAGGCCGATTGCCCCCGACTGACGGACAATTGATTCCCTGCAAATTCCCTGCCTAGGAATTCCCACAGCCAACAGCCTAAGTTCTTTTATATACACAATTACCAGGCGATTCAATCAAGCAGCATGCGGTACGTTGGTTAATAGACCAATAACAAAGAAAGTTCCAAACCTCTGCCAATAACAGATAATTTTCAGTTTCCCCTCCCAACTCACAGCACCAAGCTAAATTCTTGCTTGAGAAATATTTTTTTAGCAAAAGTAATTTTTGCCAATTTTAATGGTAATCTATTACAGTAAGGTACTTAATTGTAATTATTTGATATTGATATAAAAAAAAATAGCTGCATTGGGCCTTTAACGCTTACCCTAACCCTAGCCTTAGCGAGCAGTTGCTTATCAACAGATTGTTTGTTGATAGTATGACCATCTGTAGATCATCTATATGGGACTATACAAATAAAGTGTGACCCAAGTCGCTACCCTGTTTAAATCGACAAGACCTACAGCGGAGAAATGTATATGATTTCCTGGATATGGCTATGGAGAAATGAATTGTTACCATTGATGTGCCCGCACACATACACACTAACTCCAAGCGAGGAGGATGGAGGAACAGGCAGATGCATGCACACACTAATACTCATGGTTATTGACACACTCACTAACACACAGGTTATTGAGCATTTGAGAGAACATTAATTTAGTCATGAATTATAGTCCATCTTGAACTACATTTGTACACATCTGGCATGTCACATAATTTACAATTCCTTGTTCTTAATCTCATACCAACATTTCATGTAACCTTTATTTAACCCGGCAAGCCGGCTAAGAACAAATTCTTATTTCCAATGACGACCTGGCAAACATATTTAGCAAAATCCTTAAGTGCCCTCTAGCAGCTGAGTACACACTGAAATCATTGGAGTCAAAAGCCGCATCGACACTCACTTAAGCGTGGGGAACTCGTGCTAGCTAAGGATGCCAAGGCACGTGGGTAGTGGGTGCGCATAACCCCCGAACGAAGAAATTGCAAAGGGACGTCAATAGTTTAATCTAAGCCGTGTTGGCTACAAGTTTGAAGAGAAAGCCTTACGCACCACAGACACACGTCAATATTGAAACATTTACAGACCCAAACCCAGGCACACACATTTTACACATGCAGGTAGCACGCTATTTTAATGCCCCCTTGCAGACTTTTTAATACAATTTTTAAATCATCACTGTATATCTAATAAATCACTGTGTGTGTTTATTTCATGAAAACAAATTCAAATGTATATTTTAATCATTTATTTCCCTGAGCTTCCTTTTGCCATTGAAATGCTCAGTCTGATCGTGATGATACATATGTAAATATATTTACATACACAGCTATGATTGGTGGATAGGATCGTCTAGACTCTAGAGCCTACCCAGCTTAGACCTTCAAAGTAGGAGGATACATATGCAAATAAAAGATGACTGGTCATTGGTCAGAATAATCAGATAGTGAAAAAGTCCATCCCACCTAAACAGGCTGAAATTCCAGGAGTTTTTTTTTAAGGCTCTTAAACTAAAAGGATATTATCATAATTTTCACAATTTCAGTGTTATTTCAACCTCATAGTGTGAAAATATCATTTAAAAAGATTTAACATTTTTGGGACTGCACTGCCCTTTTAAACAACCGTTTCCACTGGTTCACCTGTTATTTATCAGGAAATAATTATGTGATAACAGTGAGTACTTTCAGGTACTATTACAAAGGATTAATGGTGCCGAGTGGTGCTTCTTTAAATGAATCAAACAAATCAAGACAGTAATTGATGTTATTACTGTAACTGCTAACCACACAAACACACAGAGGCACACAAAATCGCTGACTTACCTGGCTCGGCAAAGGTGATGATCTCAGAGGGCGGCTCGGGCAGCGCCACCCACTCACCGCCAAAGCCCCCCAGTCCCTCTTCCTGGATCTCCACGCTGCCGTCCTCACCCACACGGCCCACATGTAGTTTCTTGATGGCGTTGAGCAGGGCAGCGCGCGGCACCGGGTGCGTGACGTTGGGACGTGCACTCAGGTGGAGCATGTTCAGGATGTGCCGCTTCACCGCTTCCACCATGTCCGTCTGGTCTGAAGTCTGAGCAAAAGCCAAAGACACAGATTCAGATGCAGATTCAAATCCAGGAGGGACTGGGTCATAACCCCTCCTCATCTGGGCCAGCACACAGGACGGACAGTGGGTCACCTGGGTCTCCTCCACCAGCCCCTGCTCTGGCATGGCCACATCCACCACTGCCAGTGGTCCAGCCACAGTAGGGGAGCCACATCCTGTCTGAAGCCTGGCGAGAAGCAACGCCAGCACCCCGGCCAACGAGGCTAACGAGAGCATCCTGTGCCACAGAACGCCGACTCACACACGCGCACACACTCCTTGGAGAAGCAGCACCCGCGGCGAGGGTGACGAAAGAGAAGCAGCACACCGGACAGCTCTCCTCACCTTATCTCTCCCGATTCACAAGGTGTTGATGGGGTTTCACCGACACCAACAAAGCACTCGTGTGGGAGACAGAAATAACAAGTTTGAGAAAAGTACAATCCTTCTCTGTGAGAGGTGCTGCTAGCTTCAAAAAGTTGGATATTGGAAAGTAGAGATTTGAGACCAGGCAATGCCCTTGTATTACTCTTATGGGGTAAAGCACTTTACTATCTTTACTTGGTCCTCACAAACCAAGTCTTTGCTCCAGTCCTCATAAACCACTTCTCCTGTCAATTCCAGAAAAGCAAGCTCTCGGCTTTGTAAAACTATTCCACTTGTTTTGTCCAGTTGGTAAAAGAAGGTTGACTGTCTAAAAACAGAATATCATGTCCAGTCTTTGTAAAAATGAAGTATTTTGGAGAGTGTGCACTCTAGTTTAGTCCTTGCAAAAAGAAGTGTGGTAGTGTACTGTCCTGCTGATATGCACAGCACTGGAGAAGCCTCAGAGAGCTCACTATATCGGAGTTGAATGGCTTTGTAGAAGTGGGCAGGGTTAGAGTGCCTCTCACTCTCAACACTCTCTCTTTTGCCTCTCACTGTAATTATACCTCCCTCCCTTTCTTTATCCCTCCCTCTATACCCCCCATTACTACTGTGTGTTTCATTACTTCTGAATCACAACTTTGTATTCATCTTTTTAAATTTTAACAAGTTAAACTTCAAGCAAACACAAGAGTCACTCAGGTCACCTCCAAAGTTAGTCTGTTTTTTGCTTTAATTTTCTTTCTCTGTTTTGCTATCCTTCTATATAGTGTCTGCATTGGATGGTTTTTGTAGCATGCTTGTGGGGTTTTCTTGCGCGTCACGATGGAGGAGGCGGAAGAGGCACTGTGTGCGCACTAAGTCTCCCTGATTCATTCATACCACACACCAACACACACACAGACGTGTTCACCCTCATCCACATTTTCACACACACACCCCAGCAAGCACATAACGTTCTGAGAA
Organism: Hucho hucho; assembly: GCA_003317085.1. Classification (NCBI taxonomy): domain Eukaryota; kingdom Metazoa; phylum Chordata; class Actinopteri; order Salmoniformes; family Salmonidae; genus Hucho; species Hucho hucho. Next base: position 364,496 of record QNTS01000649.1, read on the forward strand.
CCATATGTTTCTTAGAGCTTGGTGAGAGCGTGGTTGTCCTATAGTTATTTTGCATACAACCTGGGAATGATGCAGAATAGTTGCTCGGCTTTGGATCATTCTCAGCACATTTAATGAACTTCACAAAAAAAAACTTGTTTTCTTACTTAACTATTCCTAAAAGTTCAAACATGGTTACATTTAATTTCAGCTTTGGTAATGTTCTAGGAACGTTCTTCAACTGGTTTGACATTGGGAGTGTTCTAAAATAGTCCAGAAAACGTTAAGAAATAAAAAAAAATTCAGTGGGGATTTCAGTACTTGTTTCCTACAGGTTTTATCATGGCTCTTTTTAAAGTCATGTTCTCAAATTGTTCCGAGAACTTTAAGAAAACCACAAGAACACTTTAGTAACGTACAGAGAACACTCTAAGAATGTTATTTAAAACGTATACATTCCGTTCTCAGCATCAACAAAATGCTCTCTGTCCTCTATCTTGTTAACTACTTAGGGAGCAGTGGGGCGACACTACCCGGTGAAATGTAAGGCGCCAAATTCAAAATCCAAAAGTTGAATTATTAAACATTCATCAATATACGAGTGTTGCATAGTCATCAAAAGCTCTGCTTCTTGGCAATATCACAGCGTTGTCAGATTTCAAAAAGGCTTTACGGCGAAAGCACAACATTTGATTGTTTGAGGGTAGCACCTCCAATATTTTTCCATTAGCATAAATTCATAAACCATCGCGGTTCACACAAAACACATTTCACATGGAAAACAAATCCCTTACCTTTTGAAGAACTTCTGCTGAGGGCTCCCCAACGAAGACATCCAATGGTTCTTTTGTTAGAAAAAGTCATTTATTATATCCATAAATCTTTTTTTCCTTTTTACTGGTCAGTAAATGTATGGCTTTGTTCCCAGAATCAATGGGGATCCAAAAACGTACATTCCCACAACTTCCAAGGAACCAAATGTACTAGCTGGGATAAACCGGGCATGCCCACTGACTGGTCTCAGGTCCAGGTGCAACACACACACACAGGTACACAGTAAGCTATGCTCATTACATGCCTAGTGTCATCGTACCACTGATTTCACGCTGGATGGACTCTCTAGGGAATTTGTCTTTGACCCAGTTTCAAGTTTTAAGGTCACATGCACAAGTACAGCGAAATGCCTTTTCTTGCAAGCTCTAAAGCAACAATGCAGTAGTTAATATCAATGTAGTACCCAAGAGTCAATGTAAAGGCATCTAGGGGTCTACATCAACTCATGTCATAGCTATGGTAGGATTTGGTCCACACGAGCCGACCTGGGCTCAAATAGTCAATATTTACTATTAAACACTTTGAGCATTTTATTGAGCCTGCGTTTGCTTGCATTTGGGATTATTCAATTGGCTCCATTGCACCAAGCAAGTTCATTCAAGCTTAGCTCAAGTATTTGAAGGAAAACAAATACTAATTGAACCCAGGTGTGTTGACTAGTGAGGATTTGTTTCAAATAACTGGCCACACAAAACCTCTAGTTTTTAATGATGAAAAAAATCATGTTCTGGGTGAATATTGACAAATGAGAATGACATTGCCCCTAAAAGGTCGCTAACACCGTGGTCTAATGTGAACCTGATATTTTTTTCACATTGTGCAGACAGGTTTGTTATGTATAACTAAATATACTATCATGCACAGGTTTCAAGCAGAACTGATATATACATTTTATTGTGAATTAATATATGCTATCGTTTTAGTTTAATATCCACGTTTTATTGAATGTCTGATCTGAAATAAACCATGTTATGTCTATGCCATTAGAATGGGACCACAGCTACCAACACTAATCCCTCTTGTCGTAATGGTATAAATCTTACCTCAGAGGAATACAAACAGAAATACAGAGCTACTTCTTTCTATTCTGAACAGGGTTGAGGCGAATTCCATTTCAATTCAGTCAAATTCAAGAAGTAAACTGAATTACAATGACAATTTTCCAAGTTTCTTTTAATTGAGGAAAATTGGACTTGGAATTTCAGTTTACTTCCTGAACTTGACATAATTTAAATGGAATTTACATCTACCCTGATTCCATTTTACTCTATTTTGTCAAAGTAAAAAATCCGTCGTTCTGCCCCTGAGCAAGGCAGTTAACCCACTGTTCCCCGGGCACAGAAGACGTGGATGTCGATTAAGGAAGCCCTCTGCACCTCTCTGATTCAGAGGGGTTGGGTTAAATGCGGAAGACACATTTCAGTTGAATGCACTCAGTTGAACAACTGACTAGGTATCCCCCTTTCACTTTCCCTTTATTTTGACCTGAAATGCTATCTTAAATAATTTTCTGTAAACTGCCAAGACTTTCTTTCTTTTTACCTTACTCCTCTTCTTACATTGTCCTTCCATCTTTACTCCCTGTGACCTATTTTACCCCAAGCCTTTTTCTCTCCCGGGTGGTGGTTGTTGGTGTTACATAATCATCTTTGTAAAATCAGCTGTGTAAAATCTATAAAAGGCTTGTGTAATCCCTGCCAATGACTTGGAAGAGAGGACCCTTGCCCAGTGCTATACTCACTTCACTGACATCCTCCGTGCTAACGTGATGTGAGTAGGTGCCCGTTGCCCGAGCGTGATTTGGTAGTGGAACGTGTGACAGCAACGCCTCTCCAACAGTTGCCGCTCCAGCTGACTCATGGCACATGCATATCATTATCGTGCACCATCGGGTGTAAGCGTGGTGAGTGCTGTGCCATCCATTCATGATGAGCACTTATCGTTGTTATACTCTGAGTATGAGTGGCATAGCCTAAAATAGACCCTCTGGAGTGGATGGAGAAAGAGTTGGCTCTAAATGTAGTAGTTCATCATCAGCCAAATAACTGGCCAATTTACCGTCAATCAGTCAGACACAAATTTAATTTCTTAGGGAGCGGCAGCAGAGGTGACGGTTTTGGAGAGTCTGGCGTGCCCAAAGTAAAATGCCTGCCACTCAGGCCCAGAAAATAGGATATGCACATAATTAGTACTATTGGATAGGAAACACTCTGAAGTTTCTAAAAGTGTTAAAATAATGTCTGTGAGTATAAACAGAACTGATATAGCAGGCGAAAATCTTTAAAAAAAATTGTTTTTGTTGTTGTGACCTTTCCTCTGTTTGATACTCTTCCAATTGATTTTAATGGGATCCAGCTCCTAGACTGCAGTACCTATGGCTTCCACTAGATGTCAACAGTCTTTATACAGTGTCTGGAGGCTCTAGTACTAAGCAGAACAGATAGGAAGAGGAAGTAGTCAGGGGACCACATTTGTCAACAACGTTTCATGGGCGCGAGACTGTGGGCGCGCCCCACTTTATTTTCCTTTTATAACGTTTATGGTATCATCCGAGTGAAATATTATCGCTAATATTCATAAAAGGATAGCTAAGGATGCATTATAAATGATATTTGATTTGTTTAGGAAAAGTTGATAGGTATATTTGAACGCGTTCTCTTCACGGTTCAATGGGCGATTCGACGTTGGATTTTCTGATCATAACGCACCAACCAAACGGAGATTTATGGATATAATAAATTACTTTTTCTAACAAAAGAACCATTGGATGTCTTCGTTGGACACTTGGGAAGCCCTCAGCAGAAGTTCTTCGAAAGGTAAGTGATTTATTTTAGCTCTGATATGGGTTTTGTGTGACCCGCGCTGGATATGAATTTATGCTAATGTGGAAAATAGGAGAGGTGCTATCCTCAAACAATCAAATGTTGTGCTTTCGCTTAAAGCCTTTTTGAAATCTGACAACGCTATGATATTGCCAAGAATCAGCGCTTTTGATGACTATGCAACACTTGTATATTGATGAATGTTTAATAATTCAACTTTTGGATATAGAATTTGGCGCCTTACATTTCACCGGGTAGTGTCGGGAGCGGCCCGCTAGCGCGCCGTTTCTCCCTAAGTAGTTAAAGGGCTATAATGGACTTTGACTACGAGGAAATACTTAATCAAGCATTGAGTGTTTGACCTCATGAACGGATGCATTATTATTGATGTTTGATTTGTTTGGGAAAAGTTGAGAGGTATAATTTGAACGCGTTCTCTTCACTGTACAACGGGCGAGTATAATGGAAATGCTTGGTGGAGTAGCTGAACATAACGTTCCAACCAAACGGAGATTTATGGATATAATAAATTACTTTTTCTAACAAAGGAACCATGGATTCTCTTGTTTGGACACTTGAGAAGCCCTCAGCAGAAGTTCTGCGAAAGGTAAGTGATATTTTTTAGCTCTTATATGGGTTTTGTGAGACCCGCGCTGGATATGAATTTATGCTAATGTGGAAAATATGTGGGGTGCTATCCTCAAACAATCAAATGTTGTGCTTTCGCCGTAAAGCCTTTTTGAAATCTGACAATGCTGTGATATTGCCAAGAAGCAGAGCTTTTGATGGCTATGCAACACTTGTATATTGATGAATGTTAAATATTAAAAAAATTTATTTTGAATTTGCCGCGCTTTGTTTGCTCCGAAAACGAGCCCGCTAACGGGATCGGATCCCTAAGAGGTTTTAAACAACAGTGCAGTTCAATAAGAGTTAAGAAAATATTTACCAAATAAACTAAAGTAAAAAATAAAATAAAAAGTAACACAATATAACAATAACGAGGCTATATACATGGGGTACCGGTACCGAGTCAGTGTGCGGGGGAAGAGGTTAGTTGAGATAATTTGTTCATGTTGGTAGGAGTGAAGTGATCCATGTCTCAATTATCTCAAGACTTAAAAATCCTTCTTTAACTTGTCTCCTCCTCTTCATCTACACTGATTGAAGTGGATTTAACAAGTGATCAATAAGAGATCATAGCTTTCACCTGTATTCACCTGGTCAGTCTGTCATGTTCTTAATGTTTTGTACACTCAGTGTAAAAGTTAAATAAACACACTTGAAGGTGTTATGTAGTCTTTATGTCAGGCATTATGAATCCTTATGTATACCTCTTTGAAATAAAGTGTTATCAAATGTTCTAACGCACATATCCGGAACGGTTTGTACATGATTGATTGGTATATAAAACCTGAATCCTCTCATTTGATGTGTCCCTGGTCTCTGGTGGTGCATGACTTCCTCTCTAACAGGGGGTGGTGTGATGGGATTAGGGACTCCCTAGCATTCCTTTCTCCACCCACCCTACCTTATGACTCCCAACCAGATGGGGGGTGCTGGAGTAAGAGACGAGGTGGGAGGTTTGGGTGGTGAGTAGGAACTACCAGGAGGGGGCTGAGGTGTGAGAGTGGCTTCACCTTGAGCATGGCTCTCTACAATGGGTAAGCTGTGAGGATGCTTGATAGGGGGGTGGTGGTAGGGGGCTTTCATCCCACAGGACCAATGATTGGCCAAAACACAGTTAGTGGCCGACCATCATCTGCAGTTCAGGAGCCTATACAACCAACAGGAGCCAGTTAGACAGTCCTCATAGAACACAGTTTGGGACGTCTTACAAACAGTAAATTAGTGGCAAATATCATGTAGTGTAAAAGGAGCTTAGAAATAAGAGCAAAAAAATAAATCTGTAGAGTATTTAATTAGCTTTGTTTCAAACCACGAAGCTGACTCATTTTTTACCACACCTCTGCATTACTACCACGTGTTTTTCAAGCAAGCAGGCTTTATATCTATCTACAGCTTGAGTGGGTTCCATTACACACTGATCTGTTGGAACTGTGACGCATGTTGATGATGTAATAGTCTGACATCACACCTCTGTGCCTGACTAAGGAGCCACCTTTGCGTTTATCTACTCGTTAAAACGTGACTTACCATCCACTGCTATATGAACTATGGGCACCATGCAGAAACATGGCAGATGGCTGGTAACAGGAGGGATTGAGTCATTATAAGTGTAAATCTGTATTTTTCTTAGTGTATTACTGCTTTACACAGAGAAGTGAGTCAGCAAACTAGAGGAAACCCTCTGCGTTTCTCAATTAATCTAAATACGTAAATTTAATTTGCATCGACTCTTTAACTCCCTTTACTCCTCTTGATGGGATTCAGTATTTTACAACTTAATGTTAGATGTGTCCTCATACTCATAGTAGTCTATATGCCAGGTTAAACTGTAATCCGTGGTTTAGCCACTGGCAAAAGTTAGCAGAATATTATTTGGGATTCCCCTTTAACAGGTATTTAGTACCATTTTCACTGTGCTGAGCCAAACCAAGCCGAACTGTGCTGAGCTGGCCTGGTTACACATCCATGATAGTGGCTGAAACTGTGCTGAAAGGACAATATAAAAGGAAAATATCTGAGCCAGCCCAGTACGGTTTAGCATAATAGTGTGTAAAGGGTACAAGTGAATGATCCTGGTACCGCCAATCAAATGTGATGATTTTGGAATTGTTTTATACAAATGCATTTCTCATCCAAGTGCTTTATAAAAACCAGGCCTGAAGAAATAAAAACACTAAGCTACTTTCCTTTGCTTGTACACTGCAGCCAAAGAGAGCTCACCCATTTCGTTGCCAATTCACGTTGGTGACAACATGAGGGCTATCACAATGTCTTCTTCTTCCATATATATAATGCTTAATCTTTGGTATAATGGCATTCGCACAATTTTAATGTGCATGCCGCCACCTACTGTGCGGGATGGAAAAAATATCCCAAAATCGGAAATGATCTGAGAATATTCACACAAACTACATTTTTTTTATTAAAATGAAAATCAACCGACTTTATTTTAAAATGTAAAAATCGAATCAGATCCTTATACAGGCTTCAGTGATTCAGCTAGGAGGTCTTGTACAGTTTACAACTGTAGCAATAAACGCCACAAAACCCACCTTCTTCACAATCTGGTTCGCTTGACTGATGAAAAACATTCAGATCAGGCTGCGGTGCATCCACCACATAGCTTCTTTAATGGCACTTTCCTCTGCATAATATATCTGATGGACAGACCTGATCTCTGCCTCCTCAACCTCCTTTACCCTTATAGGGTACTCCGGGAACTCAGGATTGTGGTCCCCACCACAGTTGCATCATTGATCTTCTTTATTCTGGTCTTCATGCCTTAACCGTCTGCAAACATTTGCTACATAACCATATCCTTTGCAGTTCTCACATTGTAATGGCTTGGTCACGAACACACTCACCACATTTCGCACATATCCTAGCTCCACATAGAACTCACTCCTTCAGTCTACCTCATTGGTTTGACTGAAGATTTTCTCATGGCGCCCTCTTCCCCTCAAGCTTTGACAGCATACACCTTTATCACCCTCTGGTGGTTCAACCTGGACTCAGGGGTTGACGTAACATAGTAAAGGTAAATGTGTGTCCCTCCATTTAGTATGATATATTACGTGTAGTATGATATGTATTAATTTGTGGATTTCCATCATCTATTGAATATAATACATTACGTCCTCAAATTCATACGATATGTTACAAATTCCAATTCATACATGATTTGCAATATGTATGATATGTTACGAACTCAACAATTTGTTGTGGCTAACGTTAGCTAGGTGGCTAAAGTGAGCTAGGCTAGGGGTTACGTTTTTTGGGTTAGGGGAAGGGTTAGTCAACATGCTAAGTAGATTCAAAGAAGCTTAAAATTAGTAGTCTCTGAAGTCAGACTCCATGGGAATAGAACTCCCCCACTACCATTGAGTAGCACCCAACGGGTTGAAGCCACGAAGGTGCCAAAAAAGCACACAGCACATCAGTCCAGAATAGTCCGCCTTGGAGCTAACCACTGGAGAAAACTGCTCAAAACTTAAACTTCAGCATCTTCAACGAGCCTGACATCTCCAAACACCATCCCCTTACTTTGAATCAAAATATAGCTAGCTAGCAAGTTAGCAAGCTTACAGTGACACATTAGTTAGGCGAAACCAACTGACTTGCCAGTCATGTCATGCCGATCGCTAACAAATTAACTAACAAAAACAAAAATGTTGATTAAAATGCAATCAAAAGTACTTTAAAAGAAAATAGATTTTAAATTTACAGGAGCTCCTAGCCTAGGCTGCTATTCTGGAGTCATCATTATGTATCTCATTATCATACACCATCAGGTGTAAGCGTGGTGAGTGCTGTGCCATCCATTCATGAGGCCTTATCCTCGTTATACTCTGAGTATGAGTGGTATCGCGTAAAATAGACCCTCTGGAGTGGATGGAGCTGTGAACTCACCTGTGATGGATCACATCTACCACAACCTTCCATATTGTGTTCGTAAGCACCACAGCATTTTAAGGCACAGACACATTGGTAGCATTGCCGGAGTACACATCTGAACAGAGTGCTTGCCGTAATTTGCAAACCGAGTGGAAACCCATTCTACATGTAGAATCGTCATTCGGTGCGATGTGTTTTCTCCTTTAGGCAGCCATTGTTTAAAATGAACTGTAGTCATAAGCTAAATCCCTATACCCAATAACTTAGCCCTCCCCTCCATTTTGCACTATTCCGCGAGCCGCATCAAGTCAGAGTGTTCTTCCAATTCAACTTTGAGCGATTCAACCGCCACACCTGTAGTCACGAGTCATGACCACAGTCAAATTCCACATGATGGTAACTAGGCTTCTCCAAAAATGGCCTGGCGCCTCATTTATAATGCTGCAAAAATGTTACACTAAATATCTGCGTGCGCCATTTCTGAAAAGACCGCACAACAATATTGCGATTTATAAACTTGACGCAAAACTCCCTTTATATCAGACCTGTCTTGAAACTGTGTGCACGTGAACAAGCATTTTAACTCCGCCTGAAAAACGTCCACCATACTTGGCTCATCGCGCTCTAGCGACTCCTTGTGGCAGGCCGGGCGCCAAAGTAAAATGCCTGCCACTCAGGCCCAGAAAATAGGATATGCACATAATTTGTACTATTGGATAGGAAACACTCTGAAGTTTCTAAGAGTGTTAAAAAAATGTATGTGAGTATAACAGAACTGATATAGCAGGCGAAAACCCGAGGAAAATCCATCCGGATTTGCAGTTTTTTTTGTAAATGAGTATCTTCTCCATTGTGCCTATTGCATACAATGTTATGTAGGACTGAGACTGAAGTACCTATGGCTTCCACTAGATGTCAACAGTCAAAGACTGGGAATTCTAGGAGTGACCAGAACGGATAGGAACAGGAAGAAGTCAGAGGACCACTTTTGTAAACAAGGTTTGACGCGCGCGAGATTGTGAACGCGCACCACTTTATTTTTCTTTCCTATCGTTCACGTTATCGTCCGGTTGAAATATTACATCAAATGCACACAAAAGGATACCTAAGGATACATTAAAAATGATTGATTTGTTTGTAGAAAGTGTATAGGTATAATTTGAATGTGTTCTCTTCAAGGTTCAATGGGTGACTCAACGGTGGATTTTAAGATCATAACGCGCCAACCAAACAGAGATTTATGGATATAATAAATGACTTTTTCAAACAAAAGAACCATTGGATGTCTTCGTTGGACACTTGGGAAGCCCTCAGCAGAAGTTCTTCGAAAGGTAAGGGATTTTATATTAGCGATTTTATGCGTTTTTTGAGACCCGTGTTGGTTATGGATTTATGCTAATGCATAAAATATGAGAGGGGCTATCCTCAAACAATCAAATGTTGTGCTTTCGCCGTAAAGCCTTTTTGAAATCTGACAACGCTGTGATATTGCCAAGAATCAGAGCTTTTGATGACTCTACAACACTTGTATATTGATGAATGTTTAATAATTTCAACTTTTGGATTTTGAATTTGGCGCCTCACATTTCACCGGGTAGTGTCGGGAGTGGGGTAATGTCGGGAGCGCCCCATGGGTAGTGTCGGGAGTGCCCCACTGCTCCCTAAGTAGTTAAGGAGTGTGGTTTGGAGGGTCATGTTTCGGAAGACGCATGACTCGACCTTCGCCTATCCTGAGCCCATTGGGGAGTTGCAGCGATGAGACAAGATTGCAATTGGGGATAAAAAGGGGGTAAAAAAAATAAAAGTAAGTGTAAGAACCGATATATGCGCTCTATTTCTATGCGTCTCGTTCTTAAATGTAGTATTTTCGTATTTTACTTTCTGCTTTGTACACCAACTTCAAACAGCTAAAATTACAATATTTTTGGTTATGGAAAAGATATTTCACAGCTGTTTAGACGGTACAATCATTCTCTACACCAGTGGTTCCCAAACTTTTTATAGTCCCGTACCCCTTCAAACATTCAACCTCCAGCTGCGTACCCCCTCTAGCACCAGGGTCAGCACACTCTCAAATATAGTTTTTTGCCATCATTGTAAGCCTGCTATACACACACTATACGATACATTTATTAAACATAAGAATTAGTGTGAGTTTTTGTCACAAACCGGCTCGTGGGAAGTGAGACGCTTCTAGCCCCTTCTTATTAATGGTATCTGTTGCTTTTATACATGTCTTTCTACTCGAAAGTCGTCTTAATTCTCGCTCAAAAAACTCCTGTGGCTTATTTTTCAAATTGGCATGTTTTGTTTCTAAATGTCTGCGCAAGAGGGAAGGTTTCATTGAGTTGTGAGATAGTATTTTTGCAGATATAACACACCGTGGCTGAGGAAAGGCACTACTCCCAATAAGTGAAGCCCAAATAAATGTAGTTCTCATCATATTTGCGCCTCTTCGATGGTCCAACGTCCCTGTCTGTTGTTTGGAGCTTTCCCGAGTAAGGGGGCAGTAGCTCTTTGGCTGCATCAGATTCACAACTGTCAGTGTCCATGCTAGCTGGACTAACAACAAATGTAAAATTACTGATGCTAGCATTGGATATGCTTGTGGAAGCAGAACAACTTGTGTCGTCGACAGGTGCAGGTGTAGTACTGCTGGTAGTAGCAGTACTACCAGTAGAGCTGGTATGTGTCTCTATGGACATTAATACATTTTCGAGCAAACGGAATGAGCAGCAGCTACGTTTGGCTACTTACGGACCATTAGTGGAATTCCCGCGAGAGAGTAACGGTTAATGTGATTGGATTTTAATTATTTGACTAGGCTACCTGCATTTGACATTGTGTGGTTATTTCTCTGAACACTAGATGGTTTAATTTTATTTTTGGCAGTGAAACAAGGCTACTCAGGCGAGAGAGAAAAACTCATCCAAATGTATAGCCCCGTTGTAAAATCTAGACTGTTTGAAAATGTGAAGAATAAAATAATTGAATTTATTTATTTGGCGTACCCCTGACTGCATTGCGCGTACCCCTGGGGGTAGGCCTACCCCAGTTTGTGATTACCTGCTCTACACTATACTTGCTTGTTTTGTCAGAAAGTGGATTTAAGCTAACTATTCGCAATTTCGCTACCATGAATTGGCGGAGTGATTTCTGCATTGTGCACCTTTAAATTCTACTGTATGTTATAAACGATGCTCCGTTTCGGGATGCATAGAGTAAAATCTTGAATTTATAATACCCTATCTAATAGGCCTAATTACAGTAAATGAGAGAAGTGCTAAGTTGGTAAGTTGTTGTATGACTACTTCGGGAACATGAACTCGTCATGGCCAGAATTTGTTTTTGAATTTATTCTGCAATGGTTATATGTATTATGTTTATAAATTAAATATTGTCTACTCAAGAAATTTGACATTACAGTATTCAGACATAGCCTACAAACGTCAATGGAAAAAGTGAAACGTCTGTTCTACAATTAAACTAAAATCGGATCGCATTGAGCAAAACACTTGAAATAGCTTATCTCTGTACTACTGTGAAGTGGTTCCAATTATTATAATTTTTTTTTACCTTTATTTAACTAGGCAAGTCAGTTAAGAACAAATTCTTATTTTCAATGACGGCCTAGGAACAGTGGGTTAACTGCCAGGGGCAGCTCGGTTACCAGTCCAACGCTCTAACCACTGGGCTACCCTGCTGCCCCAATTAAATGAGAGATGGGATGAATGGTAGCCTATCCTAATTTGTTGTAGGCCTATAGGCTATTTCGTGACTATGAAACCACAGTCAGAAAAGGTGAAGAATTTATTTTGCAATGATCATGGAAATGAAAGAAATAATAGGAAATAAATTGCATTTTTCTAATTATTTTCAAATCAAATCAAATTGTATTTGTCACATGCACCAAATACAACAGGTGCAGACCTTACCGTGAAATGCTTACTTACAAGCCCTTAAACCAACAATGCAGTTAAGAAAATAGTTAGGGAAATATATAAAAAAAAAATATATAATTACAATGAAATAACAATAACAAGGCTATATACAGGGTGTACCGAGTCAATGTGCTGGGGTACAGGCTAGTCGAGGTAATTTGTACATGTAGGTATGGGTAAAGTGAGTAGCAGCAGTATAAAAACAAAGGGGGGGGGGGGGGTCAATGCAAATAATCCGGGTGGCCATTTGATTAATTGTTCAGCAGTTTAATGACTTGGGGGTAGAAACTGTTAAGGCCTCCCAAGTGGCGCAGCGGTCTATGGCGTCACTATAGACAAGGGTTCGATCCCGGGCTGTGTCGCAGCTGGTCGTGACCGGGAGACCCATGAGGCGATGCACAATTGGCCCAGCGTCGTCCGGGTTTGGGGAGGGTTTGGCCGGCCAGGATGTCCTTGTCCCATTGTGCTCTAGCGACTTCTGTGGTGGGCCGGGCGCATGCACGCTGACAAGGTCGCCAGTTGTACAGTGTTTCCTCCGACACATTGGTGCTGGCTTGCGGGTTAAGCGAGCAGTGTGTCAAGAAGCAGGGTCGTGTTTGGCAGGGTCGTGTTTGGCAGGGTCGTGTTCGGAGGACACATGGCTCTCGACCTTCGCCTCTCCCGAGTCTGTACGGGAGTTGCAGCGATGGGACAATACTGTAACTACCAATTGGGGAGAAAAAGGGGTAAAAATAAATAAAAAATTAATAAAAAAGCTGTTAAGGAATCTTTTGAACCTAGACTTGGCGCTCTGGTACCGCTTGCCGTGCGGTAGCAGAGAGAACAGTCTATGACTTGGGTGACTGGAGTCTTTGGCAATTTTTTGGACCTTCCTCTGACACTGCCTAGTACATAGGTCCTGGATGGCAGGAAGCTTGCCCCCAGTGATGTACTGGGCCATAAGCACTACCCTCTGTAGCGCCTTCTGGTCGGAAGCCGAGCAGTTGCCATACCAGGCGGTGATGTAAAGATAAAATAAATCGATTTTCGCTCTTCTCATTAATGGCAAATGATTGCATCTTGTTATTATATTTATCTACCTGTTTCTTTGTTATGAATAAGAGTGTCATCATACAGTATATTCCTGCACAAAGCTACTTTTGCCTTCTTGCAATGCAATACTTAAACTTCAAGAAACTGTGGTCTAAAGTTTGTGGGAGGATAAGCACATTCTCAGGTCAAGTTAAGTTTTAATAAATGCCAACTTTTTCTGAAAACTAGCACACGCATATTAAACGTGCATATGCAATGTTTATAAATGAGGCCCCTGGTATTCAGCGCTCTATTGTCCCTCTAATCACTCTGACATCAATGCAAATGCAATCAAACATTTTTGCAGAATAGGATCTCCTGTTGCTGGTTGATGAATGGAATGAGCCCATGTTGCACAACATTTCTATAGGCTAAGCTATGCAACTGCGTGAGAAAACAGAGTTTTGATGGCCTCTATTTAAAAGAGGTGAGAATATTATCAAATTAAAGCAATTTTATTAGTTGCATACACATATTTAGCAGATGTTATTGCGGGTGTACTGAAATGCTTGTGTTGCTCGCTCCAACAGTGCAGTAATATCTAGTCCGGAGTATAAATATATATATACTGTATGTGATGGGATGTACAGTATAGACATTATGGACAGTATGTGGATAGAATATGTAGTATACCTGAAGAATGCATAGGATAGAGTAGTATATGTACAGCAATAGCTGAATAGGATAGCCTTGACTAGAATACAGTATATGCATATGAAATGGTTAGAACAGTATGTAAACATGATTAAAGTGACCACTGTTCCATTCCTGTGTATATAGGGCAGCAGGGTTGAGTAACCAGGTGGTAGCCGGCTAGTGATGGCTATTTAACAGTCTGATGGCCTTGAGACAGAAGCTGTTTTTCAGTCTCTCGGTCCGAGCTTTGATGCAACTGTACTGACCTCGCCTTCTGGATGATAGCGAGGTGAACAGGCCAAAACTCGGGTGGCTGAGGTCCTTGATGATCATCTTGGCCTTCCTGTGACACCGGGTGCTGTAGATGTCCTCGAGGGTAGGCAGGGTGCCCCCAGTGATGCGTGTGTTGGGCAGACCGCACTCTGGAGAGCCTTGCGGTTGTGGGCGGTTGCGGACGGTGCAGCTGTGGTACCAGGCGGTGATACTGCCAGACAGGATTCTCTCAATGGTGCATCTGTAAAAGTTTGTGAGTGTCTGAGGGGCCAAGCCAAATTTCTTCAGCCTCCTGAGGTTAAATAGGCGCTGTTGCGTGAATGATGCTCAAGAAACAGCACATGCATTTTTTTGTGACTTTTTCAAATTATAGACCTATAAAGTGGCCAAATAACTCTAAGTGTAGCCTATAGGCCAACCCCCGAAGCAGGTTTGGTGAGCCCACAGCTTACAGAGCCTACCCACTGGTCACACACTGGTTGAATCAAAGTTGTTTCCATGTAATTTCAATGAAATTACGTTGAATCAACATGGCATTGACGTTGCATTGATGTCTGTGCCCAGTGGGTAGTAAACGTGTTCTTATAAGCCCAGTCACTGCGCAATCGCGTGTGAAAACAGAGTTTTGACTGGCCACTATTTAAAAGAGGATCCCAGCTTTCTCCTGCTGCTATATTTATTGGTAAATTCTAAAATTAAGCACATTAATCCCCTTTACAAGCAGTGATGCCTACCTGGCATATAAAAAACATTCTAATTCTAAATTAATTCCATACATACTGTTTACAGTATATACACTACATGACCAAAGGTATGTGGACACCTGTTCGTTGAACATCTCATTCCAAAATCATGGGCATTAATATGGAGTTGGTCCCCCCTTTGCTGCTATAACAGCCTCCACTCTTCTGGGAAGGCTTTCCACTAGATGTTGGAACATTGCTGCGGAGACTTGCTTCCATTCAGCCACAAGAGCATTAGTGAGGTTGGGCACTGATGTTGGGCGATTAGGCCTGGCTCGCAGTCAGCGTTCCAATTAATCCCAAAGGTGTTCGATGGGGTTGAGGTCAGGACTCTGTGTAGGCTGTTAAGTTCTTCCAAATTGATCTCGAAAAACCATTTTGTATGGACCTTGCTTTGTGCACAGGGGCATTGTCATGCTGAAAGAGGAAAGAGCCTTCCCCAAACTGTTGCAACAAAGCACAGAATCGTCTACAATGTCATTGTATGCTGTAGCGTTAAGAATTCCCTTCACTGGAACTAAGGGGCCTATCCGGACCATGAAAAACAGCCCCAGACCATTAGTCCTCCTCCACCAAACATTGGGGCATAGCGTTCTCCTGGCATCCGCCAAACCCAGATTAGTCCGTCGGTGAAGCGTGATTCATCACTCCAGAGTCCAATGGGGGCGAGCTTTACACCACTCTAGCCGACGCTTGGCATTGCGGATGGTGATCTTAGGCTTGAGTGCGGCTACATTGAAACCCATTTCATGAAGCTCCCGACGAACCGTTCTTGTGCTGACGTTGCTTCCAGGGGCAGTTTGGAACTCGGTAGTGAGTGTTGCAACAGAGGACAGAAGTTTTTTACGCACTACGCGCTTCAGCACTCGGCGGTCCCGTTCTGTGAGCTTGTGTGGCCTATCACTTCGTGGCTGAGCCGTTGCTGCTCCTAGACGTTTCCACTTCAAAATAACAGCACTTACAGTTGACCGGGGCAGCTCTAGCAGGTGTGGCAGAAATAGTCGAATCCACAAATTTGAAACTTTTGTATATATAGTGTATTTGGCTACAGTAAGCTACAGTGACACTGACTCACCCAATGACGAAGATGAAGCCTAGTCTACTCTCCAGTGATGGCCGATGCGCTCGTGCCAATCTCAAGATAAGCTATTTTGAAAAACAGTGCTGTTCACCCAAATAATTGGCTTCTACAGACAGATTAGTGTTCTCTTCTCAGCAGTAGGCATTTGATGTCAAACTGTATACCTACATTTTTCCCTGATCACCGACAACGATGAGACAGCATATAGGGAGGTGGTCAGAGATCTGACCGTGTGGTGCAAGGACAACAACCTCTCCCTCAACGTGATCAAGACAAAGGAGATGATTGTGGACTACAGGAAATTTCAAATTCAACTTCTGATTCAAATCCCCTAAAATTACCAACTCCGAGGACAGAAAAGGTGTTAAACACTTACAGTTGAAGTCGTAAGTTTACATACACTTAGGTTGGAGTCATTAAAACTCGTTTTTCAACCACCACACAGAAACTATAGTTTTGGCAACTTGGTTAGGACATCTACTTTGTGCATGACACAAGTAATTTTTCCAACAATTGTTTACAGACAGATTATTTCACTTATAATTCACTGTATCACAATTCTAGTGGGTCAGAAGTTTACATACACTAAGTTCACTGTGCCTTTAAACAGCTTGGAAAATTCCAGATAATGTCACAAACAATATTACGCAAGTATAAACAAAATGGGACCATGCAGCTGTCATACCGCTCAGGAAGGATACGCATTCTGTCTCCTAGAGATGAATGTACATTGGTGCGAAAAGTGCAAATGAATCCCAGAACAACAGCAAAGGACCTTGTGAAGATGCTGGAGGAAACAGGTACAAAAGTATCTATATCCACAGTAAAATGAGTCCTATATCGGCATAACCTGAAAGGCCGCTCAGCAAGGAATAAGCCACTGCTCAAAAACCGCCATAAAAAAGCCAGACTACGGTTTGCAACTGCACATGAGGACAAAGATCGTACTTTTTGGAGAAATGTCCTCTGGTCTGATGAAACAAAAATAGAACTGTTTGGCCATCATGACCATTGTTATGTTTGGAGGAAAAAGATTGATGCTTGCAAGCTGAAGAACATCATGTTGTGGGGGTGCTTTGCTGCAGGAGGGACTGGTGCACTTCACAAAATAGATGGCATCATTAGGAAGGAAAATGATGTTGATATATTGAAGCAACATCTCAAGACATCAGTCAGGAAGTTGAAGCTTGGTCGCAAATGGGTCTTCCAAATGGACAATGACCCCAAGCATACATCCAAAGTTGTGGCAAAATGGCTTAAGGACAAGAAAGTCAAGGTATTGGAGTGGCCATCACAAAGCCCTGACCTCAATCCTATAATAAATGTGTGGGCAGACCTGAAAAGGCGTGTGCGAGCAAGGAGGCCTACAAACCTGACTCAGTTACACCAGCTCTGTCAGGAGGAATGGGCCAAAATTCACCCAACTTATTGTGGGAAGCTTGTGGAAGGCTACCTGAAATGACCCAAGTTTAAAATTATTTATTCAATGGTACCAAATTGAGTTTAAATGTATTTGGCTGTAGATACACTATAGCAGCAATAGCATCCACCATGGCAGCAGGGGGCGGTAAATCTCAGCAACAAATAAATGTTTATTCTAGTTTATTTACATATAGTGCCTTCTGAAAGTATTCAGACGCCTAGACTTTTTCAAAATTTTGTTACGTTACAGCCTTGTGAAATTATGGATGAAATGAAACATTTTCCTCAGCAATCTACACACAATACCCCGTAATGACAAAGCGAAAACAGGTTTTAAGACATTTTTGCAAATGTATTAAAAATAAATAACAGAAATAAGCATTGATACACTTTTCTATGAGACTCTTAATTGAGCTAAGGTGCCTCCTGTTTCAATTGATCATGCTTGAGATCAATTGAAAGGCACACAACGCTCCCCATCCAACCTGACAGAGTTTGAGAGGATCTGCAGAGAATAATGGGATAAACTCCCCAAATACAGGTGTGTCATGCTTGTAGCGTCATACCCAAGAAGACTCGAGGTTGTAATCGCTGCCAAAGGTGCTTCAACAAAGTACTGAGTAAAGGATCTGATTACTTAAGTAAATGTATATTTCCGTTATTTTTAAAATATATATTTAAATTAGAAAACATTTCAAAAACATATTTTTTGTGTGTACATTGATGAGGGAAAAAAACTATTTAATAAATTATAGAAAAAAGGCTGTAACGTAACAAAATGTGGAAAAAGTCAAGGGGTCTGAATACTTTCCAGAAGGCACTGTATCTACAACCAGGAGCTCAAATTTCTTGGGAACTGAAATATTTAAAGATCGGGCCTCCATGAAATTTGATTTTATATATATATGGCCACTCCTCCCCCTTTCTGTAATCTGTCACTAAATACTGAACATTATAATCATATACACTACCGGTCAAACATTTTAGAACACCTACTCATTCAATGGAATTTCTTTATTTTTACTATTTTACACACACACACACACACACACACACACACAAAAAAAAATTGGAGGGGTGGTCAATTGAAATAGGGTTTTTACGATCTGGCACTACACACGTACACACACACACAACAGAAAGAAAATACTCGCACCCACACCACAGTAAGTTGTATGAGAAATGTTATATTTTTTTATTCATTTATGAGCCGTTCTCCTCTCTGATTAATGGAATGAATGAGAATTGGTAGGTTATTTACATGTTTCCAGACAGTCCCCAAAAATTCTGAAGAAAAGTGGAGGTGGTGAGGTGATGGAAGAAGCAGTTTTGTAGTGTAGAAAAAGCCATTATCTTGAAGGCGAGGATGGGGGGAGGCCTCGCTGAGGGACACAAGCCATGTGTAGAGCACTCTGTTGAACAAAGTCTATAAAAAAAAGTCCAATGGGCCAAGTCTGGACCTTCAGTTCCCATATCTACTATAGAACCGGCATCATTGCATTCTGGAAAAAAAACACTCAAGAATAGCCAGTACATTCCTCACGGCCTTTAAACATTTGGCAGGTGTAATAAACAAATGTTATGTGATTTAATATTTTTGTTATATTACTATAGTCATCTGTAGTTTTATGGGTTACATCGTTTTTTTCAAAATCTTGTAGGCTATCACATGAGTAAAGAGAACTAGTCGGTTACTATAATAGGACACGGGAGGATTCTAGCTGCCATAGTGGCCCTTTCTGAGACTGCTCTCTAATCTAAAACATTGGTTTTACCTGGGTAGGGGAAGTGGTCTCTATAGTCCTGGTACAGTAGAGACTAACTGCTCCAGGGTGAAGTTTCCCCCAGGTGCAGATCTAGGATGAGCTTCCCCTCCATCAATCCTAACCTTAACCATTGGGGAGAAAATGCTAAACTGACCCAAGATCAGTGTCTAGGGGCAACTTCACCTTACACCTCAAACTTGAAACAGGGATAATGTTTCACAATAGTGACACCCTGTTCATAATTTCACAGTTTAATCAATAATTGAGGTATTAGTTGTGGGGGAAAAGAGGTTCTTTAGAACCATAAGGGAGCACTGTATTAGAATAATAATTTTTCTGATGTAGACTAATAATTTCTTAAAAAATAACATTTTAAAGGAGGTGGTGGTAAAAGAAAACAAAAAAATATATATTCATATTTAAATATCTTTTATACTTTTGTATTTATATATGATTAAAAATGCAATCAAAATAATTCCCATAGTATTAGTGTTTAAGTAAAGTTCAATATAGACTTTTATTATAACAAAATAGGCAGTTTACGGAGGGTTAAATATATGTTAAAATCTCATTGTACAATAAAGTTGTTACATTTTTGCATCTGCATTTTGCTGACAAACCTAAGGACACCTAAAAATGGCAGTTCCTTACTTTCGCATCTGTAAAAGCACTCTCAAAAACAATTCAAACGATCAAAGATGGTCATTTAAACAGCAAGACAGCTTAAAAACTCTCCCTAGTTCTTACACTGATCTCAAACTCAAGTTCTAGAGTGAAGTATGTGTTTTAGTAGGAGCAATATCACATTTTGCTCATAAAAATGTCAATATTAGTCCAGGAATCAAACACTCATGTAGGATGCAAACGAGAATTACAACCGTACAAATAGTAATGCTGTTTGCGTCACACAGTTCTTGTTAAGAGCAGAGATCAGCGTTAAACCCTTTGAATGGACACACTACACACACTCTACCCTCCAGGACTTGAGTTGAAGAACCCTGTTCAATCAAGTGCCACACAAGAAATATCTGTGTGCCGCTCAAAGACACAAAATTCAATGGCTTTCTAACATGGATACACTGGTAAGGAATGGAGGGGAAAGTGAATACAACTGTGTAAAAAAAAAGGAGTACTATGATAAATATGTTGAAGGATGACGATTGGGGGGTAAAAGAAAGTGGAAAAAATTTACTAAAAAGACATGCTGTTAAAGCTATCACGTGCAATGTTTTGCTTTGTGTTTCCGCTACTTATAACCTAATGCCTGAATTTCCTTCGTCTTCGGCCGAAAATAAACTAGACTTAAATATGAGGTACTTTTAAGCCGTGAGCCACTTAAAAGTTCTTTCACTTTCCTTTTTTCTTAGAAAGTCACCTCCTTTAAACATTAAGGAACTGTACCGTTTGAACAACATCATCTGCCCCTCTGTGCCTTGCTGGTCTGGCTATTCGTTGTCAACATCACTGGCCGTCACTGTCACTTCTCGTTCAGTGGGACCGAAGACTTAGGTCATGAGAGAAGCCTTGCAGAGGAGGGGGATTGAGGAAAAGGGGGGGTGATAAGGTTCGGACCGTTTTGGAGGTGGTAGTTTAGTGTTTTCAGTTTCAGCAGAACAGGGCATAAATCATAAATAAAAAGGAGAGGAGGACGACAGGGGAGTAGAAAGTGTTGTGACCTCTTCATAATTTCTCCTTGGATAGCACCCATATGAACGGGCCAGACTGTTCCTCTATGATCTGCTTGACTTGCTCGTAGAACTCCTCCAAGGTGTCTCCTTGAACAACGGCTGAAACAGACATAAAAAAGGCTTAGTGACTGGTTAAGCGTAGCTCGTGGCTTCTCATCCAATAGCCTTTATATGCATCTACTTGTAATGCTTGTGTACTCTGTTGCTTTCATTGTAAACTATCTGTCCCATGTCATGCCAAGGTCACAAAGAAATGGGTAAGTTTGTCACCTGTAAAATGCTCGGTGAACTCCTGCTCCAGCTTGTTGGCTCTGTCAAAGGTCTTCCTGCTCTGCTCCTCCGTCAGCCTCTTATTCATCTCCCTGATTGAAAGGGAGAGAACAGCACAGTGAAAACCCGGTACACAACAGTGTGTCTAGATCCAGGTACTAATTCCGGCAAGAACAACTAGAAATCCAAAACACATGTAGAAAGACACACCGATACCAGACCCAAACGTCTTTATTATTTTAAAAATGTTATTTGCAGATTGCATGACTTTTGTGCCAGTTAAGCGCCGAACCGACAGAGCTAATAGCAGGGACCATCAAGTCTGCTAAACTAAGCTGACAGTAGTACCAGGTGGATAAGCATCTAAAGCTGACAGAGAATCAGCTCCCACTCACATGATGTTCTCCACAGACTTGGGTTTGATGAAAATGGCGATGGGATGGAGCTGGGCCAGCTGCAACCTCTTGATGGCGTTGCCCGACACATCCAGGATGCAGTGTTTGCCCTTAGGGAGGGAACAGAGAAATCTGGTGGGTGCAGTGTTGTCACGATACAGAAACACAAACCAGACTGAACTCTATGATATGCTTTATGTGAAATATTGTTTGCTGTGCCGGAGTCAGGAGTAGTTGCCTAAGCTTCCGACTCTGTACCACATATGCACCCTGGCGATGGGGGTTCGAGCCCCGTCCTGACATCAAAACTATGAAATAACACATATGGAATCATGTATTAACCAAAAAAGTGTTAAACAAATCCAAATATATTTTATATTTGAGATTCTTGAAATAGCAACCCTTTGCCTTGATGACAGCTTTGCACACTCTTGTCATTCTCTCAACCAGCTTTACCTTGAATGCTTTTCCAACTGTCTTGAAGGAGTTCCCACATATGCTGAGCACTTGTTGGCTGCGTTTCCATTCCTCTGCGGTCTGACTCATCCTAAACCATCTCAATTTGATTGAAGTTGGGGGATTGTGGGGGCCAGGTCATCTTATGCAGCACTCCATCACTCTCCTTCTTGGTAAAATAGCCCTTACACAGCCTGGAGGTGTACTGGGTCATTGTCCTGTTGAAAAACAAATGATAGTCCCCACTAACCCCAATCCAGATGGGATGGCGTATCGCTGCAGAATGCTGTGGTAGCCATGCAGGTTAAGTGTGCCACCCCCACACCATAACACCACATGCGATCATCTGGAGATCATCTGTTCACCCACACCGCGTCTCACAAAGACACGGCAGTTGGAACCAAAAATCTAAAATTTGGCCTCCACACCAAAAGGACACATTTCCACTAGTCTAATGTCCATTGCTCGTGTTTCTTAGCCCAAGCAAGTCTCTTCTTATTATTGGTGTCCTTTAGTAGTGGTTTCTTTGCAGCAATTCGACCACGAAGGCCTGATTCACACAGTCTCCTCTGAACAGCTGATGTTGAGCCAGTTTCATCATAGTGCTTGATGGTTTTTGCGACTGCACTTGAAGAAACTTTTAAAGTTCTTGAAATGTTCCGTATTGACTGAATTTCAGGTCTTAAAGTAATGATGGACTGTCGTTTCTCTTTGTTTATTTGAGCTGTTTATGCCATAATAGACTTTTACCAAATAGGGCTATCTTCTGTATACCCCCCCACCTTGTCACAATTGATTGGCACGCATTAAGGAAAGAAGGAAAGAAATTCCACAAATTAACTTTTAAGAATGCACACCTGTTAATTGAAATGCATTCCAGGTGACTACCTCATGAAGCTGGTTGAGAGAATGCCAAGAGTGTGCAAAGCTGTTTGGTTCCAACCGCCGTGTCTTTGTGAGACGTGGTGTGGGTGAACGGATGATCTCTGCATGTGTATTTCCACCCGTGCTGGTGACACTGTCTATGATTTATTTAGAATTCAAGGCACACTTAACCAGCATGGCTACCACAGCATTCTGCAGACAATACACCATCCCATCTGGTTTGGGCTTGGTGGGACTATCATTGTTTTTCAACAGGACAATGACCCAACACACCTCCAGGCTGTGTAAGGGCTATTTTACCAAGAGGGAGAGTGATGGAGTGCTGCAACAGATGACCTGGCCTCCACAATCCCCCGACCTCAATCAAATGTAGATGGTTTGGGATAAGTCGGACTGCAGAGTGATGGAAACGCAGCCAACAAGTGCTCAGCATATGTGGGAACTCCTTCAAGACTGTTGGAAAAATAATTCCAAGTGAAGCTGGTTGAGAGAATGCCAACAGTGCAAAGCTGTCATCAAGGCAAAGGGTGGCTATTTGAAGAATCTGTTTAACTTTTTTGTTTACTACAGTCGTGGCCAAAAGTTTTGAGAATGACACAAATATTAATTTCCACAAAGTTTGCTGCTTCAGTGTCTTTAGATATTTTTGTCAGATGTTACTATGGAATACTGAAGTATTATTACAAGCATTTCATAAGTGTCAAAGGCTTTTATTGACAATTACATGAAGTTGATGCAAAGAGTCAATATTTGCAGTGTTGACCCTTCTTTTTCAAGACCTCTGCAATCCGCCCTGGCATGCTGTCAATTAACTTCTGGGCCACATCCTGACTGATGGCAGCCCATTCTTGCAAAATCAATGCTTGGAGTTTGTCAGAATTCGTGGGGTTTTGTTTGTCCACCCGCCTCTTGAGGATTGACCACAAGTTCTCAATGGGATTAAGGTCTGAGTTTTCTGGCCATGGACCAAAAATATCGATGTTTTGTTCCCCGAGCCACTTAGTTATCACTTTTGCCTTATGGCAAGGTGCTCCATCATGCTGGAAAAGGCATTGTTCGTCACCAAACTGTTCCTGGATGGTTGGGAGAAGTTGCTCTCGGAGGATGTGTTGGTACCATTCTTTATTCATGGCTGTGTTCTTAGGCAAAATTGTGAGTGAGCCCACTCCCTTGGTTGAGAAGCAACCCCACACATGAATGATCTCAGGATGCTTTACTGTTGGCATGACACAGGACTGATGGTAGCGCTCACCTTGTCTTCTCCGGACTAGCTTTTTTCCGGATGCCCCAAACAATCGGAAAGGGAATTTGTCAGAGAAAATGACTTTATCCCAGTCCTCAGCAGTCCAATCCCTGTACCCTTTGCAGAATATCCGTCTGTCCCTGATGTTTTTCCTGGAGAGAAGTGGCTTCTTTGCTGCCCTTCTTGACACCAGGCCATCCTCCAAAAGTCTTCACCTCACTGTGCGTGCAGATGCACTCACACCTGCCTGCTGCCATTCCTGAGCAAGCTCTGTACTGGTGGTGCCCCGATCCCGCAGCTGTATCAACTTTAGGAGACGGTCCTGGAGCTTGCTGGACTTTCTTGGGCACCCTGAAGCCTTCTTCATAACAATTGAACCGCTCTCCTTGATGTTCTTGATGATCCGATAAATGGTTGATTTAGGTGCAATCTTACTGGCAGCAATATCCTTGCCTGTGAAGCCCTTTTTGTGCAAAGCAATGATGACGGCACGTGTTTCCTTGCAGGTAACCATGGGTGACAGAGGAAGAACAATGATTCCAAGCACCACCCTACTTTTGAAGCTTCCAGTCTGTTATTCGAACTCAATCAGCATGACAGAGTGATCTCCAGCCTTGTCCTCGTCAACACTCACACGTGTTAACGAGAGAATCATTGACATGATGTCAGCTGGTCATTTTGTGGCAGGGCTGAAATGCAGTGGAAATGTTTTTTGGGGATTCAGTTCATTTGCATGGCAAAGAGGGACTTTGCAATTAATTGCAATTCATCTGATCACTCTTCATGACATTCTGGAGTATATGCAAATTAGTGAAAATTTATATTTGTGTCATTCTCAAAACTTTTGGCCACGACTGTACATGATTCCATATGTGTTATTTCATAGTTTTGATGTCTTCACTATTATTCTACAATGTAGAAAATAGTAAAAATAAATAAAAACCCTTGAATGAGTAGGTGTTCTAAAACTTTTGACCGCTAGTGTGTCTATGCATATTCCTAAAAGGGTATATTTATCTACTGGAAATTACTGGGCATCTTACAGACTGTTGCTTTTAAGGCTGAACACACTCAAGCCTGTTACATCCAGGATGGGAAAAAAACAGCCTTGGTTGAAAGTACGTCAATACAACCAGAAACTGCTGTTTTTTTCAACCAGTTTTGCCTGCTGTGGTGGGATTGCAGACAGTGAAGAAGTTCCGTTAAGGATGGTCTTCTATTCGGTTCACGTACCTTCTCTGCCACCTCACGCACCGACTGTACACTGGTCCCGTACAGGTGGTTGTTGTACTGGCCTGCCTCGATAAACTTGTGGTCCTGGATGTCCTTCTCCATCTGCTCCCTTGACACCACAAAGTGGTAGTCCCTGGTGTCCACCTCATAGTCCCGCTTAGGTCTGGTTGTGTCTGGGGGGAAAGGAAAGGACCAGTGTTAGACGTATGGCGGAAACTCCCTCTTTCCCATCCTTACATTAATTCAATGCTTTTAAATGTGTGAGTATAAAAGAGTGCCATTTGGGATGCATATTTGTGAGAATTAGTGAGAAGAGATCAACTCAGACTGTGATGACTTCGTTAATCAGACTGCGTGACCAAATGGTTGGCCTGCAAGTAGAAAAATTCCTATTTTCACCTGGAACAATATTATGCATGAAGAGAAAGTTACCATTGTAATGAATAGTGCACGTTTTCTCAGCCACAACTTGTGTTTAAGGAACTAAATAACCTGTAAAAGCGCTGTCCTTTACCAGAGCAAACACGTTAGACAAGTAACATTACACTCACGGGGTACACAGGACCCAAATTTGTCGGGGAACTCCGATATCAGGTCATCGTTTACCCGATCCTTCATGGGACCGAGAATAATCACTGGACGGGTGTAGTTCACTGATGGGAGAAAAAAAAGCCAACCGCTAAGATTGTGTTTGAAAAATACAAACACAGTCCAGCAATTTGGAAAAACATCACACTTCTAACTGACATAAATTGTGTTTTTACACACCAACGCCTCCTGAAGCTTTACACATTGAAATAAAATGCAATTTAAATGTTAACAAGGCACCAAAGGTATTTGACTGGGATGGAGAAAAAGAAGCTCACCTTCCTGTTGACTGACTGGCTCGTACGACAGCACGTACTCCTCTTGACCACCTGAGAACAATGAGTGACCACAGAACAACCATGCTTTCCATCACACAAGAGTACAGAAAATAATTCCACTTTGATACCTTTCTGTATATATCTATGTTGTTTGTTATATGCTAATGAAGTGATGTAGCAAGTAGCCTTTTAATTTAATTTTTTTGTTTTTTTACATTTGTAGGCTTTTTGAATGGTCTCCAGCGCAAAAACGTAAGACTTAAGGCAGAAGTAAATTAATCCACAAACACTATAATTTGTTATATATCTTATATGACCGTGTTTTCAAGAATTTGATGATATATTCGTCAAGCCCATTCAATAGATCAGGGACATGAAAACGAAAGTACGACATAGGAATGCGTCACTTGCACACGGTATTGAAATGACAATTTGAAACCACAAGCTTGGTATACATGTGTTAGCTGACAACGTCAAAACCTATGTGCACTCCTCCATGGGGCAAAAGTCATTGTGTTGTTCTGATTCTGGATGGTCAGGTTGCTAGCAAGAAACTGCCATGTGGGAAATCATACGTGGCTTGTTTCAGCTTGTTATTGATACCATGCCTTGTTCTGAGGTGTTTTAACGGATTTCGTGTCAATGCTAACATGGCTAAAATTCGCTAGCTAGCTAACAAACAATTGTAACGACGTATTTGAGAGACAAGCACTCATTGTAAAAATGTATTTATGTTTTCAATAAACATAGAAATATAGCTTAAATGTTGTAAACAATCCAAGCCAGCCCGGTCTGTTTTGGCCCTTAGTTGCACAAGCCTTGGTTTTGTTGCTAAACAACCAACCCGTCTAAAGCTCTTGATCCTAGAATGATTTTCCTTGGTCCTAGGATGAGAGGTTTGGAGCAATGGTATAGGCGAAAGTTTGATCAGAGGATCATTGACTTTATGCAAATGAATTTGGTTGGAGGTCATGTTGAATGAACATATGGCTAAGCTGGTTTCACAAGAGCTGAGCTGTAAGTGATCTCTTTAATTCAGCAAAACAATGGTTACACCACAAATGACATCCTATTCCCTACATAGTGCACTACTTGCCCTAAGGACCTTGGTTAAAAGTAGTGCACTATATAGGGAATTCATGACCTCGGCCAATACTTTTTTTCTTTTTTCAAACTCTTCTGAAAAAGTAGAGAACACCAGCAGCGTCGCAGTGAAATGTAATGTCTAGGAATAATGGAAGATATAATAACTGGTAGATGGGTCCAATGGTCCAGGACATGGCTATAACATTCATGTGTTATGAGTCTGACCAATATTTATGTTCATACACAATGTGTTAAGAAGATTAAAATAGCAGATCAGACATGAGCACATTCAAAATGACACGCATACACACTAGAGGTCTTTACGGGTCCAAAAATTTGGAAATGGATCCATGGCTTTCCCATCCGACCCCATATACATAAATTAATTTAAACTGAGACCCGTTGTTCCAAATGGACCCGAGAACAGTCACACACGTTACAAAAAGGCCAGTAAAAAAAGCAATAAATAAATTAAAACTGTTCCTTTCGATGTCTAGCATATTCAAAACGTTACAGCCTCTTGTTTATACTTTCCTAAAATATGAATTGTCCATCCCGGTACTGCTGTCAGAGATCTGAGCTCTAAATTTATCAGGGTGCATAGGCTTAGATGTCCACCGTATGATATTAATATTCAGAAAATAAATATAAAGGAAGAGAAGCTTAGGGATAAAAAAAAATCAGAGTGGCTAGAGATATATGGACATTTCTGAGCATGTGCAGGATAATTGTTTTACCTAGCAAAGTGCCCAGTCCGCCTTACGTACTTGCTGTGCTGAGTGCTCCGCTGCCGTTCCCCCTCTCCTTGACCGCCTTTGTCTGGTCACTGGTGTTGCATACAAACTTAATGTTGTACACAAAACTATTGCATTCCCTCAGTAGCCTATTAAGCATAAGCATGATTTCCTACAAACTTCATGTTTTACACAAAGCTGTTCGAACTAAAGCATTTCATGCCTCAGTAAGCATAAGTGCGATTTCATGTTATTTTTTCAGGAGGGGAGTAGGCATGGCCTAACATTTTTAGAAGCCTTAGACCAGAACCTTGATACTGTTTGACATCTAAGTTTGAACATTAGTCTAGACTGCCTGTTTGTGTCATGCTTGTTTGCAATACTGACAACACAGTTTGTACAGACATGTCGATAATGTATTTTGTGTAAAAGATGTCAACAGATACACAATTTGAGAAAAAGAACTGCAAGTTAAAGGAACCGGTTGACTGTCTTTTAGCTAGCTAGATCTTTTTAATGGTCTAAATTTGCGGTAAGAATCGTTAGCTAAAAAACAGTCAACCGGTTCCTTTAAAAATCATGCATCTATTCACCTGTTTTACACAAAATACATTATTGACATGTTCGTACAAACTTTGTGTGACACAGGCAGTCCAGCGATTTCATGTTCTTCTTAGTTGCGGAGTTACATGCAGCTATTTACTCTCGCCATGATATCAGCATTTATGGCATAACTATGGCACTGGGCAATGCAAAACGAACTCGCCCATTGTCAGACTATTTTCACTGGTCCGGATACACGCTCGACTGCCTAGAATCTTCTGCTACCCATAGGTGGAACGCAGCAAGACAGCAATCATTGGCTATGCTGCGCAGGGGGCAAACAGACAGTCAACTATAAAGATTAGCCTACATCATCACACAAAACACTGATTGTTTTTTCTCCTCAGTGTTACATCTATTTATATCACTTCACTGCAACGTTACGTCAAAAGGGTGGCCCTTAGGAAAATATTTATCCAGCTCGACTGCTTCACGGCACAGACATGCCAAAGCAATCGCTGAATTTGTCTCGGGCAGGAGGATCTAAATACATAGCTTTCACAGCTCTATGATAAAGAATGCGACTAACACACTTCCTTAAACATAAAATAAGTAAAGAAGTAATTTTTTGTGCCTTTGCGAGACAGAGAAAGAGATGGAGATATACCGGCGGCATGTTCCCGACACAACATGCATTTCTTTATCCTTGTCAGATAGGCTACTACTGCTATAGCCAACACATATATAAGACAGTACTTCCGGCGCCGACAGAGATGGCAGCCTCGCTTCACGTTCTCAGGAAATCATGCAGTATTTTGTTTTTTTATGTATTACTTTTTACATTGTTACCCCGGGAAATATTAAGTTTTATTACATACAACCGGGAGGAACTATTGGATATAAGAGCAACGTCAACTTACCAACATTACGACCAGGAATACGACTTTCCCAAAGAGGATTCTCGGTTTGCTAACCCAAACACAACAATAGACTGGATAGCACCCGGCGACTCAAAACAACGGCGGCGCCGGAGAAGAGGGAAACGCGCCGGTCTTTTGGTCAAGCTACGTCGACGGGCGCATCGTGCACCTCTCCCGAGTATTTTAATCGCCAATGTACAGTCTCTGGACAACAAAGTAGACGAAATCAGATCAAGGGTTGCCTTTCAGAGAGACATCCGAGACTGCAACGTTCTTTGCTTCACGGAAACATGGCTCACTCAGGACACGTTATCGGAGTCGGTACAGCCACCTGGTTTCTCCACGCATCGCGCCGACAGAAACAAACATCTATCTGGTAAGAAGAAGGGTGGGGGTGTGTGTCTTATGATTAACGAGACGTGGTGTGATCATAACAACATACAGGAACTCAAGTCCTTTTGTTCACCTGACATAGAATTCNTCCGGATAGCATCTGACAACAACATTGATGTATACGCTGATTCGGTGAGCGAGTTTATTAGCAAGTGCATTGGTGATGTTGTACCCATAGCAAATATCAAAACCTTCCCCAACCAGAAACCGTGGATTGATGGCAGCATTCGCGCAAAACTGAAAGCGCGAACCACTGCTTTTAACCAGGGTAAGGCGACCGGAAACATGTTTGAATACAAACAGTGTAGCTATTCCCTCCGCAAGGCAATCAAACAAGCTAAGCGTCAATATAGAGACAAAGTAGAGTCACAATTCAACGGCTCAGACACAAGAGGAATGTGGCAGGGTCTACAGTCAATCACGGACTACAAAAAGAAAGCCAGCCCCGTCGCGGACCATGACGTCCTGCTCCCAGACAAACTAAACAACTTCTTTGCTCGCTTTGAGGACAATACAGTGCCACCGACACGGCCCGCTACCAAAACCTGCGGGCTCACCTTCACCGCAGCCAATGTGAGAAAAACATTTAAATGTGTTAACCCTCGCAAGGCTGCCGGCCCAGATGGCATCCCTGGCCGTGTCCTCAGAGCATGCGCAGACCAGCTGGCTGGTGTGTTTACGGACATATTCAATCAGTCCCTATCCCAGTCTGCTGTTCCCACATGCTTCAAGAGGGCCACCATTGTTCCTGTTCCCAAGAAAGCTAAGGTGACTGAGCTAAATGACTATCGCCCCGTAGCACTCACTTCCGTCATCATGAAGTGCTTTGAGAGATTAGTCAAAGATCATATCACCTCCATCCTACCAGACACCCTGGACCCACTCCAATTTGCTTACCGTCCCAATAGGTCCACAGACGACGCAATCGCAATCACACTGCATACTGCCCTAACCCATCTGGACAAGAGGAATACTTATGTAAGAATGCTGTTCATCGACTACAGCTCAGCATTTAACACCATAGTTCCCTCCAAGCTCGTCATTAAGCTCGAGACCCTGGGTCTCGACCCAGCCCTGTGCAACTGGGTCCTGGACTTTCTGACGGGCCGGTCCCAGGTGGTGAGGGTAGGAAACAACATCTCCACCCCGCTGATCCTCAACACTGGGGCCCCACAAGGGTGCGTTCTCAGCCCTCTCCTGTACTCCCTGTTTACCCATGACTGCGTGGCCAAGCACGCATCCAACTCAATCATCAAGTTTGCTGACGACACTACAGTGGTAGGCTTGATTACCAACAACGACGAGACGGCCTACAGAGAGGAGGTGAGGGCCCTCGGAGTGTGGTGTCAGGAAAATAACCTCTCACTCAATGTCAGCAAAACAAAGGAGATGATCGTGGACTTCAGGAAACAGGAGAGGGAGCACCCCCCTATCCACATCGAGGGGACAGTAGTGGAGAAGGTGGAAAGTTTTAAGTTCCTCGGCGTACACATCACGGACAAACTGAATTGGTCCACCCACACAGACAGCGTGGTGAAGAAGGCGCAACAGCGCCTCTTCAACCTCAGGAGGCTGAAGAAATTCGGCTTGTCACCAAAATCACTCACAAACATTTACAGATGCACAATCGAGAGCATCCTGTCGGGCTGTATCACCGCCTGGTACGGCAACTGCTCCGCCCACAACCGTAAGGCTCTCCAGAGGGTAGTGAGGACTGCACAGCGCATCACCGGGGGTAAACTACCTGCCCTCCAGGACACCTACACCACCCGATGTCACAGAAAGGCCAAAAAGATCATCAAGGACAACAACCACCCGAGCCACTGCCTGTTCACCCCGCTATCATCCAGAAGGCGAGGTCAGTACAGGTGCATCAAAGCTGGGACCGAGAGACTGAAAAACAGCTTCTACCTCAAGGCCATCAGACTGTTAAACAGCCATCACTAACATTGAGTGGCTGCTGCCAACATACTGACTTAAATCTCTAGCCACTTTAAACATAGGAATTGGATGTAACAAATGTATCACTAGCCACTTTAAACAATTTTGTATATAATGTTTACGTATCCGACATACTCATATCAAATGTATACACTGTACTCTAAACCATCTACTGTATCTTGCCTATGCCGTTCGGCCATCGTCCCAAATCTCTAGCCACTTTAATAATTATAATTGGATGACATAATGTATCACTAGCCACTTTAAACAATGCCATTTATATAATGTTTACATATCCTACATTACTCATCTCATATATATATGTGTATATACTGTACTCCATACCATCTACTGCATCTTGCCTATGCCGGTCAGCCATCGCTCATCCATATATTTATATGTACATACTCGTATTCATTCCTTTACTCTTGTGTGTATAAGGTAGTTGTTGTGAATTTGTTAGATTACTTGTTAGATACTACTGCATGGTCGGAACTAGAAGCACAAGCATTTCGCTACACTCGCATTAACATCTGCTAACCATGTGTATGTGACAAATAAAATTTGATTTGATTTGATTTGATATAGGGACCTATAAAATCTGCGGTGCAGAGAACGTGGACGGAATCATGATATCCAGACATTAAAACAGAATTAAACAAGATTAAAAAGTGTATTGAACTTAGTTGAGAATCAACTAAATGTATTGACAATTAATTAATTTAGCCCCAGTTTGGCGCCGGAGGGTATGGCTGCCATTTTACGGGCTCCTAAACAACTATGCTATTTTGAGTGTTTTTTTCCACCACATTGTTTGCAACTTATTTTGTATATAATGTTGCTGATACCGTCTCATATTGCAAAGAGCTTCTGGATATCAGAACAGCGATTACTTACCTCGAACTGGACAAATCTTTTTTTCTTTAATGAGTCCGAGGTGAAGGATATATGCTTCTCCGAGACCAGGCCCAAATCCCTGTCATTCACGTGAAGAAAAGATGGAAATACAGGGGGTGGAGATCTGGGTGCCTTGTGAGAATTAGTCGGCTAGTGGGTAACCCGCCTCTACCATCCGTCCCATTGGCCAATGTGCAATCACTGGAGAATAAACTGGATGATCTCCGTTCGAGAATATCCTACCAACAGGACATAAAAAACTGTAATATCTTATGTTTCACTGAGTCGTGGCTGTACGACGGCACGGATAATATACAGTTGGCTGGGTTTTCATGCATCGGCAGGACAGAACAGCTACGTCTGGTAAGAAGAGGGGTGGGGATGTGTGTCTATTTGTCAATAACAGCTGGTGCGCGAAATTGAATATTAAGGAAGTCTCAAGGTATTGCTCGCTTGAGGTAGAGTACCTCATGATAAGCTGTACACCACACTATCTACCAACAGAGTTTTCAACTATATTTTTCGAAGCCGTCTATTTACCACCACAAACCGATGCTGGCCCTAAGACCGCACTCAATGAGCTGTATAAGGCCATAAGCAAACAAGAAAATGCTCATCCAGAAGCGGCGGACACGGGGACTTTAATGCAGGCAAACTTAAATACGTTTTACCTAATTTCGACCAGCATGTCACATGTGCAACCAAAAGAAAGAAAACTCTAGACCATCTAGAGTTGCCGCTTTCAAGGAGCGGGACACTAATTCAGGCACTTATAAGAAATTCCGCTATGCCCTCCGACGAACCATCAAACAGGCAAAGCGTCAATACAGGACTAAGATTGAATCCTACTACACCGGCTCTGACGCTCGTCGGATGTGGCAGGGCTTGCAAACTATTACTGACTAATCAGGGAAACCCAGCCGCAAGCTGCCCAGTGTTGCGAGCCTACCAAACGAGCTAAATGCCTTTTATGCTCGCTTCGAGGCAAGCAACACTAAAGCATGTATGAGAGCACCATTTGTTACGGACGACAGTGTGATCACACTCTCCGTAGCCGATATGAAAAATACCATTAAACAGGACAACATACACAAGGCCACGGGGCCAGATGGATTACCAGGACGTGTACTCAGAGCATGCGTGGACCAACTGGCAAGTGTCTTCACTGACATTTTCAACCTCTTCCTGACCGAGTCTGTAATACCTACATGGTTCAAGCAGACCACCATAGTCCCTGTGCCCAAGAAAGCGAAGGTAACCTTCCTAAATTACTACCGCCCCGTAGCACTCACATCAGTAGCCATGAAGTGCTTTGAAAGGCTGGTTATGGCTCACATCAACACAATAATCCCGGAAACCCTAAACCCACTCCATTCGCATCACCAATAAATTATCATGGTCCAAACACACCAAGACAGTCGTGAAGAAGGCACGACAACACCTTTTCCCCCTCAGGAGATTGAAAAGATTTGGCATGGGTCCCCAGATCCACAAAATGTTATACAGCTGCACCATCGAGAGCATCTTGACTGGTTGCATCAACGCCTGGTATGGTAACTGCTCGGCATCCGACCGCAAGGCGCTACAGAGGGTAGTGTGTGCGGCCCAGTACATCACTGGGGCCAAGCTTACTGCCAATCCAGACCTACAGTGGCTTGCGAAAGTATTCACCCACCTTGGCATTTTTCCTATTTTGTTGCCTTACAACCTGGAATTAAAATAGATTTTTGGGGGGTTTGTATCATTTGATTTACACAACATGCCTACTACTTTAAAGATGCAAAATATTTTTTATTGTGTGACAAACAAGAAATAATACAAAAAAACAGAACTTGAGCGTGCATAACTATTCACCCACCCAAAGTCAATACTTTGTAGAGCCACCTTTTAGCAGCAATTACAGCTGCAAGTCTCTTGGGGTATGTCTCTATAAGCTTGGTACATCTAGCCACTGGGATTTTTTCCCATTCTTCAAGGCAAAACTGCTCCAGTTCCTTCTAGTTGGATGGGTTCCACTGGTGTACAGCAATCTTTAAGTCATACCACAGATTATATTTTTTGTCTTGTGTAATGGGACGAGTGGACGATGGATTTTCTGAACAGAACACGCAAACCAAACTGAGCTTTATGGATATAAAGAGAGACCTTTTCTAACAAAAGGAACATTGATTGTCTTGATTGGACACTTCGGATTACCATCAGCAGACGATCTTCAAAGGTAAGCAATTTATTTTAGCTCTTTTTATGTGTTTTGTGACACCCGCACTGGTTTTATTATTATGCTAATGGCGGAAGTACACGGGGTGCTGTCCTCAGACAATCAAATGTTCTGCTTTCGCCGTAAAGCCTTTTTGAAATCTGACAACGCTGTGAGATTGCCAAGAGTCTAAGCTTTTGAAGTGTGCAACACTTGTATTTCCATGAATGTTTTATAATACTATTTTGTCATTTGAATTTGGTGCTCTCCAGCTTCACCGGATGTTGACAAAATCGATCCTGTTCACGGGATTGGATCCCTAAGAGATCCTTAAGAGTTGGGTAAATTTTGTCCCATTCCTCCTGACAGAGCTGGAGTAACTGAGTCAGGTTTGTAGGCCTCCTTGCTCGCACACGCCTTTTCTGTTCTGCCCACACATTTTCTATAGGATTGAGGTCAGGGCTTTGTGATGGCCACTCCAATACCCTGACTTTGTTGTCCTTAAGCCATTTTGCCACAACTTTGGAAGAATGCTTGGGGTCATTGTCCATTTGGAAGACCCATTTGCGACCAAGCTTTAACCTCTCCGGGCTAGGGGGCAGTGTTCGGAAGTTCGGAGAGTCTGGCGTGCCCAAAGTAAAATGCCTGTTACTCAGGCCCAGAAGCTAGGATATGCATATTGGTTGTATTTGATAGAAAACACTTTGAAGTTTCTAAAACTGTTAAAATAATGTTTGTGAGTATAACAGAACTGATATGGCAGGTGAAAACCAGAGGAAAATCTATCAGGAAAAATTGCTTTTTTGAGCTCCCATGCAATTGGTATGGTTTCCTATTGCACAATGAAAAGAATACCTCCCAGATTGCAGTACCAATGGCTTCCACTAGATGTCAACAGTCTTTAGTCATGGTTTCAGGCTTGTTCTTTGAAAAACGAACAAGAAATAGAAGTTCTTTCAAGTGGCTGTTGAAATGACACTACTGTACTGTTTTGCGCGCGTGACTGTGTGCGTGCTCTTCGTTATTTTTCTTCCCCTTTGAACAGATTATTCCTTGTCTGAAATATGATCGTTTATTTAGATATTTGACAACCTGAGGAATAATTAGAAACATCATTTGACTTGTTTGGACGAACTTTACCGGTACTTTTGGCATTTCTTTGTGTGCATG
The DNA here is from genome assembly GCA_003317085.1 of Hucho hucho. Taxonomy (NCBI): domain Eukaryota; kingdom Metazoa; phylum Chordata; class Actinopteri; order Salmoniformes; family Salmonidae; genus Hucho; species Hucho hucho. Next base: position 400,505 of record QNTS01000649.1, read on the forward strand.
TTGAACGACTGGATTAACTTCTTAGGGAGCAATTATTAAACATGCATCAATATACAAGTGTTGCATAGTCATCAAAAGCTCTGCTTCTTGGCAATATCACAGCGTTGTCAGATTTCAAAAAGGCTTTACGGCGAAAGCACCACATTTGATTGTTTTAGGATAGCACCTCACATATTTTTCCCATTACCATAAATTCATAAGCCATCACGGTTCACACATAACACATTTCACAGCGAAAACAAATCAATTACCTGTTGAAGAACTTCTGCTGAGGGCTTCCCAAGTGTCCAACGAAGACAATCCATGGTTCTTTTGTTAGAAAAAGTAATGTGTTATATCCATAAATCTCAGTTTGGTTGGCGCGTTATAATGAGAAAATACAGCGTCGACTCGTCCATTGAAACGTGAAGAGAACTCGTTCAACTTATACCTATAAACTTGTCCAAGAACAATCAAACATAATTGATAATGTATCCTTAGGAACACTTTTATGTATAAATAGTATAATATTTCAACCGGAATATAAACTGGGAGATAAGAAAGGAAAAAACCACAGAGCGCGCCAGCCGGGAACGCGCCTTTTTCCTCTATTGACATTCTGTGTGACCAAATCCTAATTCTTCTTCTTCTGCCATATAAAGCATCTAAACAGAATCAAAACACTGTCTCGAGACTGTTGACATCCAGAGGAAGCAATAGGTACTGCATTCATATGCCCTTATATGGGCATTTTCATAAGGGAGGGGTTCCAAATGAGGCAATGTGTCAAAATCACTTTTTTCAGGACAGAAATTCCTCTGATTTTCGCCTGCCATATCCGTTCTGTTATACTCACAGACAAAATGTTACCACTTTTAGAAACTTCAGAGTGTTTCCTATCCAATGGTACTAAATATGTGCATATCCTATTTTCTGGGCCTGAATGGGAGGCATTTTACTTTGGGCAAAGCCAGGCTCTCCAAAACGGTCACCTCGTGCGCTGCTCCCAAAGAAGTTAAAGAACTCCATGGCGCCAACTAAACAGACCTTTTGGGATATAAAGAAGGACTTTATCGAACAAAAGGACCATTCTTTGTGTTCCTGGGACCCTTGTGATTACAAACAGAGGAAGATCTTCAAAGGTAAGTGATTTATTTTATTGCTATATCTGATTTTGTAACGCCTGTGCTGGTTTGAATAATATGTTGTTGTGGGGGTTGTGGGACGCTGTCCTCAGATAATCGAATGTTCTGCTTTCGCCGTAAAGCCTATTGCAGATCCGACAATGCGGTTCGACTACCAAGATTCAGAGCTTTTGAATGGTGTACAACACTTGTATTTTCATGAATGTTTAATATGACTATTTTTGTAAATTGAATTTGGCGCTCTGCATTTCACCGGATGTTGTCGTAGCGGTCCACCTAGCCCAAACAGGATAACTTCCTGACTGATGTCTTGTGATGTTGCTTCAATATACAGTGGGGAAAAAAAGTATTTAGTCAGCCACCAATTGTGCAAGTTCTCTCACTTAAAAAGATGAGAGAGGCCTGTAATTTTCATCACAGGTACACTTCAACTATGACAGACAAAATGA
>QNTS01000649.1:403084-427418 GCA_003317085.1 Hucho hucho
TGACCAAATACTTATTTTCCACCATAATTTGCAAATAAATTCATTAAAAATCCTACAATGTGATTTTCTGGATTTTTTTTCTTCATTTTGTCTGTCATAGTTGAAGTGTACCTATGATGAAAATTACAGGCCTCTCTCATCTTTTTAAGTGAGAGAACTTGCACAATTGGTGGCTGACTAAATACTTTTTTTCCCCACTGTATCCTCATAATTTTCATTCCTCATGATGTCATATATTTTGTGAAGTGCACCAGACCCTCCTGCAGCAAAGCACCCCCACAACATGATGCTGCCACCCCCGTGCTTCACGGTTGGGATGGTGTTCTTCGGCTTTCAAGCCTCCCCCTTTTTCCTACAAACATAACGATGGTCATGATGGCCAAACAGTTATATTTTGTTTCATCAGACCTGAGGACATTTCTCTAAAAAGTACGATCTTTGTCCCCATGTGCAGTTGCACACCGTAGTCTGTCTTTTTATGGCGGTTTTGGAGCAGTGGCTTCTTCCTTGCTGAGCGGCCTTTCAGGTTATGTTGATATAGGACTTGTTTTACTGTGGATATAGATACCTTTGTACCTGTTTCCTCCAGCATCTTCACAAGGCCCTTTGCTGTTGTTCTGGGATTGATTCGCACTTTTCGCACCAAAGTACGTTCATCTCTAGGAGACAGAACGCGTCTCCTTCCTGAGTGGAATGATGGCAGCGTGGTCCCATGGTGTTTATACTTGCGTGCTATTGTTTGTACAGATGAATGTGGTACCTTCAGGCGTTTGGAAATTGCTCCCAAGGATGAACTAGACTTGTGTAGGTCTACAATTTTTTTCTGAGGTCTTGGCTGATTACTGTAGATTTTCCCATGATGTCAAGCAAAGAGGCACTGAGGTTGAAGGTAGGCCTTGAAATACATCCACAGGTACATCTCCAATTGACTCAAATGATGTCAATTAGCCTATCAGAAGCTTCTAAAGCCATGACATCATTTTCTAGAACTTTCCAAGCTGTTTAAAGGCACAGTCAACTTAGTGTATGTAAACTTCTGACCCACTGGAATTGTGATACAGGGAATTATAAGTGAAATAATCGCTGTAAACAATTGTTGGAAAAATTACTTGTGTCATGCACAAAGTAGATGTCCTAACCGACTTGCCAAAATTATAGTTTGTTTTATAAAAGTTCTGCTAAGTACAGAAGCGCCAACATTTTGAGAAAAAAGAAAAAGATAAGTCGCCATGACTAGGCTTGGTTTTTCCTGGAAAACAGTTCCACCACACCACTAGCGAGGACGTAAACGATCAAATTAACCTCGCTCTCATTCGAAACCCTATCCAGGGCCCACTCGATTAACTTCTCAGGGAGCAGCTCCCGAGGTGACGGTTTTGGAGAGCCTGGCGTGCCCAAAGTAAAATGCCTCCCATTCAGGCCCAGAAAATAGGATATGCATATATTTAGTACCATTGGNTCAATGGACTAGTGGAGGCTGTCGTTTCTGACTATGACGCGCGAACCAAATGGAGATTTATGGATATAATACATGACTTTTTCTAACAAAAGAACCATGGATTGTCTTCGTTGGACACTTAGGATGACCTCAGCAGAAGTTCTTCAACAGGTAATTGATTTGTTTTCGCTGTGAAATGTGTTATGTGTGTGCCACGCTGGCTAATGAATTCATGGCTATGAGAAAGTATGTGAGGTGCTGCCCTCAAACAATCAAATGTAGAGCTTTCGCCGTAAAGCCTTTTTGAAATCTGACAACGCTGTGATATTGCCAAGAAACAGAGCTTTTGATGAGTATGAAACACTTGTATATTGGTGGATTTTTAATAATTCAACTTTGGGATTTTGAATTTGGCGCTTTACATTTTACCTGGTGGTGTCGCTAGCGACCCACCGCTCCCTGTCTAGTTAAGAAACAAGCCCACGGGCTTTGACTTTAGACTCAGATACCAGTGTTGCGATGCACAAGGTAAACATCGCAATAGCCAATCCCACTCAAACTCCGATAAGTCGATCTGTTTTCACCATGAATACAAATAAACCATCACGCCGTTGCAAACAATCACTCCACTTTGTGGGGATTATGACCACAAAACGCGACTCTGAAAGTTGCTACCTGGAAACAATCCTGGAGGACTGCTTAACCCATGATGCGCTAATTGATTCGTGCTCGACAATATCGCTCATCTCTTAAACATTATTCAATGATCTCAAAGGGCTGTGAACCCAGCAAAACGTTAGTTAAAAACAGAACGATGCGACACTAAACTTTGAGGTTTCACTCGACTACCTCGCCTCTCACAATGAGACTCATGCTGAAACTACACTTCCAAATGTATCGCTCGAAACTGAACCCCTGCTACTTGGAGCTTGATGGATCATTTGGTCGCACTGTAAAAAGGAGATATTACGATATCTCGTCAAATTCAATCAGCAAACCTGATATACTATTCTTTTCATTTCGAGCCAGCAGTCTCCGAGAGTGAGCAACTTCCCTCCTCCTTGGAGTCATGCGATACTGTAGCTGAGATTAACTTCTCTTCATACACTTTCGCAAGCACTACGGTCATCTAAGGAAACAAAGCATCAACGTTCAGAGTGGACTCTGCTTCCGATGATACATTTTGCGCTTTGAGGGGGACTGAAATCCCTTAAAATGAAACTAACGGCGTCAGTTCCGCCACTGACCCAGTGACTCCAACTGGTGAAACACTGTGCGATATCGGTGAGAAATATCCTTGTCTCAGTTTGCAGGTACTGGAACGGTTGCCACACGTGGACGCTGTGGTGAATGGCAGTCCACGACAGCCACTGAGCGTTTTGAAGCACAAACACCAGGAGATTGTACAGGATGGTAACAACAACTGACCGAGTTACACCAGGAACGCACAATCCCTCCATCATTGCTCAGACTGTCAGCAATAGGCTGAGAGAGGCTGGACTGAGGGCTTGTAGGCCTGTTGTAAGGCAGTTCCTCACCAGACATCACCGGCAACAACGTCGCCTATGGGCACAAACCCACCGTTGCTGGACCAGACAGGACTGGCAAAAAGTGCTCTTCACTGATGAGTCGCGGGTTTGTCTCACCAGGGGTGATGGTCGGATTCACGTTTATCGTCGAAGGAATGAACGTTACACCGAGGCCTGTACTCTGGAACAGGATCGATTTGGAGGCGGATGGTCCGTCATGGTCTGGGGTGGTGTGTCACAGCATCATCGGACTGAGCTTGTGTCATTGCAGGCAATCTCAATGCTCTGCGTTACAGGGAAGACATCCTCCTCCCTCATGTGGTACCCTTCCTGCAGGCTCATTCTGACATGACCCTCCAGCATGACAATGCTATCAGCCATAATGCTCGTTCTGTGGGTGATTTCCTGCAAGACAGGAATGTCAGTGTTCTGCCATGGCCAGCGAAGAGCCCATGCCTTGGTGGAAGAGTGGGGTATCATCTCACAGCAAGAACTGGCAAATCTGGTGCAGTCCATGAGGAGGAGATGCACTGCAGTACTTAATGCAGCTGGTGGCCACACCAGATACTGACTGTTACTTTTGATTTTAACCCCCCCTTTGTTCAGGGACACATTTTTCCATTTCTGTTAGTCACATGTCTGTGGAATTTGTTAAGTTTATGTCTCAGTTGTTGAATCTTGTTATGTTCATAATAATATTTACACATGTTAAGTTTGCTGAAAATAAATGCAGTTGACAGTGAGAGGACGTTTCTTTTTTTGCTGAGTTTATTTTGCAATCTATATGCCACAGCTGTCAATTTTTTGGTCCTTAAATGAAACTGGTATTCTGGTCTTTAATGCAGGGCCGACAGAAGTTCCTTACTTTTTCCCCCTTCCACTTGATAAAGGTTCCAATTATATATTTTTTTATTATCAATTAGTATATTTCAGTTAAACCACAATACAGTTTAAGTCGCAAGTTTACATACACTTAGGTTGGAGTCTTGTTTTTCAACCATTCCACAAATCTCTTGTTAACAAACTATAGTTTTGGCAAGTCGGTTAGGACATCTACTTTGTGCATGACACAAGTAATTTTTCCAACAATTGTTTACAGAGATTATTTCACTTATAATTCACTGTATCACAATTCCATTGGGTCAGAAGTTTACATACACTAAGTTGACTGTGCCTTTAAACAGCTTGGAAAATTCCAGAAAATTATGTCATGGCTTTAAAAGCTTCTGATAGGCCAATTGACATCATTTGAGTCAATTACCTGTGGATGTATTTCAAGGCCTACCTTCACACTCAGTGTCTCTTTGCTTGACACCATGGGTAAAACAAAAGAAATCAGCCAAGACCTCAGAAAAAAAATGTAGACCTCCACTTGTCTGCTTCATCCTTGGGAGCAATTTCCAAACGCCTGAAGGTACCACGTTCATCTGTACAAACAATAGTACGCAAGTATAGACACCATGGGACCACGCAGCCGTCATACAGCTCAGGAAGGAGATGTGTTCTGTCTCCTAGAGATGAACGTACTTTGGTGCGAAAAGTGTAAATCAATCCCAGAACAACAGCAAAGGACCTGGAGGAAACAGGTACAAAAGTATCTATATCCACAGTAAAACGAGTCCTATATCGACATAACCTGAAAGGCCGCTCAGCAAGAAAGAAGCCACTGCTCCAAAACCGCCATAACCAAAGCCAGACTACAGTTTGCAACTGCACATGGGGACACATATCGTACTTTTTGGAGAAATGTCCTCTGGTCTGATGTGGATATATTGAAGCAACATCTCAAGACATCAGTCAGGAAGTTGAAGCTTGGTCGCAAATGGGTCTTCCAAATGGACAATGACCCCAAGCAAACTTCCATAGTTGTGTCAAAATTGCTTAAGGACAACAAAGTCAAGGTATTGGAGTGGCCATCACAAAGCCCTGACCTCAATCCTACAGAAAATGTGTGGGCAGAACTGTAAAAGCGTGAGCGAGCAAGGAGGCCTACAAACCTGACTCAGTTACACCAGCTCTGTCAGGAGGAATGGGTCAAAATTCACCCAACTTATTGTGGGAAGCTTGTGGAAGGCTACCTGAAACATTTGACCCAAGTTAAACAATTTAAAGACAATGCTACCAAATACTAAATATATATGTAAACTTCTGACCCACTGGGAATGTGATGAAAGAAATAAAAACTGAAATAAATAATTCTCTCTATTATTATTCTGACATTTCACATTCTTAAAATAAAGTGGTGATCCTAACTGACCTAAGTCAAGGTCTTTTTACTAGTATTAAATGTCAGGAATTGTGAAACTGAGTTTAAATGTATTTGGCTAAGGTGTATGTAAACTTCCGACTTCAACTGTATTTGTTGTATTCTTTTTTCTGTATTTTCTGGTGGATTAAACTCAAATTGCAACCAATTTTCTTTGGCTTGTTTAAAAAATAACTATATTTTTGAGATAATTTTTTTTCAAATAACCGAAAGTGAGCGGTTGTAACCTGAATAAAGGGAAAAAGGGCATTCTTGAACATGGGGTAAGACGTTCTTACTAATTTGTAAATAAAGCTAGTTTGTTATTTAGAATAAGTTATTTCTGTTTTTAGAGGAAGAGAAACCAAAAGCCCACCGTGCCTATTTTTTTAATATCTTCAGTCCACATGTCAAGTGAAATTCCCCCATTGTATTTATCCAAGTTCTCTATTAACTCCAGGACCACCGACAGTTTTTTGGTGCTGTTGCCTGATGCATGACTCTAGTGCCAGAGAAGAGAGACTCTCAGACTGAAAACGCCTACATTAATTTTTACGAAAAGATAGTCAATTTGTGCCACAGTTTAGACTACCGATAGATCGGCGTTCTAACTCACCCTTGTGATAGTGTGGTGCAATGACAGAATGCCACCATCTACCACTAACGGTCACGGCATAAGCTCATAACTTTTAAAGGAAGAACCACAGTATATGAACAATTATGAGTCTTTTTGTTAAGAGAGGGATGTGATTTTAGAAACTATAAGAGGAAACTGTTTCTATAACTGTGCACATTAAGTAGTCACCGCCCCCTTGAGTGAGGTCAGAGAGCCTGCCAGCCTGATGGAACCACCCCTTTTGAACGAACTGTATAAAATGATGGGTTAAGAATTAACATATCAGACCAGAGAGATGTAGAGCTGCAGCTCACATTTAAAGTGGTTTGAACTCTGAATCTCAACACGAGGTCGAGACGATAGTCACCTCGCGGACAATCACTGGTACGGATGATTAGCTGTCCTAAGTAAAGTACCTAGAAAAGTGAAGTTAAGTGGGACCATTCTACTACACTTTTCAAACCATTGTATTCCGCTACTCTCATCACACCACAGGGAACCATCGACATGGATGGCTAGCCTTCAAATAAGCATCTTCCAAAGTGAATGAATGTAGAATAAAGTCTGTAATTCTGTTCAGGACTACACGACAAGTCACTGGATACTGGACAATTGCAGAGGAGAACAACAGCAGAAGATGGGTTGGAGCCATTTTGGACAATCGGAGCCTTACAAGCGTGTCGCGAAAAGGCCCAACCCCCTTTCCAAGGTGGCCCCGGTTCAGAGAGAGACACACGGCGAACCAAGGCATTTCCACGTAAAAACATTCATTATTTCTTACTCCAAGCGGGCTGCGGTTCATGTGCAAAGTATAAGTGAGAGTAGTTTCTAAATGTACCAATGTTAAGTGTCTCTGTTCCTCTCTCTCCATGTCTTTTGTAACAAGCAGCCATATTGTTGTAAGTCCGCTAGGGACCTGTTTTTAATGTATTAAGTGTGTATGTTTATCCTGTGTTACCATCTAGTTAGCTTGTAAATAAATAATTAAACCAATTTGAGTAGTACTGAATAATAAGTAAGGCTCGGGTTTTCGCAGATGCAAGGTTACAACTGTTCAGAATGACACGAGGTTATGATTAATAAGTTGACTGTTTATGGATGTAATAGGTAAAGACCTTTAGAGTTTAATTCGGGAGTTGGTAACTTTAAAGAACCGCTCTAGTGGTGCCCCAAATCCTAATGAGTTAATTGTTACATGATTAATTTAAATCGGGTAACAATTAAACATAGTTAGAAGATTAGATAAATAACAGTCTTCAGATTAATGAAAGTCACGACACTGCCAAGCCGCACTGCTTCTTGACACACAGCTCGCTTAACCTGGAAGCCAGCTGCACCAATGTGTCGAAGGAAACACCGTACACCTGGCGACCCAAGTCAGCTTTCAGGCGCCCGGCCCGCCACAAGTAGTCACTAGAGCATAATGGGACAAGCACATCCCGGCCGGCCAAACCCTCCCCTAAACTGGGCGACGCTGGGCCAATTGTGCGCCGCCTCATGGGTCTCAATATAATAGCCTGGGAACGAACCAGGCCTTAGACCGCTGCGCCACTCTGGTGGCCTCTGAGTCTCTACTTTTATCCAATGTAAAAAACAGAATTTCAAGTTTTGCTGCATAAGACTGAATTGAGGCGGTGGTCACATAGCCGTACAGGAGGAGGCTAATTCTTACATTTTTCATCTGAATATCTCAAGTTTGTTCAACTGTCAGAGTCCAAGGGAGAGCCGGTGCGCACTCATAGGCCTGCAGCTACAGCCAAATAATAGCCACACCACACCAAAGGTTTATGAACTTTATAAGGGTAATATCAAAAGTAAGTCAAGCTGCTGTTTATAGGGAAAATATGAAAAGGCTATATTGCAGCGAACACTAGGATTAGCCTACAGTTGGAAATGGATTTAGCCAACCAAATTGTCTCAACAGAATGAAACAAAACACTTTTTGCATATTTCAAGAACTGGTTTAGATTAGCATAAATAGGCCTACAACAATAATAATAATATACAATAAAATGATAAAACAAATGATAAATATGGAAAGTAAATAAATAAAAGATAGAAAATTGCATCAAACCTGAATAGCGACCTGTCCACTAGAATATTAAAACGTGTCCCCATGGAGGGCATTCCCTATCTTGGCTTCTTTTTACTATACTCTTTCTTCTATAACTTTCGTTTTACTTTAGGCCAAGGCTCCTCTCTCTTCTCTTCTCAGCAACAGGTGCACGAGAGGTGAGCGGCCGGAACCAGCTTCAGCTGGACCTGGCCAGCCTAAGCAATACGTTTTAAGTTGCAATTGGTTGACACAGATAATAAGCTTGCAAAGTTTTTCATCACCTCACCAATTAAATTAACAGAGGACCAGTCCCGGGTCGAATCTTGGAATTTCGGGTCTGGTGGACCCGTGAAGACCTCTAATACACACACACACAAGGGTACATGCAGCACCAGAGTACTTAATCTAATTCAAGCCTCACAAGCCATCATTGCCATAAGGTTAATCAGAGAAGGTTAACTGAGTTAGCAACTGAACAAGCAAAGCACAAGAGCACTATGGTCCATTTTAGATATACAGTAGTACACTCTGGCATGTTGGTGAGGGGTAGGGGCATGCTACAATTGCCTGGTCAGTTGTTTGAGGCTAACGTTGGAGTCTTCTCCATGTGTGCATCCCAAATGGCACCCTATTCCCTATATAGTGCACTACTATTGACCAGAGCCCTATGCAGTGCCATTTGAAACGTACCTCAAAGTAAAAAACAAAGCATTAAAGGTGTTAGGATCCTTTGTTATGTGGACAAATCATCAGAACCAGCCATTCACTCACACAGCGTGGCCATCAGTAAAGCATTAGCTAGCTGATCACTGGGTAAATGTCCCCTCACACATTGACATATCAACGTAATGATTTGGTAGCTCACATTAGCACTGCCAGTGCAGTATTATACTGTGTTGTGGCGCAAGGCAGAGAAGCAGGCATTCATTAATTGACTTACGGTAACTACTTTCACTATCGCTGGCATTGGAAGTGACGTGTTCTGGAATTAGAACAAAGCAGGAACGTATGGGTAAGTAGCCTAGAGTTGCAACATTCCGGAAACCTTTAAAAAATCTGGAAGATGTCACAGCTAAGTAGCCACAATGGAGGCAATGATACAGTGATTGAAATGAGTGGCTTTTTGGTACAAATTCCTTATGGGTCACAACAATACAGAAGTAAGAGAAACAGACAGGAAATGCTAGAGTAAAATGAGCTAGGTCGTTTCATTGTGATCAATTGACAACGCTTTGCATGGTTACAACAGAAGTGACCCTCACACACATCAAAATTATATCACTTTTTAAGGTTACACACAATGGAAAACAGGAGACTTCACTGTTAACCTATACATACAAACACAAATATATCACTATTCTGGGGCACGCGTACACACGCCTGTCCACATGTACACACAGAGCATGCTCATTCACAGAAAATGATTTTTTCATTGAGTCCTTGTATGGCTTCACAAATAGACAGAACACATCCCAAAGTGACTCTTCGTCTTTCGTAAGTCAACTAATCCAAGCCAGCTCTGCCCAGTTCAAGACCATCCACTCTGAGTGTTTTACCTGGTTTAATAAAAAGTTTTAGCTTATTTTCAAAACGATGAAATTACAACATCCTAAGCAAGGTAAAGATAAGCTAAAACTTTAAAAAGTTAAACGTTTTAGCTCATTGTTAACTTACCTCGGATGTTTCTATTTAATCGTTTTGTAAATAAAACGATAAACAAAAAAATAAGTAAGCTATCCCTTTAAAGTACAAACAAAGACACGAGACAGCTGTAAGCCTTCGGTCAACTCAGTTATTGGATGGAAGAGAGAATGGGGTTGAGATGAGCATGAAGCACTGCTGAGAAACCACTGGAGGAACAGTGTGGAGAATGAAACCGAGAAAGGGAGAGAGGGGACACTGAATGTTCAAATTATATTATATATGCTCTGGGGCATATTTCACTTGATATCACTGATATAAGTTCAGGAGAAGTGAGAAAATTATAAAGATTGTGAAGAGATGGAGTGCTAGCCATAAGAGAGTATAAGAGTCAGAGAGTGTGTATGGATGGCGGTGGGTAGCTGGATGGGGGACTGGGGAGGGCACTTACTCTGGCTTTTGGATAGCATGTCGTCAGGGCTGTCCTGTGGAGCAGTCAGCAGAGAGCAAGCCAAACAAGGAAAGAACAACCACAAGGACAAAACGTTACTGGAGTCACAGAGAGAAAGAGACGAGTGGGGGAGGACTACCACCGGACACAGCTGTGGCAATGCAACAGGGTGGCCATCTTGGCTCAACAGGAGAGAAAACGGGCTGATACACAGACTTCATGTTGGTTGTGATAGGCTACATTGCAGCTCTGTCTAATATTATATAGGGACATTTACTATAAACAGGCTCTTACGAGAAGGCTGCTGGACTGGTTTGTATCCAAAGTTGGACTGGCCCATTTTTACCCAGTGTTACATGGGTGAATATTATGTTTCTCCTGTGGGCTGGGGTCATAGTTCGGCCCCTGTTGCCAACACTGCCCCACTGTGTCCGGTGTGCCTTCACTGGCCTCTTCTCTCCTCCCGTGCCTGATCTCTACCACTGACAACCCAGAATGCCCGGGTGTAAACGCTCTCTTGATCTCGNGGGGGGGGGGGGGGGGGGGGCAGAAGGTATGAAGAATGTCTAATGGAGAAAAATATAGAAGCCCCCTCACCACCTGGTGCTTTGACTCTGTGGCTAGCCTTGTAGCAAGGTTAACATGAGAGCTAAAGGCTGATGTGTACTCTACTCTGATGATGGTGCTTTAGCAGGGTTGGCATGAGAGCTACATTGACAATGCAGCTTGCCCTGAAGCAAGGTTTGCATGAGTGTTAAATGCTGATTTGTACTCTGACTGTGGCTAGCCCTGTAGCAGGCATGAAGCTAAAGTAAAAGAAAATCCAGATACTGGCACAATACTCAAGCCACATTTCAGAGCTGTATTTATTAAGCTACTCAGCCACTTCAAGACCCAATATATCAGGCAAAAGGCTAAACGGTACGTACACTGAGTATACAAAACATTAAGAACACTGCTCTTTCCATTACAGACTGACCAGTTGAATCCAGGTGAAAGCTATGATCCTTTATTGATGTCACTTATTAAATCAACTTCAATCAGTGTAGATGAAGGGGAGGAGACAGGTTAAAGAAGGATTTTTAAGCCTTGAGACAATTGAGACATGTATTGTGTATGTGCGCCATTCAGAGGGTGAAATGGCAATATTTAAGTGACTTTGAACAGGGAATGGTAGTAGGTGCCAGGCGAACCAGTTTGTGTCAACAACTGCAACACTGCTAGGTTTTTCATGCTCAACAGTTTCCCTTGTGTATCAAGAATGGTCCACCATCCAAAAGACATCTAGCCAACTTGATACAACTGTGGGAAGCATTGGCGTCAACATGGGCCAGTATCCCTGTGGAACTCTTTTGACACCTTGTAGAGTCCATGCCCAGACGAATTGGGGGTGCAACTAAATATTAGGAATGTGTTTCTAATGTTTGGTATACTCAGTGTAATTAATGCTCATCAATACTGGGGTTGGATATTGATTTCCATAGTGTTTGCTAATCAAGTTCAATTTGTGACAAGGTGTGCAATTTTAGGAATTATGGTTGATTAGTAATACATATTTTAATATAAAATATAAAAGTACATATCTTACAAAAGAAAAAGAAAGCTTCAAATTGTTAAACAAATATCCCTGAAAAAATCCTTGTCAGCCACAGAATAAAAGTAATTCTGTATCACCAAAACACTAAGGTGGAAATTATGTATCGGAACACGATGGGCGAGATTCTAACGCTCTGTCAATCACCAATCGTATGTGGAGAGCCAAGATCACTCATTGGCTGCCTACTGGTGACTGACAGTAGGCTGATAACGCCACCCCATCACAAAGTGAGCATGTGCAAAGCAAAGATGAGTGAGTGGTGAGGAGGCCTCGGAGAAAGCTTGGGAAGAAAAAGGAGGTGACCTACGTCACAATTTTTAAGAGGCAATTGATTTGCATGCAAAATGGGATGCAGAGAAGGGAAAACCCCCAAAGCTAGCTTTTGTGCATACACATGCCAAGATAAGCGATTTCACTGCTTTTGTTTCAGTGCTTTCTTATCCCCTATAACGCTAACAAGATTAGCTGTAAATATTGTCCCATTCCCAATCTTTCAAAAGCTTTAGATATATCCAGTCACATCAGTAGTGTCTACTGGTTGGGGGCCAATTCAGTCCAACCTGCTTTGGGTTATTTCACTGCATCCAGGGCCATGCTGCACCTAGCGAGGAAAGTTGAAGACTATTGAGATAAACAGAGAGAGAGAGAGAGAGAGAGAGAGAAAAAGGGGGAGTGTGAGAGCAAGGAAAAGAGTCGGGTGGTGGGGGTAGTGGCAGAGGTAGCAGACGGTCAGACGTCAATGGCAAGCGTATCTCTCCCTCCTTTTCCACTCATGCACGTTTTGTCTTTTTCGGTTTGCCCTGTTAGGAGTCGGCGGCGTTGGGGTGCTTCAGTTGGCGTGCAGGGAACTTTTTGGATGGTAACACATCTAGTCTACGGGCTCGCCCAATCAGGTTTGTCACTGCAGTTGTATTAAAAGTTATTAAAAAAGGGAAATGAATGACGGCTAGACTTGGGGCAGCGTCAGTCAAAAGGTTGTCGACAGACATGCTGTTAAAGAGCTGTCTAGCATTTCCAAACATTGTCACAATCAGATTGATTAGTATGTGTAATTCAAGTGGCAGCAGAAAGTACTAATCATTGGACTAAAACTATACATTCAGTCAATAAATTTGAAATACTGCAAATTACATTTTCTACTGTAAAATACTGGATCCTGAAATTATTAACTCCCTTGATAAAGATGAGCAAAAATGACTGTATAAAATTAATAATTGAAATACTGAGCTATATTGGATGCTCCAAAAAAATAAGAGAAAGAGATTTTGTTTAACAAGTAATAAATACAAAATCTCCAAACTGTAGGGCAAAGAATTATTGACACCCCGTTTTCAATACTTCACCTTGCGAGGATAACGGCACTGAGCCTAAAATGTTTTATGAGTTGGAGAACACATTGGGAAGGATCGTAGACTATTTCTTCATAAACAATCCTTCCAGATCCTTCATCTGCACTTATGGACTGCCCTCTTCAGTTTCATGTCCGGAGACTAAGATGGACATTTCAAACGGATGATTTTGTGGCCAATTAACAATTTCTTTGTGGATGTTGATGTGTGCTTGGAGTTATTGTCTTGCTGGAAGATCCACTTGCGTCCAAGTTTCAGCCTTCTTGCAGAGGCAAGCAGGTTTTGGCAAGAAATGTCCTGGTACTGGGTAAAGTTCATGATGTCGCTGACTTTAAAAAGGGCACTGGGACCAGTGGAAGCAAATAGCCCCATAACCAGGCTTCAAATTTCCCAGCAGCATCAATAGCCACGGCCATCGAGGCCACTTGTGTGGCCGTAATGCCCCCTAAAGAAATCCATGCCTTGTTGCCAAAGTGGCCATTGTGCCCTATGGGTGAATATAATAATTATAATTCTCTTCTCTAAATTAACTATGGGCTCCCGAGTAGAGCAGCGGTCTAAGGCACTGCATCTCAGTGCAAGAGGGGTCACTACAGTCCCTGGTTCGAATCGAGGCTGAATCACATTCGGCCGTGATTGGGAGTCCCTTGGGGCGGCGCACAATTGGCCCAGCGTCGTCTGGGTTTGGCCAGGGTAGGCCGTCATTGTAAATAATAATTAGTTCTTAACTGACTTGCGTAGTTAAATAAAAAAATCGAACATTCTCCCGGCTGCCAACCGCGGTGCCCCGAAGCACCTGTCACTCACATGGCTCTCTCAAATATCTAAATTATTAATAGCCAATGCCTGACACGTGATTGGATCCTTCTCACAGGCATCGCAGCTACAAGTGAAGACAGACACATCAGAAATGCAATGACGTGCGTCCTTTTCGAATTCCGAGGCGCATATCGAAGATGTTAGAACTGTCCACATTTACTTTTCGTCAGCCAACAAGATGAGTAGGCCTAATGAACAGCAAAAGCACAAGCCTATGTCAATCTACTATCCCCCATAGTACAAAGGTTAACCTATTCTATGGGTCAGCGGTCCTTCTGTGCGAGAAATAAATATTTCAAATATACTCTGGGACAGTTGTTGGTCCCAAATTAATACTGTACATCGAAAAACCTTTAAGAAACAAATGAGGCTGATGCAACAGATTATCTTAAAATGTTGATAAACTATTAGGCAATTTTTTCACATAATAAGTGCAGCAATGTGCATACAGAAATAGGCTATAAACTCTAATATTCCAAAATGCAATTACTAGGGAAAACAGCAAATGCTAGCGGTTTCAAAAATACGTGGACACCTGCTCGTCGAGCATCTGATTTCAAAATAATGGGCATTAATATAGTTAGTCCCCCCTTTGCTGCTATAACAGCCTCCACTCTTCTGGGAAGGCTTTCCACTAGATATTGGAACATTGCTGCGGGGACTTGCTTCCATTGAGCCACAAGAGCATTAGTGAGGTCAGGCACTGATGTTGGGTGATTAGGCACACCCAAAGGTGTTCGATGGGGTTGAGGTCAGGGCTCTGTGCAGGCCAATCAAGTTCTTCCACACCGATCTTGACAAACTATTTCTGTATGTACCTCACTTTGCGCACAGGGGAAATGTCATGCTTAAACAGGAAAGAGCCTTCCCCAAACTGTTGCCACAAAGTTGTAAGCACAGAATCGACTAGAATGTCATTGTATGCTGTAGCGTTAAGATTTCCCTTCACTGGAACTAAGGGGCCTAGCCTGAACCATGAAAAACAGCCCCAGACCAATATTCTCCCATCCACCAAACTTTGCTTTTGGGCAGGTAGCATTCTCCTAGCTGCTCAGCCATGGAAACCCATTTAATGAAGCTCCCAACGAACAGTTCTTGTGCTGACATTGCTTCTAGAGGCAGTTTGGAACTCAGTAGTGCGTGTTGCAACCAAGGACAGGCGATTTTTACACGCTACGCGCTTCAGCACATTTTATGAACTGACTTTAATAACTCATCCTATGACGGTGCCACATTGAAAGTCCTTGAGCTCTTCTGTAAGGGCCATTCTACTGCAAATGTTTGTCTATGGAGATTGCATGGCTGTGTGCTCGATTGTATACACCTGTCAGCAACGTGTGTGGCTGAAATAGCCAAATCCATTGGCTACATTTTCAGGCGCCTCCCTCATGTCAGCATCGGTCTGGACATGCCATGCTGTAGCCAATATGCATAGGCTATAACCTACACTTTGACATGTAGGCTAATTATTTATGTACATCTACATACACTTATGTTTTTCTTTAAAGAATAGCTACTGTTTTTTGGTTGGTGCTCTAGCAGATGGCCTTGGTGCCCTGGCAGATTGGGAACCTCTTGAAGGCCAAATGGCCTTTGCCCATAACAAAGATCCACCACCATATTTTACAGTAGTTATGGAGTCATTTTCTGCTCATGCATTCTCATTTAGACGCCAAACCCACTGCTGGGTTGAATGGCCAAAGAGCCTACTGTAAAATATGGTGGTGGATCTTTGATGTTATGGGGCTATTTTTCTTGCACTGGTCCTGGAGGACTTGATAAGGTCAACAGCATCATGAACTTTACCCAGTACAAGGGAATCTATTTATTTTTTAAAAAGGTTTTTGGCTAAAATGTTGGTCTGGAACCCTGAAGGTGAGGTATTTCTCAGTCCAGTCGAAGCTCTGTCTGGCACACCAATGGAACCAGCTTCCCCCTGATACTAGGACAGTAGAGTCCCTGCCCATTTTCCTAAAACGGGGGTAGTAAATATCTTAATCTTCCCCCCTGCCCTCAAAAAAAATATATGTATATGTTTAGACTTGTCTTTTTCCTACTAGCACCGATTTTCCTTAAAACTTCTTTGGGATCGGTGTCCCTTCCACGGGACGGTTGAGCTAACATAGGCTAATGCGATCAGCATGAGTTTGTAAGTAACAAGACAATTTCCCAGGACATAGACATATCTGATATTGGCAAAAAGCTTAAATTCTTGTTAATCTAACTGCACTGTCCAATTTACAGTAGCTATTACAGTGAAAGAATACCATGCTATTGTTTGAGGAGAGTGCACATTTTTGAACATGAAAAGTTATTAATAAACAAATTAGGCACATTTGGGCAGTCTTGATACAACATTTTGAACAGAAATACAATGGTTCATTGGATCAGTCTAAAAATGTGCACATACACGGCTGCCATCTAGTGGCCAAAATCTAAATTGCACCTGGTCTGGAATAATACATGATGGCCTTTCTCTTGCATTTCAAAGATGATGGTACAAAAAAAATACAAAAGAACGGATGTTTTTTTCTTTGTATTATCTTTTACCAGATCTATTGTGTTATATTCTCCTACATTCCTTTCGTATTTCCACAAACTTCAAAGTGTTTCCTTTCAAATTATACCAAGAATATGCATATCCTTGCTTCAGGGCTTGAGCTACAGGCAGTTTGATTTGGGTATGTCATTTTAGGCGAAAATTGAAAAAAATCCTTAAGAGGATTTGCCCCTTTAAATGACTAAAATATCAATTGAAAACTGGATTTTCAATCATTTTGACCTCTACCTTTTTGAGAAAAAAGTACTACTTGTTAAACAAAATATCTTTCTCTGAGTATTTTATTAGTATAAAATAATATAATTTTGGCCTCCCGAGTGGCGCAGCGGTCTAAGGCACTGCGTCACAACGATCCTGGTTCGATACGGGGCTGTATCGCAGCTGACCTGAAGGCGGCGCACAATTGGCCCGGCTGGCTTCCGGGTTAAGCGAGCAGCGCGGCTTGGTGGGGTTGTGTTTCGAAGGACTCACGGCTCTCGACCTCTCGATCCGTACAGGAGTTGCAGCGATGGGAAAAGACTGTAACTACCAATTGGATATCACATTGGGGAGAAAAAAGGGTTAAAAATGTTTTTATTTTAAAATGTTTTAGCTCAGTATTTTTATTATTTATTTTACAGTCACTTTTGCTCATCTTTATGAAGGGTGTCAATCATTTCAGACACCACTGTATATTCCGAATGGTGAGGTCATCCTGTATTCAAACCCTAATTAAACACAATGCAAGTATTTCTTTAAAGTGTCACAATACTCATTAATCAGATCAAACGCTAAATCTAATGTCCTCCTTCCTCATAACGAGACAGAAATGTTACTTACCCCTCTGTCTCGCGACTTGGAGTTGAACTTGACCGTCTTTAGCCGAGCCCTCTCTTTCTTCTCCACCCTGAGGGTTAAGGTCATGTAAGTTCATTAGAGGTCATTAACCTGATAAAATATGTCAGTAACACAATTGAGGGTTGCAAGATTGTGTAATCGGCAGGTAAGGGTGCTCTCGAGTGGGCTAGATGTTCTTTCTTCACCATTCGGCCATCAGATTTGCCACCAATGCTCCTTATAGGACACATCACTGCACTCATCTCTGTATACCTGTCTCAAGACCCACTGGTTGATGCTTACGCCTCACTCACACCTATCTGAGATACCTACTGCAATCCTCATCCTCCACATACAACACCCTTTCATATTCTGTTAAAGGTCCCCAAAGCACACACATCCATGGGTCGCTCCTCTTTTTAGTTCGTTGCAGCTACCGACTGGAACAAGCTGCAAAAAAACCCTCAAACTGGACAGTTTTTTCTCCATCTCTTCATTCAAAGACTCAATCATGGACACTCTTACAGACAGTTGTGGCTGCCTCGCATGATGTATTGTTGTCTCTACCTTCTTTCCCTTTGTGCTGTTGTCTGTGCCCAATAATGTTTGTACCATGTTTTGTGCTGCTACCATGTGCTTCTGCCATGTTGTGTTGCTACCATAATGTTTGGTCATGTGTTGCTGCCATGCTATGTTGTAGTCTTAGGTCTCTCTTTATGTAGTTTTGTGGTGTCTCTCTTGTCACGATGTGTGTTTTGTCCTATATATATATATATATACACACACACAGTTGAAGTCAGAAGTTTACATACACTTAGGTTGGAGTCATTAAAACTCGTTTTTCAACCACTCCACACATTTCTTGTTAACAAACTTTAGTTTTGGCAAGTCGGTTAGGACATCTACTTTGTGCATGACACAAGTCATTTTTCCAACAATTGTTTACAGACTGATTATTTCACTCATAATTCACTGTATCACAATTCCAGTGGGTCAGAAGTTTACATACACTAAGTTGACTGTGCCTTTAAACAGCTTGGAAAATTCCAGAAAATGATGTCATAGATTTAGAAGGTTCTGATAGGCTAATTGACATTATTTGAGTCAATTGGAGGTGTACCTGTGGATGTATTTCAAGGCCTACCTTCAAACTCTTTGCTTGACATCATGGGAAAAACAAAAGAAATCAGCCAAGACCCCAGAAAGGAATTGTAGACCTCCACAAGTCTGGTTCATCCTTGGGAGCAATTTCCAAACGCCTGAAGGTACCACGTTCATCTGTACAAACAATAGTACGCAAGTATAAACACCATGGACCACGCAGCCGTCATACAGCTCAGGAAGGAGATGCATTCTGTCTCCTAGAGATTAACGTACCTTGTTGCGAAAAGTGCAAATCAAACCCAGAACAACAGCAAAAGAAGATGCTGGAGGAAACAGGTACAAAAGTATCTATATCCACAGTAAAATGAGTCCTATATCAACATAACCTGAAAGGCTGCTCAGCAAGGAAGAAGCCACTGCTCCAAAACCGCCATAAAAAAAGCCAGACTACGGTTTGCAACTGCACATGGGGACAAAGATCGTACTTTTTGGTAAAATGTCCTCTGGTCTGATGAAACAAAAATAGAACTGTTTGGTCATAATGACCATCGTTATGTTTGGAGGAAAAAGGGTGAGGCTTACAAGCTGAAGAACACCATCCCAACCGTGAAGCACGGGGGTGGCAGCATCATGTTGTGGGGGTGCTTTGCTGCAGGAGGGACTGGTGCACTTCATAAAATAGATGACCTAAGACAGGGAATTTTTACTTGGATTAAATGTTAGGTTTAAATGTTTTTGGATAAGGTGTATATTTGCTGTTGTTCTGGGATTGATTTGCACTTTTCGCACCAAAGTACGTTCATCTCTAGGAGACAGAATGCGTCTCGTTCCTGAGCAGTATGACGGCTGTGTGGTCCCACGGTGTTTATACTTGCGTACTATTGTTTGTACAGATGAACGTGGTACCTTCAGGCGTTTGGAAATTGCTCCCAAGGATGAACCAGAGTTGTGGAGGTCTACAACAAGTCTTAGCTGATTTCTTTTGATTTTCCCATGATGTCAAACAAAGAGGCACTGAGTTTGAAGGTAGGCCTTGAAATACATCCACAGGTACACCTCCAATTGACTCAAAGGATGTCAGTTAGACTATCTGAAGCTTCTAAAGCCATGACATAATTTTATGGAATTTTCCAAGCTGTTTAAAGACAGTCAAATTAGTGTATGTAAACTTCTGACCCACTGGAATTGTGATACAATGAATTATAAGTGAAATAATCTGTCTGTAAACAATTGTTGGAAAAATTACTTGTGTCATGCACTAAGTAGATGTCCTAACCGACTTGCCAAAACTATAGTTTGTTAACAAGAAATTTGTGGAGTGGTTGAAAAACTAGTCTTAATTACTCCAACCTAAGTGTATATAAATTTCCGACTTCAACTGTATATATATATATATATATACAGTGAGGAAAAAAAGTATTTGATCCCCTGCTGATTTTGTACGTTTGCCCACTGACAAAGAAAGTATCAGTCTATAATTTTAATGGTAGGTTTATTTGAACAGTGAGAGACAGAATAACAACAAAAAAATCCAGAAAAACGCATGTGAAAAATGTTATAAATTGATTTGCATTTTAATGAGGGAAATAGGTATTTGACCCCCTCTCAATCAGAAAGATTTCTGGCTCACAGGTGTCTTTTATACAGGTAATGAGTTGAGATTAGGAACACACTCTTAAAGGGAGTGCTCCTAATCTCAGTTTGTTACCTGTATAAAAGACACCTGTCCACAGAAGCAATCAATCAATCAGATTCCAAACTCTCCACCATGGCCAAGACCAAAGAGCTCTCCAAGGATGTCAGGGACAAGATTGTAGACCTACACAAGGCTGGAATGGGCTACAAGACCATCGCCAAGCAGCTTGGTGAGAAGGTGACAACAGTTGGTACGATTATTCGCAAATGGAAGAAACACAAAAGAACTGTCAATCTCCCTCGGCCTAGGGCTCCATGCAAGATCTCACCTCGTGGAGTTGCAATGATCATGAGAACGGTGAGGAATCATCCCAGAACTACACGGGAGGATCTTGTCAATGATCTCAAGGCAGCTGGGACCATAGTCACCAAGAAAACAATTGGTAACACACCATGCCGTGAAGGACTGAAATCCTGCAGCGCNAGGTAACAAAGGAGTGGCTCAAGAAGAAGCACATTAAGGTCCTGGAGTGGCCTAGCCAGTCTCCAGACCTTTATCCCATAGAAAATATGTGGAGGGAGCTGAAGGTTCGAGTCCAAACGTCAGCCTCGAAACCTTAAGGTAGTTGTTGTGAATTTGTTAGATTACTTGTTAGATACTACTGCATGGTCGGAACTAGAAGCACAAGCATTTCGCTACACTCGCATTAACATCTGCTAACCATGTGTATGTGACAAATAAAATTTGATTTGATTTAATGACTTGGAGAAGATCTGCAAAGAGGAGTGGGACAAAATCCCTCCTGAGATGTGTGCTAACCTGGTGGCCAACTGCAAGAAACATCTGACCTCTGTGATTGCCAACAAGGGTTTTGCCTCCAAGTACTGAGTCATGTTTTGCAGAGGGGTCAAATACTTATTTCCCTCATTAAAATGCAATTCCATTTATAACATTTTTCACATGCGTTTTTCTGGATTTTTTTGTTGTTATTCTGTCTCTCACTGTTCAAATAAACCTACCATTAAAGTTATAGACTGATAATTTCTTTGTCAGTGGGCAAACGTACAAAA
Source organism: Hucho hucho (assembly GCA_003317085.1). NCBI lineage: Eukaryota > Metazoa > Chordata > Actinopteri > Salmoniformes > Salmonidae > Hucho > Hucho hucho. The sequence goes on from QNTS01000649.1 coordinate 424,012, forward strand.
TCAGCAGGGGATCAAATACTTTTTTCCCTCACTGTATATATTTATTTTTATTCTAGGCCCCAAACCTGCAGGAGGCCTTTTGGTAGGCCGTCATGTTAAATAAAGGTTAAATAAAATTAAAATAAAAAAGATTCAAGAAACGTTCCCAAAATGATTGGTTTGGAGCGTTCCCTGTTCGAGGATTCCCAATTGGAAAATTCCCTCCCTGCTTTATCTCTTTCCTGATTCCGGTACTTCAAAATTCAATTTTTGTTAGACGTTTTCATAGCTCAAAAGTAGTCTTCTTTTGAGTGAACTATTTTGTAAATCATACTGTATGCAACAATCCAATATGATTGGTAAAAATAACCACTATGCAATTTCTAGATTTGCAGTACTTATCTTTTTCATTCATTTGTGGCCCTGACATACAGGACATCGGACACAGAGAAGTATCTATATCCAGACCACTCAGAGGCTATGGATAAATATTCATAAACGGTCTAATGGAAACCAAAGCTTTGGCAGGGAGAAACCCAAGATGTACCTGAATGTGCCAAATCTATTTTAGAACGGCAAGTTCTTCAAAGGTAAATGTGTTTTGCAGTCACAGCATTAATTGTGTATGAGCTGTGGACTATGGCAGGGACAGGCAACTTGTCGAGGAGGTCCGAAACACTTTTGTTTTTTATTCTCTCCGTCTAATCAAGGACTTGGGACATCAAGAGTACAACTAACTACGAGTTAGAAGAGAAAAACAGGAGGGGGGTTTACCTTCTCTTGCTGGGGATGACACCCACTTCCTCTGCCTCGCCCTCCGGGGTCACCTGCCGCGCCTGCCACCACTCGTCGTCCGAGGCGTTCACCACATGCAGGATGTCCCCGAATTTAAAGTTGAGCCCTTGAGAGGGGAGCCCTGAGTCCTTTGTCTTGTCATAGTCGAATAGGACTCTGGAAAGAGTAGGAAACAAGTCACACTCAGTAAGTGAGTTTGATCATTTAGATGTAGTCATCTGGCTGGCATATGGTTAATATTTGATTAACAGTAAATTATAATCTGTAGTAACCAAACATTATACAAGCACAGTTTGTCAGATGCTTCAAGACCACAAAATTTGTACAATGTTAAGATGAGTCCACATCCCACGCTATCGGTTGTGTTGATCCAGCTATATGCCTCAACTAAATGAATGGAAATATGAGCACTTCAAATTTAGAAATCATACGGTGCTTTACCATTAATTTTAGATTGCAGAATATAACTGAATCTACAATCCTGAGACATAAACTCAACAGATTAATACTTTGGACAAGCTTCTAAACATCTGACAAACTTAGATCTTTGGAGGTTAAGCAGGGCTCTAAAGTGCGACCAATTTGGTTGCATATGCAACAAAATATTTTGCTGTGCGACAAGGAATTTTAATTGGGGAGCATCAATGCAACCCCAAAAATAATCAAAATGTTTGTTTAATTTTTATTAATAATAACTGTTGTAATGATAAGGCTTCCTTGTATCACTGTTTCCTGAGCGCAGATTATTTAACATCATGCACCATTAATACAGCGAAAACTACTAGTTTCTAACTAAAACAGTTCAAAGGATCTGACCCATATTACCGACACAACCTTTTTATCTTCCTGTCACATAAACCAAAACTACTTGTGGATCGCATTTGTTTTACACCTTGTTCAGTCATGTTTGTTACCTTATTAGCTAGCTAGCTATCAACCTAGTAACTTGACCAGAATACCCCCCCCCAAAAATATGAATATTTTTTTATTTAACCTTTATTTAAGCAGAGGCCTCAATTTGGGGGCACAGAAAGGAAAAGGGATAGCATCTTTAGGAGATCAATGATCATAGCAATGAATGTATGACAGATGTCTTGCATGTCATCATCACAAACTTGATGCTCTAAAAGAGTGTACAATTTTCAATTTAATGCATCTCAATAGGAAAATAGTGATTTTACATAATGTAGAAACCTAATATTCCACAAATGACTAATTTCAATGACAGGTATTTGTATAAACATTTTTGCTTTTTATAATAAACATGTATTTACAGGGTTACATAATTTCTACCCCCCTTTTCTCCAAAATTTGGTGATAACAATCTTGTATCATCGCTGCAACTCTGCAATGGGCTCGGGAGAGGCAAAGGTCGAGTCATGCGTCTTCCCGAAACATGACCCGCCAAGCCGCTCTTCTTAACACCCACTCACTTAACCCGGAAGCCAGCTGCACCAATGTGTCGGAGGAAACACCGTTCAACTGACGACCGAAGTCAACCTGCAGGGGCCCGAGTCGCTAGAGCACGATGGACCAAGTAAAGCCCCCCCGTCCAAACCCTCCCCTAACCCAGACGACGCTGGGCTAATTGTGTGCCACCATATGGAACTCCCGGTCACGGCCGGTTATGACAGCCTGGGATCGAACCCCAAGCTGTAGTGACACCACAACACTTAGACAGCTGGGCCACTGTGAGGCCTCTCCTAATTTCTTTTAGTTAGGAGCACCAGTGCTACCAATGAAACATTTTAATTTAGAGCCCTGAGTGCAAGGTTAAGCTGTAGACCTTCAATCTACAGTGGGGCAAAAAAGTATCTAGTCAGCCACCAATTGTGCAAGTTCTCTCACTTAAAAAGATGAGAGAGGCCTGTAATTTTCATCATAGGTACACTTCAACTATGACAGACAAAATGAGGAAAAAAAATCCAGAAAATCACATTGTAGGATTTTTTATGAATTTATTTGCAAATTATGGTGGAAAATAAGTATTTGGTCACATACAAACAAGCAAGATTTCTGGCTCTCACAGACCTGTAACTTCTTCTTTAAGAGGCTCCTCTGTCCTCCACTCGTTACCTGTATTAATGGCACCTGTTTGAACTTGTTATCAGTATAAAAGACACCTGTCCACAACCTCAAACAGTCACACTCCAAACTCCACTATGGCCAAGACCAAAGAGCTGTCAAAGGACACCAGAAACAAAATTGTAGACCTGCACCAGGTTGGGAAGACTGAATCTGCAATAGGTAAGCAGCTTGGTTTGAAGAAATCAACTGTGGGAGCAATTATTAGGAAATGGAAGACATACAAGACCACTGATAATCTTCCTCGATCTGGGGCTCCACGCAAGATCTCACCCCGTGGGGTCAAAATGATCACAAGAACGGTGAGCAAAAATCCCAGAACCACACGGGGGGACCTAGTGAATGACCTGCAGAGAGCTGGGACCAAAGTAACAAAGCCTACCATCAGTAACACACTACGCCGCCAGGGACTCAAATCCTGCAGTGCCAGACGTGTCCCCCTGCTTAAGCCAGTACATGTTCAGGCCCGTCTGAAGTTTGCTAGAGAGCATTTGGATGATCCAGATGAGGATTGGGAGAATGTCATATGGTCAGATGAAACCAAAATA
>QNTS01000649.1:428241-495276 GCA_003317085.1 Hucho hucho
AAAACATCACTGCTCTAGAGGAGATCTGCATGGAGGAATGGGCCAAAATACCAGCAACAGTGTGTGAAAACCTTGTGAAGACTTACAGAAAACGTTTGACCTCTGTCATTGCCAACAAAGGGTATATAACAAAGTATTGAGATACACTTTTGTTATTGACCAAATACTTATTTTCCACCATAATTTGCAAATAAATAAATAAAAAATCCTACAATGTGATTTTCTGGATTTCCTTTTCTCATTTCGTCTGTCATAGTTGAAGTGTACCTATGATGAAAATTACAGGCCTCTCTCATCTTTTTAAGTTGGAGAACTTGCACAATTGGTGGCTGACTAAATACTTTTTTGCCCCACTGTATTTAGAGCTGGTGATGTCTTGTAGTTTGTTTTGGAGTCATCTCCACCCCCTAAAGTTGACTGACGCATGCACCTGTGCATCACACGGTGACGTCATTTTGAATATTGAATAGCTCTCCGTGTGTTTAAGCTAGAGAATTACTGTTGCAGCTCAAACCCCTTTTTATGACGATATAAAGTTTGCGCCTATTCCATAACATGGGGCTTATGATAGCAGACTTTTTCTACACATGAGAGGATCTGGACAAGAAAATCACCACGAGATTGTCTGTAAAACCCGAACCGTGTAAGCTACAAACCAATATGTCACCAATATCGAAAGCGGAGACTCTCACAAACACAAAGGTGTTGGTTGTCCTACTCTACGACGCACACAAGCCTCAAGGGAGTCATCAATGTAACCCAGTACCAGGCTGTAGAAACTGCAAAAAGTGCAAAGGGGGTAGAATGTGCCCAAAATAACGTGACCAAACATGGGTCTAAATATTTTTCCCTAAGTTTTCTTATACACTACATGATCAAAAGTATGTGGACACCTGCTCTTCGAACATCTCATTCCAAAATCATGGGCATTAATATAGAGTTGGTCCCCCCTTTGCTGCTAAAACAGCCACCACTCTTCTGGGAAGGCTTTCCAATAGATGTTGGAACATTGCTGAGGGGACTTGCTTCCATTCAGCCACAAGAGCATTAGTGAGGTCGGGCACTGATGTTGGGCGATTAGGCCTGGCTCGTTGTCAGCGTTCCAATTCATCCCAAAGGTGTTTGATGGGGTTGAGGTCAGGGCTCTGTGCAGGCCACCCAAATCCATCCGTCGGACTGCCAGATGGTGAAGCGCTAGTCATCACGCCAGAGAACGCGTAACCACTGCTCCTGAGTCCAATGGCGGTGAGCTTTACACCAGTCCAGCCGACCCTTGGCAATGCGCATGGTGATCTTATTCTTGTGTCCATGTGGCTGCTCGGCCATGGGAAACCATTTCATGAAGCTCCCGACGAACAGTTGTTGTGCTGACGTTGCTTCCAGAAGCAGTTTGGAACTCTGTAGTGTGTGTTGCTTGTGTGGCCTACCACTTCACAGTGGAGCCATTGTTGCTCCTAGATATTTCCACTTCAAAATAACAGCACTTACAGTTGACTGGGGCAGCTCTAGCAGGGCAGAAATTTTACGAACTGACTTGTTGGAAAGTAAAAGCCAAATTCAATGTTTCATAAAATGATTTTGTCATATATTTTTTGGGATACCGACAAGGGTCCTAAAATTCAAAATCAAGTTGCTAAATGATACATTTTACGACCATTTTAAAACAATTCCATATGTTAGCTAAGTAGATATTTCGATCTGATCCTACAGAGGTTAAAGCTAATGGTCATTTACATTTCGGGAGAACCTCTTTAGGTCTTACCTAACGTAGAGTGACCTCTTCTGGCTGGTCCGCAGCGAGCCCGACCCCGAGCTGATGCTGCTGTTCATCATCTGTTCTCGCAGGTCGTGGATCTTGGCTTCAAATCGACTGTACTCTGAAAGGAAAACATAAGCAAAATAGGCACAATATTGGCTTAATTCATTTAGAAGAAAAATCTAAAAATGTATAAAAAAATTTACTAAAAGAAACAAAAAGGCCACATCCCAATAATCTCTCCTTCCTCCCAAAGTGTGCACTTGTTCCCTTCACTGATTTGAAAGTAAATGACTGGTGTAAGAAATATAGTAGAAACTCCCCCTAGCCCATTCCTCTACTAAACCAATGTGTTTGTGGGAAGTAGTGAACGAGCGTAAACTTAAGAAAGAAGATATTATTGGGACACACCCTATAATACGGGGTCCAAAATTGACACCCTTGATAAAGATGAGAAAAAAATTACTATATAAAATAAATATATAAAAACAGGGAAATTATATTATTTTATACTAATACAATTCCCCAGAGAAAAATATTTATTTTAACAAGTAATATTTATTTTCTCAAATAAGGTAAGGGTTCAAATGAATGACACCCCTGTTTTTAAAATGACAGGAAGATGGCATTGGTGTTTCTCTACAAGAAGGGTGAGTCAACTTGTTTTTTTCTACTTGCATGGACACACGCACACAGATATCAGTACCATGAGGGGCCTCTCAAGCGGCTTAGCGGTCTAAGGCACTGCATTGCAGTGATGGAGTGCCACTACAGCCTAGGGGTTCAATCCCAGGGGGCGGTGCACAATTGGTCCAATGCCGTCCGGGTTAGGGGAGGGTTTGGCCTGGCGGTATTTTCTTGTCTCATCGTGCTCTAGCAACTCCTTGTGGCGGGCCAGACACCTGCAAGCTGACTTCGGTCGTCAGTTGGACGGTGTTTCCTCCGACACATTGGTGCGGCTGGCTTCCGGGTTAAGTGAGCAGGTGCATCCTGTTTCCATTGATCATCCTACAACTTGATTGGAGTCCACCTGTGGTAAATTCAATTGATTGCACACACCTCTCTATATAAAAGGTCCCACAATTGACAGTGCATGTCAGAGCAAAAACCAAGCCATGAGGTCGAAAGAATTGTCTGTAGAGTTCCGATAAATGATTGTGTCAAGGCACAGACCTGGGGAAGGGTACCAAAACATTTCTGCAGCATTGAAGGTCTCCAAAAAACAGTGGCCTCCATCATCCATTCTTAAATGGAAGAAGAACCACCAAGACTCTTCCTAGTGCTGGCCGCCCGGCCAAACTCAGCAATCGGGGGAGAAGGGCCTTGGTGACCAAGAAGGTGGTGACCAAGAACCCAATGGTCACTCTGACAGAGCTCTAGAGTTCCTCTGTGGAGATGGGAGAACCTTCCAGAAGGACAACCATCTCTGCAGCACTCCACCAATCAGCTCTTTATGTTAGAGTGGCCAGACAGAAGCCACTCCTCAGTAAAAGGCACATGACAGCCCGCTTGGAGTTTACCAAAAGGCACCTAAAGACTCTCAGATCATGAGAAACAAGATTCTCTGGTCTGATGAAACCAAGATTGAACTCTTTGACCTGAATGCCAAGCGTCACGTCTGTAGGAAACCTGGCACCATCCCTACGGTGAAGCATGGTGGTGACAGCATAATGCTGTGGGGATGTTTTTCAGCGGCAGGGACAGGGAGACTAGTCAGGATCGAGGCAAAGATGAACGGATTAAAGTACAGAGAGATCCTTGATGAAAACCTGCTCCATAGCACTCAGGACCTCCGACTGTGGTGAAGGTTTATCTTCCAATAGGACAATGACCCTAAGCACACAGCCAAGACAACACAGGAGTGGCTTAGGGACAAGTCTCCGAATGTCCTTGAGTGGCCCAGCCAGAGCCCGGACTTGAACCCGATCTAACATCTCTGGAGAGACCTGAAAATAGCTGTGCAGCAACGCTCCCCATCCAACCTGACAGAGCTTGAGAGGATCTGCAGAGAAGAATGGGAGAAACTCCCCAAAAACAGGTGTGCCAAGCTTGTAGCACCTTACCCAAGAAGACTCTATGCTGTAATCACTTTCAAAGGTGTACTGAGTAAAGTGTCTGAATAGTTATGTAAATGTGATATCTATTAAATGAGCAACAATTTCTAAAAACCTTGCTTATTTTTATGGGGTATTGTGTGTAGATTGATGAGGGGAAAAAAACTATGCAATCAATTTTAGAATAATATCACGGTTTCAAGGCATATGAACTAACAGGATATAGAGCAAACAATGCAATTAACACATAGGTTGTAATATGGCTTTTTTTCCCTGGCTTGGCTTCCCTGGTAAACTTAACAAAATGTGGAAAAAGCCAAGGGGTCTGTAAACTTTCCGAAAGGCACTGTATATCACGGTGTCAAGGCATATGAACTAACAGGTTATAGAGCAAACAGCGCAATTAACACATAGGTTGTAATATGGCTTTTTTTCCCTGGCTTGGCTTCCCTGGTAACTTAACAAAATGTGGAAAAAGCCAAGGGGTCTGTAAACTTTCCGAAAGGCACTGTATATCACGGTGTCAAGGCATATGAACTAACAGGATATAGAGCAAACAACGCAATTAACACATAGGTTGTAATATGGCTTTTTTTCCCTGGCTTGGCTTCCCTGGTAACTTAACAAAATGTGGAAAAAGCCAAGGGGTCTGTAAACTTTCCGAAAGGCACTGTATATCACGGTGTCAAGGCATATGAACTAACAGGATATAGAGCAAACAACGCAATTAACACATAGGTTGTAATATGGCTTTTTTTCCCTGGCTTGGCTTCCCTGGTGATTTTGTTGTCAATTAACAATTTCTTTGTGGATTTTGATGTGTGCTTGCTGGAAGAGGCATGTGTGTGTGGCCAAGTTCCAGCCTCCTGGCAGAGCAACCAGGTTTTTGGCTAAAATGTCTTGGTACTGGGTAAAGTTCATGATGCTGTTGACGTTAACAAGGACCCCAGGACCAGTGGAAGAAAAATAGCCCTATAACATCAATGATCCACCACCATATTTGACAGTAGGTACGGGGTTCTTTCTGTATATGCATCTTTCTTAAACGCAAAACCCACAACTGGAGTGCGTGGCCAAAGAGCTCTATTTTCATGCCATCTGAGCCTAGCACCGGTTTACATTTGCATTTTAGTACTTACAGTAGTGAGTGCATACATTTTCATACTGGTCCCCCATAGGAATCGAACCCACAACCCTGGCGTTGCAAGCACCTTGCTCTACCAACTGAGCTACAAGGGACTACCGGTTCCAATCGAAGTGCCAATGCCGTTTAGCAAACTCCAGGGGCGTCATTTATCAATCATGCATAGGCACAAATTTGGCATGGGTCCTCAGATCCTCAAAAGGTTATACAGCTGCATCATCGAGAGCATCCTGACTGGTTGCATCACTGCCTGGTGTGGCAAGTGCTCGGCCTCCGACCGTAAGGCACTACAGAGGGTAGTGCGTACGGCCCAGTACATCACTGGGGCCAAGCTTCCTGCCATCCAGGGCTTCTATATAAGGCGGTGTCAGAGGAAGGCCCTAAAAATTATCAAAGACTCCAGCCACCCTAGTCATAGACTGTTCTCTCTGCTACCGCACGGCAAGCGGTATCGGAGCGCCAAGTCGAGGTTCAAAAAGCTTCTTAAGTAAGCGTCTACCCCCAAGCCATAAGACTCCTGAACAGCTAATCAAAGGGCTACCCAGACCCCCTCTTTTAAGCAGCTGCTACTCTCTGTTTATTATCTATGCATAGTCACTTTAACTCTACCTACATGTACATATTACCTCAACTAACCGGTGCCTCCCACATTTGACTCTCTACTGGTACCCCATGCTTGTTATTTTACTGCATCTGTTTAATTATTTGTTACTTTTATTTTCTACTTATCTATTTTTTACTTAACTTATAAAAAAACAATTCTTAACTTATTAAAGCATTGTTGGTTAAGGGCTTGTAAGTAAGCATTTCACTGTAAGGTCTACACCTGTTGTATTCGGCGCATGTGACAAATACAGTTTGATTTGATTTTATTTGTATGCAGGCTCATTTCCACGCAAAGTGTGAGATTCATCAATAAGAATGCTTGAGAGTGCGTAAATTTACTCACAGCCATGACCACGCATACGCACAGTGCCAAGTGGTGGAATAAGGGAACTTTTTGTAAAATGTAGAATGGGGAAAATATATGTTGAAAAAGTGTGAAATTGTGAGTAATAATTAAATAATTTTGATTTAATTGTATTACCATTGTTAATTCATGCAACACATCTTGACATGAAATATAATTTGACCACCACAGTGCATTTGTTACGATAATAATCCATAAAAAGTACAGTAATTTGTTAAATTATGTACGTGTGAGGGTGAAACAATTGTTGAAATACTATAAAAACTGAGATAATGGAAAATTGATTGATCTGATCCTGCTCTGTTTGAAGATTTGGCACGCAATGCATTTCGCAGAGAACTTACTTTAAAAAGGCAAACATGCAATTCCGGTGCACATCCAAGTGCTCTGGTTTTTGGCAAAGGGCACTTTTCAGCGGGAGTTTGCTGATTGGCATGTCACAGCTCTCGATGAGTCAATGTTTTGGATGTAATCATTAGCAAAGCGACCAGTTACATACAATTTCCAACAACAGGTTGAAGTCAATAGGGGTTTCTTTGGGTTCTCAAATAAGAACGGAACAATAGACAGCACCCACATTGCAAAAAATCACCATCCCAAAACGATTTCAACTATGTGAACAGAAAAAGGCTTCCACTATTTATGTGCTGGTGATAGGTTATGTGATGCGCAATAGACCCTGCTGAGTGTGGTGGTATGGTGGCCAGGTGGAACGCACAACTCTTTCATTCTGCAGAACGGCAATGTTTGCCTATAAGCCTATAGGTTTTGAAAGATTTTGAAAAGCTGTTGAAAGGTTTTGAAAGCTGTTGAGGATGGATGGCTTGTTGGTGAGTGTTGCCTACACATTTGAAGTATATTTGCCATTGCTAAAGCAACTTAAATTGTCCTAATGCTCCTCTCTTCGTAGCAATGTTTTTATTTTTAAGGTCAAGCCACAACTGAGCAAGCCAAATAAAACCTTTTGGCTGTACTCAATCTCTGACACTAGCACCTCTTTCAGTCCCTGAAAGTTTTTTTCGTAGCTTTTTTTGGTTGCGCCGTTGTATTTCATGGTACGGTGTTGTATATTCCCCACGGCTTTAAAGGGATGATTTTGACCATATGGTTAATTAGGGGAGTTTTGAAATGCAAACATCAAGGTTATGCACGAGCACTGAGGCTATGAGCAATTGGTATTTATCAATGTTATCTCCTACCGGTGTGCGTATGACGCTCGTAGGATTGTTTGATAAATCACAATTTTCCTATGCTTACGACAATTTTAAATTCCGTTAGTAAGTAGTACGTATATTTTGTACGCAATATTGATAAATGATGCCCCAGGTGTTTACATTTGTTGGATGACATGAAAATAAAGGTCTTTGGCGATGCACACCAGTGGTGGGTTTTGCTTTGAAAGAACCCCACACCTACTGTAAAATATGGTGGTGGGTCTTTAATGTTATGGGGCTATTTTGCTTCCACTGGTCCTGGACTTTACCCAGTACAAGGACATTTTAGGCAATAATCTGTTTGCCTGTGCCAGGAGGCTGAGACTTGTCCAAAAGTGGATCTTTCAGCAAAACAATAACCCTAAGCACACATGAAAATCCACAAAGAAATTGTTAATTGACCACAAAATCAACATTTTGCAATGGCCATCTCAGTCTCCGGACTTTAACATCATTGACAATCTATAGTTTGAATTGAAGAGGGCAGTCCATAAGCACAGACAAAGGATATCAAGGATCTGTAAAGATTCTGTATGGAGGAGGAATGGTCTAAGATCACTCCCAATGTTTTCATAAAACATTTTAGAAAGAGGCTCAGTGCCGTTATCCTCGCGAGGTGAGGTATTAAAAGGTATTGAAAACAGAGGTGTCAATAATTTTGACGCCTATCCTTTTGAGACAAAAAGTATTACATAAACAAAATATCTTTCTCTGAGCAATTGTATTAGTAAAAAATAATATAATTTCCCATTTTTTGTGAGCATACAATATAGCTCAATATTAGATTTTTATTTTTGGTCATCTTTATCAAGGGTGTCAATAATTTCGGATCCCACTGTACATGTGCAGGTAGGTGATAAAGGGAGCGCTTACCTGACGTATACATTCCGTTTAGAAAAAACAAGAGCGAAACTAACAATACATAAAAAATTGTGTCAGGGGCAAGGTCCATCTCATAATCTCCATAACACAATCACTTTGAACTTGCATTGCATTCATCAGCATTTCCTTACACCTAGACTTAAAATAAACCCTCAAGTCAGTTGAATCAATGAACTTTTCCGCATCTACTGTATGTATTAACATTTGTTTTGGCAATCATGGCCCGAGAAAGCAAAATATCTTAAACAATGAAGGTAGACAAAATCTCACAAATACTGTAGATCAGCTGAGCTATTCAATTTATTTTTTATTTTTAAGTAAACATGAAAATATACAACTAAAATGGAAATGCATTGACGTGCATACTAGTTCTTAAACGACATTGAGGGAATGTCAGTGTGAAATCTCCCCCATTAAGCTTGAGTGGACCGTTGTGCAGAGCAATGGAATGTCATCTTAAACTGCGGATCCCGTTTCACTGCAAGTGGAAAAAGTGACCACAAAACCTCCCGTGGAAACATGATATGGGATTCACGTGATGTCATAACAAGTCCCATCAAGAATAAGACATTCAGGAAGGCCTGATGTTGCAGTTACAAATACCATGCATTGAGCTGACATGGTTCCCTATTCTACATAACAGAGAAACAAGTATGTTCTACACAGTGTATTTCTAACGCATTGTGACGTTGCACTCCACTGAATGTGCACATGGTTGGAAACAGACCAGGGTTCAGATACTATTCTAAATCAATACAAATACTTTAGCTGTGTTTGATTGAGCTTGCCTGTTGGAATGGAACCAACTGACAAGTGCAAACCCTGCCCACCTGGTACTCCAGGCAGGCTAAGGCAAACGGTCAAATAATTAAAATTATTTCAAATAGTATATGAACCTAGGTCTGTCTGGTGGGAGATTAAATAGAAAGTCATTATATTTGACAAAGATGAGCAAGTTCACAGTTGGAAAGCAGTTCCGTTAGTAAGCAACTGTTACATTTTACCATTTGTAACGTGACATTACCCACTTTCCAAGCGTATAATGGACTCACTTATCATGAAGGAGATTGGTTTGTAATGTAATAATGCACCATTATAATATGGATAAGAAAATACAGACCTGGGTTCAAATACTATTTGAAATAGTTAAAAACATTTAGCGTTTGCTTTAACCTGTCTGGAGTGCCAGGTGGGCGGGGTTTGCCATTTTGCGACTATTCAATTGGCTCCATTGCGCCATGCAAGCTCAATCAGGCCTAGCTTAAGTATTTGACATGATTTCAAATAGTATTTGAACCCAGGTCTAGAAAGAGACAAACATAAACCCTGAACCTTCTCCAAAACCCCCAACAAGAAATTCCTCATTATAGCATTTATTTTGAGATTGAGATTACACCAAAACAAAATCAATAGAATCAATCCAAAAGCTAATTCATAAAACACAAAAAAATAAATAAAAAAATGAATAAACTCAAACCCAGAGACTCTTTCACGCATAAACTGCACTGCTAACTTCTAAAGCACAGTATGAATTCTTAACACTATGTCAATAATTACATAACTCGTTTGTATCTTTTCTCTGTTCCTCCTTGATGTTATTTAGTACATACAGACAAGGCTATGACTCCGATTGCTAACTAATTCTACTTCTGATAGTTGGTGTAGTCCACGGTCCTAGAGGTGTGTGAAGCATAGCCTTGGCGAGACACAGTAGAACAGCGGGGGGGTGTAATATTAGAGATAGATTGTAGCTTCCATCAATATAAATGTCTGCATCATTTCCAATCACTCATATATTTCTTTGTAAATATATATATCCACTACCATCACTCCTGTGTTCCAATGGCACATTGTGTTAGCTAATCCAAGTTTATCACTTAGCTAACACAACATGCCATTGGAACACAGGAGAAATGGTTGCTGATAATGGGCCTCTGTACGCCTATGTAGATATTCCATAAAAAAATCTGCCGTTATATACACTATATACATTTTACGGAAGCAATGTATTTTACAATAGTTATATTTTTTTATCCCATCCTTCAGCTACCCTCAACCCCTCCCATCTATCTCTGAAGACCATCCAGTTTGATTTCTATTTGCCATATATTTTTTACTGTGCTGTTTCACAAATGTTCTGAACATTTTACAGACAGTATATTTTATATTAGTTACCTTGTTGTTTTTTTGTCCCACCCTTCAGCTCCCTTCTACCCCTCCTAATCTATCTCTTAACGTAAACTATGCAATTACTAAATGGAATCATGTAGTAATCAATATCATGTAGTAACCAACAATGTGTTAAACAAATCAAAATATATTTTAGATTCTTCAAAGTAGCCACCCTTTGCTTTGAGGAAAGCTTTGCACAATATTGGCATTCTCTCAACCATGAGGTAGTCACCTGGAATGCATTTCAATTAACAGGTGTGCCTTGTTGAAAGTTAATTTGTGGAATTTCTTTCCTTATTAATGCATTTGAACCAATCAGTTATGTTGTGACAAGGTAGCGGTGGTATACAGAAGATAGCCCTATTTTGTTATGCAAGAACAGCTCAAATAAGCAAAGAGAAATGACAGTCCATCATTACTTTCAGACATGAAGTTCAGTCAATCCGGAAAATCTCAAGAACTTTGAAAGTTTCTTCAAGTGCAGTCGCAAAATCCATCAAGCGCTATGATGAAACTGGCTCTCATTAGGACCGCCACAGGAAAAGAAGAACCAGAGTTACCTCTCCTGCAGAGGATAAGTTCATTAGAGTTACCAGCCTCAGAAATTGCTGCCCAAATAAATGCTTCACAGAGTTCAAGTAACAGACACATCTCAACATCAACTGTTTAGAGGAAACTGCGTGAATCAGGCCTTCATGGTCGAATTGCTGCAAAGAAACCACTAACAAAGGACACCAATAATAAGAAGAGACTTGCTTGTGCCAAGAAAAACAGGCAATGGACATTAGACCAGTGGAAATCTGTCCTTTGGTCTGATGAGTCCAAATTTGAGATTTTTGGTTCCAACCGCCGTGTCTTTGTGAGACGCAGAGTAGGTGAACGGATGATTTCTGCATGTGTAGTTCCCACTGTGAAGCATGGAGGAGGTGTGATGGTGTGGGGGTGTGTTGCTGGTGACACTGTCAGTGATTTATTTAGAATTCAAGGCATATTTAACCAGCATGGCTACCACAGCATTCTGCAGCGATATGACAAACCATCTGGTGGGACTATCATTTGTTTTTCAACAGGACAATGACCCAACACACCTCCAGGCTGTGTAAGGACTATTTGACCAAGAAGGAGAGTGATGGAGTGCTGCATCAGATGACCTGGCCTCCACAATCACCCGACCTCAACCCAATTGAGATGGTTTGGGATGAGTTGGACCGCAGAGTGAAGAAAAAGCAGCAAACAAGTGCTCAGCAGGGTGGCTATTTTAAAGAATATAAAATATATTTTGATTTGTTTAACACTTTTTTGGTTACTACATGATTCCATATGTGTTATTTCATAGTGTTGATGTCTTCACTACTTTTTTTCCATGTAGAAAATAGTCAAAATAAAGAAAAACCCTTGAATGAGTACATGTGTCCGAACTCTTTGACTGGTACTGTAAGTGCAGATAACAATGGGCTTACAGTAGGCTATTTAGCATCTCCACAGAACACAAGGTGATTACTTTCCGTACGTGGTTTTAGCAGCCATTGGTAAAACATTACATATGGCATTCAAGCTTGCAATAAGGCTCAGTAGATATACATTGACGGAAATGTCTGCTTAAAGCAAGCTTGTTGACAGTATATTAGAATTGTTCTCATCGAATTCTTATCGAATGTCGTGAGGCTTGCTATAAGCAGATATCTACTGCAGTAATTCAACTACCCAAGAGCACCATACGAGGCAGGTGTTTGAACCAATAGTAGTCCAACTCCTTATGCAGTTAGCCACACAGCAGTAATATGCCCAGTCAGTCGAGTGAAATGAGAGAGCGCTTCTCCACATGGTAAAACAATCATGTCTGCTTTAATACGCTGCATCTCCAGCTGTGTGAACTACCTGAATATGCCCCAGTGTTGTGTTCAGTGGGAGCAATAAAGGAGTAAAAAGAAAACAAATGTACATTTTTACTTTGAGGCCCCGGACTCTAGTCTAGCAGTGACGCTCGCACCTTCAGAACATATGTAAAAATACGAAGAAAAACATGACAGAGATGCCCCCCGCTGACAACATCACATAATGACTCACCCTCTGGTCTGTAGTGGGCCACAATGGTGACAGTCTGCCCAGCGTTTTTCAGTGCAGCCGCCGCCTGCTCGTGAGTGGCGCTGCGGAGGTCCACCCCGTTCACCTGCAAGCGGGCAAAGCGGAAAGGAGACAAGTCATCTGGTTCATGTTCATGCTAATCAAGCAACCTCACTCTCACAAGACTTTAGTCAACCAGGCAAGTATTCGAGAACACATTATCTTTTACAATATCGACCTGATCAAGAGGGAGCACTGAATCCGTGTAGCAAAGCAGACGAATGGAGAAAAAAGCTAAACTTAAAAACTCGAACAGAAAAAGATTCTGTGCCTTCAGAAAGTATTCATACCCCTTGACTTATTCCACAATGTTTTATTGCAGCCTGAATTCAAAATGAATTAAATATAATTTTTCTCATAAACATCTACACACAATACCCAACAATGAAAAAGTTAAAATATATCAACAAAAAAGATATATATATATTTTTAAACATTTTTATAAAAATCCATTTTATATACAGGCTGTAACAACAAAATGTGGAAAGAAGGCACTGTATACAATAGACAACATGAATAGGGTGTAACACAGAGCATTAAAAACACAATGGGACACAAGTGGTACTAAAAAACTGTTAAAACAGATAAGACTGGAGCTCATTTGGACTATCCCCAGTAGGCGAAACTGTTTGTAATGACGACATTGCGACACACGACTGGCGATGATGGAAATATCTGTGCGAATGGATTGAAGATTGTATTTGCATTCCATTTTGTGTGTGTTAGTGTAGCGTGTCTGTGCCCATGTGTGTAAGTGCAATAGTGTATTTGAAGATGTTCTTCAAGAGGTGGTGTGTGTGCCCGCAAACTCTGTGTGTGTGTGTGTGTGTGTGCAGGTGTGCGTGCAAGAGTGCCAGCATGAGTGTGCACGTGTGCATGCGTCTAAGGCAGGTTAGTTATCCTTACAGAGACGAGGCGGTCTCCTTTCCTCAGCTCGCCACACAGATCTGCAGGTCCCCCTGCCAGGATGAAGGAGATGAAGATGCCCTCTCCGTCCTCTCCACCCACTATGTTGAAGCCCAGGCCCGTCGCCCCTCTGTGGAGCACAACCTTCCTGGGCTCTCTGGGAAGACACGACAAAGAATAATGGATAAAGTCCTCAGTCAGATTATTTATCAAAAGTAATATGGTGGTGGTTGTGAATTCTCGTAGTAAAGTCCATAGATAAAAAAAAATAAAAAAAATCAAGATAACATTTTATGTTAAGTATGCTGTTATACCTGTGAAGTAACAGTCACAGTAGTAACAACATTGTATTAACATATTACAAAACAATACACACAACACTACTATTGCTACTACAGTGCTTGATTCACTCCTCTCTCACTACATACTGTAAATCTGGCGATTTCATTGGAAGCATTCCAACAATTGTTGATACTGTATTGGTATTTTTGCAATGAGCTTTTACTTCAAGTTTTTCTCTGAGATGTAGACCAGAGAACTCTACCAAAGGAGCCTGCCATTTCACGACAAACACACCTTGTCTCCAGAAAAAAATGTTCCCATGCTGTCGTGTTTCTATTTGTTTGACACTGAAAATATTGTTTTGTAGCTAAAAGGTCAAGGGTCATTATAACTGCGCTATGACATCAATGTTTTGAACTTCTGAACCAATACATGTAATCTTAATATACAACCACTAGGGGGCAAATGGCCATGTTAACCTCTACAGGCTAGGGGGCAATGTTCGGAAGTACGGAGTCTGACGTGCCAAAAGTAAACTGCCTGTTACTCAGGCCCAGAAGCTAGGATATGCATACAATTGGTAGTACTGTTAAAATAATGTCTGTGAGTATAACAGAACTGATATGGCAGGCAAAAACCAGAGGAAAATCCATCCGGAAAATGTGTTTTTTTGATGTCACAGTCTTTCCATTGACTTGTTATTGTCTATTCCACTAGATGTCAACAGTCTTTAGACATGGTTTCAGGCATGTTTTTTGAATAACGAACAAGAAAAACAAGTTCTTACAAGTGGCTGTTGAAACGGACACTACTGTTTTGTGCGTGTGAATCGGTGCGCGCTCCTTGTTATTTTTCTTTCCTATTGAACAGACTATTCTCCGTCTGAAATATTATCGTTTAGGAGGATTAATTAGAAACATTGTTTGACTTGTTTGGACGAACTTCACCGGTACTTTTGGGATTTCTTTCTCTGCATGTTGAATGACTGGATTACAGAACTCCATGGCGCCAACTAAACTGACTTTTTGGGATATAAAGAAGGACTTTATCGAACAAAAGGACCATTCTTTGTGTTCCTGGGACCCTTGTGATTGCAAACAGAGGACGATCTTCAAAGGTAAGTGATTTATTTTATCGCTATATTTGATTTTGTAACGCCTGTGCTGGTTTGAATAATATTTTGTTGAGGGGCGCTGTCCTCAGACAATTGAATGTTCTGCTTTCTCCGTAAAGCCTATTGTAAATCCGACAACGTGGTTCGATTACCAAAATTCTAAGCTTTGAATGGTGTACAACACTTGTATTTTCATGAATGTTTAATATTACTATTTTTGTAATTTGAATTTGGCGCTCTGCATTTCACCGGATGTTGACGTAGGTGGACCGCAAACAGGTTAATTCTCATGATGTGTGGCACAATAAGGATACAAGGTTGGAGAGAACGTTTTACTATCTATTACTTAGGCACAATCTGGATGGTTCTTCATCTCTTAAATGCTTAAATCTTGTTTCAATCAATGTTATATATTACCCATTGATTCTTTAACACTAGAACTGCTTGGCCTCAAGTCATTCTGACTGCAACATTCAAACATTTTCATTCATTTATGTTACTGTAGGCTATATGTAAAAACAAAAACAAACAAATTCAAGCGTTCAATCAATTTTATTTGTGGAATGCCTGTTACAACTATGAAACAGAACTTCAGTGCTGGAACACAGTAATAGCTTATTTTTATGACAAAATGAAATAAATACCCCAACCACCAACACGCAGTCAGCAAGACGTGTTGTCAAAAATGAAAACATCACTAGCCTGCACAAACGCAATAATGCCATTATATTGAATATAAGTTTCGATATGACAGCAATCGAGCTCATGCTTACATTGTGTGCGTCTGTGCGTCTAGCGATTATCCCTTGTCCTAACAGTTGACACAAATCTTCGTAACTTTCACTTGCTTGACACACTGACATACCTTTGTTTAGTTGTAGTGCATAACAGTTCTCTCTTTATTGTGTGCCCTTTGTCGTCATTCTTCAGCACCACTGTGCAGGTGCAGTATTGTGGCATGTCTTGTGGGGTATGCATGGGTGTCTTTAAGTCCTTTCTTGTGGCACCTGACCACACGACTGAACAGTAGTCAAGGTGCGACAAAACTAGGGCCTGAAGGACCTGCTTTGTTGATAGTGTTGTTAAGAAGGCAGAGCGTCGCTTTATTATAGACAGACTTCTCCCCATCTTAGATACTACTGCATCAATATGTTTTAGATATAACAGTTTACAATCTAAGGTTACTCCTAGCAGTTTAGTCATCAACTTGCTCAATTTCCACATGATTTATTAGTTGAGGTTTAGGCTTTAGTGAGTGTTTTGTTCCAAATACAATGGTTATAGTTTTATAGAAACTATAAATATTTAGGGCTAACTTATTCCTTCCCACCCACTCTAAATCTAACTGCAGCTCTTTGTTGAGTGTTGAGTCATCCGCATAAATAGAAACTCTGGCTTTACTCAGTCAGTGGCATGTCGTTAGTAAAAATGTTAAAAAGCAAGGGGCCTAAACAGCTACCCTGGTGAATTCCTGATTCTAACTGGATTATATTTGATAGGCTTCCATTGAAGAACACCCTCTGTGTTCTGTTAGACAAGTAACTCTTTATCCACATTATAGCAGGGGTGAAAAGCTATAACACATACGTTTTTCCAGCAGCAGACTATGATCAATAATGTCAAAAGCTGCACTAAAGTCTAACAAGACAGCCCCCACAATAATTTTATAATCCATTTCTCTCAGTCATTTGTGCCTCAATCATGACTAGTCTCCCAGTCCCTGCTGCTGAAAAACATCCCCACAGCATGATGCTTCCACCACCATGCTTCACCATAGGGATGGTGCCAGGTTTCCTCCAGACATGACACTTGGCATTCAGGCCAAAGAGTTCAATCTTGGTTGCATCAGACCAGAGAATCTGGTTTCTCATGGTCAGAGTGCATTTTAGACAACTCAAAGCGGACTGTCAAGTGCCTTTTAATGAGGAGTGGCTTCCGTCTGGCCACTCTACCATTAGGGCCTGATTGGTAATGTGCAGAGATGGTTGGCCTTCTGGAATGTTCTCCCATCTCCACAGAGGAACTCTGGTGTTCTGTCAGTGACCATCGAGTTCTTGGTCACCTCCTTGACCAAGGCCCTTCTCCCCCGATTGCTCAGTTAGGCCAGGCGGCCAGCTCTAGGAAGAGTGTTGGTGGTTACAAACTTCTTCCATTTAAGAATGATTGAGGCCACTGCATTTTTATGGACCTTCAATGCTTGCCTCATTTTGAACCCCTCCCTATTGAAAACAGCCATATCTGGGAGTAAGATTGCAGTACCTATTGCTTCCACTGGATGTCAACAGTCTCTAGACAGTGTTTGGTGATGTTAGGTTGCTCTGGATGGTAATAGAAGAAGAATTTCGAACTAGTCACCGGATGTAAACAGAAGAGGAGGCGCGTTCACGGGCTCGCGCGCGCTGGGATATTTTCCTTTCCTATCATCCAGTTTATAATCCGGTTAAAATATTATAGTAAATATACATAAAAGTGTTCTTAAGGATACATTATCAATGATGTTTGATTGTTCTTGGACAAGTGTATAGGTATAGGTTGAACGCGTTCTCTTCACGGTTCAATGGGCGAGTGGACGCTGTATTTTATGAACATAACGCGCCAACCAAACGGAGATTTATGGATATAATACATTACTTTTTCTAACAAAAGAACTATTGGATGTATTCTGTGGACACTTGGGAATCCCTCAGCAGAAGTTCTTCGAAAGGTAAGGGATTTTATATTAGCGATTTTATGCGTTTTATGAGACCCGCTTTGGTTATGGATTTATGCTAATGCATAAAATATGAGAGGGGCTATCCTCAAACAATCAAATGTTGTGCTTTCGCCGTAAAGCCTTTTTGAAATCTGACAACGCTGTGATATTGCCAAAAATCAGAGCTTTTGATGACTATGCAACACTTGTATATTGATGAATGTTTAATAATTCAACTTTTGGATTTTGAATTTGGCGCCTTACATTTTGGGCGCCCCACTGCTCCCTAAGTAGTTAACTGTGGGACCTTATATAGACAGGTGTGTCCAATCAATTAAATTTAACCCCAGGTGGACTCCAATTAAGTTGAAGAAACATCTCAAGGATGATCAATGGAAACAGGATGCACCTGAGCTCAATTTTGAGTCTCATAGCAAAGGGTCTGAATACTTATGTAAATACAGTATTTCATTATTTTTTAGCAAAAAAAAAATAAATAAACTGTTATTGCTTTGTCATTATCGGGTATTGTGTGATGATACATTTTTTTTCATCCATTTTAGAATAAGCCTGTAACGTAACAAAATGTGGCAAAAAGTCAAGAGGTCTGAATACTTTCCGAAGGCACTGTATGGGGACACCTGCTCTTCGAACATCTCATTCCAAAATCATGGGCATTAATATGGAGTTGGTGCCCCCTTTGCTGCTATAACAGCCTCCAGTCTTCTGGGAAGATGTTGGAACATTGCTGCGGGGACTTGCTTCCATTCAGCCACAAGAGCATTAGAAAGGTCGGGCACTGATGTTGGGCAATTAGGCCTGGCTCACAGTCAGCGTTCCAACTCATCCCAAAGGCGTTTGATGGGGTTGAGGTCAGGGCTCTGTGCAGGCAAGTTCTTCCACACCGATCTCGATAAAATAATTTCTGTATGGATCTCGCTTTGTGCATCGGGGCATTGTCATGCTAAAACAGGAAAGGACCTTTCCCAAACTGTTGCCACAAAGTTGGAAGCACAAAATCGTCTAGAATGTCATTGTATGCTATAGCGTTAAGATTAGCCCGAAAAATGAAAAACAACCCCAGACAATTATTCCTCCACCAAACGTTACAGCGTTCTGAAATCTGGGTTTGGCATCACTGCCAGATGGTGAAGCGTGAGTCATCACTCCAAAGAACGTGTTTCCACTGCTCCAGAGTCCAATGGCGGCGAGCTTTACACCACTCCCGCCGACGCTTTGCATTGCACATGGTGATCTTAGATTTGTGTGCGGCTGCTCGGCCATGGAAACCCATTTCATGAAGCTCCCGACGAACATTTATTGTGCTGATGTTGCTTCCAAAGGCAGTTTGGAACTCGGTAGTGAGTGTTGCAACCAAGGACAGACAATTTTTACGTGTCACACGCTTCAGCACTCGGCGGTCCCATTCTGTGAGCTTGTGTGGCCTATCACTTCGAGGCTGAGACATTGTTGCTCTTGTACGTTTCCACTTCAAAATAACAGCACTTACAGTTGACTGGGGCAGCTCTAGCAGGGCAGAAATTTGACGAACTGACTTGTTGGAAAGGTGGCATCCTATGACGGTGCCACAGTGAAAGTCAGAGTGCTTCAGTAAGGGCCATTCTACTGCCAATGTTTGTCTATTGAGACTGCATGGCTGTGTGCTCGATTTTATACACCTGTTAGCAACGTGTGTGGCTGAAATAGCCAAACCCATTAATTTGAAGGGGTGTCCACATACCTTTGGGCATGTAGTGTATGTAATTAAAAGTCTGTGTGCTCGATTTTATACACCTGTCAGCAACGGTGAGGCTGAAATAGCCCAATCCACTAATTTGAAGGTGTGTCCATATAATTTTGTATATATAGTGTAACTTAAATGCCTCGTGACCTTAGTGCAATAGTCTTAACCTATCATCACAACCTAAATTGTAAGGTTTGAATTACTCCATTGTTAATGTTTTGTTGTCTTTGTAAAAAAATATAAATAAAATGTAGCGCTCAAAAGAGGTTTCAAACGATGATGTCGATCACATTCCATTCCATTGCTCAGCATATACATTTGTTGTTACATTACACTTCATCCCTCTCTCATCTCTTTATAAAAAAACTAGTTGCAGGGCTGCTGTTTTACTGAAACACAGACCCAGGAGTGTGGCCTTACAACTCACATTATAAACTAGAAAATTACATTTCCTAAAGAATTGTCTTGAAGTAGTGAAATAAGTTGTAATGTGGGTAATAAAAAGCATTGTAATAGTGGTATTTCTAGGGTCGTTCCACCTCAAAAAGCACAAGAAAGAGGATCGATACCCACCATCTCAGATTGTTCTGAAATTGTTTCTAAAGTTAAAAACAGATACGATTTCCGTAACAATTTGATCTCTTAACACTTTTTTGGTTACTACATGATTCCATATGAGTTACAGTATTTCATAGTTTTGATGTCTTCACTATTATTCTACAATGTAGAAAATTGTATAAATAAAGACAAACTCTTCAATGAGTAGGTGTTCTAAAACGTTTGACCTGTAGAGTGTGTGTGCGTGTATATATATATATATATATATATATATATATACACATACATATATATATATATATACACATACATATATATACACATATATATACATATACAGTTGAAGTTGTAAGTTTACATGCACCTTAGCCAAATACATTAAAACTAAATTTTTCACAATTCCTGACATTTAATCCCAGTTAGGATTGCCACTTTATTTTAAGAATGTGAAATATCAGAATAATAGTAGAGAAAATGTTTATTTCAGCTTTTATTTCTTTCATCACATTCTCAGTGGGTCAGAAGTTTACATACACTCAATTAGTATTCGGTAGCATTGCCTTTAAATTGTTTAACTTGGGTCAAACGTTTCGGGTAGCCTTCCACAAGCTTCCCACAATAAGTTGGGTAAATTTTGTCCCATTCCTCCTGACAGAGCTAGCGTATCTGAGTCAGGCTTGTAGGCCTCCTTGCTCGCACACGCTTTTTCAGTTATGCCCACAAATGTTCTATAGGATTGAGGTCAGAGCTTTGTGATGGCCACTCCAATACCTTGACTTTGTTGTCCTTAAGCCATTTTGCCACAACTTTGGAAGTATGCTTGAGGTCATTGTCCATTTGGAAGACCCATTTGCGACCAATCTTTAATTTCCTGACTGGTGTCTTGTGATGTTTTTTCAATAAATCCTCATAATTTTCCTACCTCATGATGCCATCTATTTTGTGAAGTGCACCAGTCCCTCCTGCAGCAAAGCACAACATAATGCTGCCACCCCCAGGCTTCACGGCTGGGATGGTGTTCCTCGGCTTGCAAGCCTCCGCATTTTTCCTCCAAACATAACGATGGTCATCATGGCCAAACAGTTCTATTTTTGTTTCATCAGACCAGAAAAGTACGATCTTTGTTCCCATGTCCTCTTTGTCCCCATTGGCTAAGGTGTATGTAAACTTACAACTTCAACTGTATATGTGTATATACACACATATATATACACACGCACACACACTCTACAAGTCAAAAGTTTTAGAACACCTACTCATTGAAGAGTTGGTCTTTATTTATGTTGGTTTTGGAGCAGTGGTTTCTTCCTTGCTGAGCGGCCTTTCAGGTTATGTTGATATAGGTCTCGTTTTACTGTGGATATAGATACTTTTGTACCTGTTTTCTCCAGCATCTTCACAAGGTCCTTTGCTGTTGTTCTGGGATTGATTTACACTTTTCGCACCAAAGTACGTTCATCTCTAGGAGACAGAACGCATCTCCTTCCTGAGATGTATGACGGCTGCGTGGTCCCATGGCGTCTATACTTGCGTACTATTGTTTGTACAGATGAACGTGGTACCTTCAGGTGTTTGGAAATTTCTCCCAAGGATGAACCAGTCTTGTGGAGGTCTACAATTTTTTTTCTGAGGTCTTAGCTGATTTATTCTGATTTTCCCA
The DNA here is from genome assembly GCA_003317085.1 of Hucho hucho. Classification (NCBI taxonomy): domain Eukaryota; kingdom Metazoa; phylum Chordata; class Actinopteri; order Salmoniformes; family Salmonidae; genus Hucho; species Hucho hucho. The sequence continues at coordinate 449,514 of QNTS01000649.1, forward strand.
TGATGTCATGCAAAGAGGCACTAATTTTGAAGGTAGGTCTTGAAGTACATCCACAGGTACAACTCCAATTGACTCAAATTATGTCAATTAGCCTATCAGAAGCTTCTAAAGCCATGACACCATTTTCTTGAATTTTCCAAGCTGTTTAAAGGCACAGTCAACGTAGTGTATGCACATAAATAGATACACTAGCCTATTAGCCACGTTATGACTGACTTGTGATCATTGCCTTTGCTAGTTGGATTGTATTGACATTCCCACCGGTGGCGGGAGCACCCAGCTGTAATTTACAACCTGAGCAATATTTTTCATCAAGAAATGTATTGCTGAATTTTATTAAAATCATGCATTGAACAACATCCATCTATTCTGCCAACAATGCCTTTCTGTACACATCATGGAATTTTGAGTCAAATAGAAACTCTTTAAAACTTAATGAAGTTTGTTTTGTAGCATAAACTGGGAATTTGATATTTTTGACTTATATTATGATAGTCTGTGTTTCATATCTTACAAAATCCTGTGTGATTAATATGATCATTTCTCTTTATGTATTTCTTACTTTTATTTCTTACTTTCCCCCCCTTTTTTTGTGGCAGCCTACAGGTACGTGGTACAAACTAAGTGTGTCAATTGACACCGCAAAGGCCAGTATCGGTTGTCTAGGTTTGACAAGTAGTATGGAAATGTGGCTTGGAGTATTGTTTATTCATACTAGATATTTTATTCTCTGTGAATTGTATGAATTGCTTTTTCACCATAAATTAAGTGAAAGTACCAGGTTTCGCCCACTAGATGCCACTGTTCCTGCTATTGCTAAAGCCTTTTATGCATTTGGTGCTCTTGTGGTTATTACATGGATAAAGACAGTTTGTTATAAAATCTCAAATTCTGATACGAATACCTGTCATTGAAATTACTAAATAATTTGTGGAATATTAGGTTTCTACATTGAGTAAAAACACTATTTTCCTTTTGAGACGCATTACATATACATTTTTACTAAACCACAAAAACGTCAGGTTTGTGATGACAACATGCAAGAGATCTGTCATCCATTCATTGCTATGATCATTGATCTCCTGAAGAAGCTATCCCTTTTCATTTCTTTCTGTGCCTCCAAATGTTTGGATATACTGTTAAAGTTCTCAGGTTGTTAGCTAGCTAGCCAATAAGATAACGTGACTGAACAAAGTGTAAACAAATGGTTAACGACAAGCGAGCAGTTTTAGAATGGTCCACTACACGTTTATACAGTAGATGTAAAATGTGGTCCCTGGCAAATAGCTATAGGAAGATAAAAATGTTGGCCCGGTAATATGGGTGAGATCTTTTGACCTGGTTGGGCTACGAAAGCAAGACGTTTTTGCTGTAGAAATGGAGCAACCATGACGCTTTCGAATCTGCACTCGCTTTTTTCTCTAGGGCACTTGGAAACAACGGTACAGCGAATGCTTATTTAATTACTATCTAAGAGATGTTTTTCCTAGTTGCACAGTGCTCCCAAAATAAAACTCCTGGTTGCACAGCAAAATATTTTGACGTATATGCGACCAAATTGTTTGCAAAGCCCTGGTTGTGATACATTTGATATACACAAGAGACCAGCAAAATGGGTAAAAGTAGTAGGAACAACATCATATAGTGGGCAAAACCTGGTACATTCACTTAATTTATGGGGAAAAAGCAAGAGACTTCAATGGCTAATATCTCAGAAACATATTTTTTTTTTACTAAATCCACTGAGAATACATTACATAGTAAGAATTAACAATACCAGCAAAATGGGTAAAAGTAGCAGGAACAGCATCACATAGTGGGCAAAATCTGGTACATTCACTTAATTTATGGGAAAAAAGCAAGATACTTCAATGGCTAATATCTCAGAAACATAAAAAAAAAATAACTAAATTCACTGAGAATACATTACATAGTAAGAGCTTCATACAACTTGTCAAACAGAGAACTGATACTGTATAATGGACATTTGCCATTTATTTGGATTCCTCACATCTTGATCATTTTTAAAGCGTTTTTTGTGCAAATCGGATGTTGGGTACTACATTTATTAAATATTATGAATCCTATAAATTGAAATGGCCAATTTGGGTGCAATCAATTAGCTTAATTTATCAGTTCAAATTGTCTTGCTGAGATTGTGGGCGTCATCCTTGCTGAAATAACACTGAACGACCCTGTAATGACTGCAGAAGTAGTGGTAGTGACGGCCATAGTAATGATAGTGACTGCAGTAGTAATGGTAGTTGCGGTGACTGCAGTAGTAATTAATGGTAGTGGTGGTGACTGCAGTAGTAATGGTAGTGGTGGAGACTGCAGAAGAGTGTGGTAGAAGTATACACAAATCCCTGTTTTTTACAATTTGAGCTTTAATTTACTGGTCAGATTAATGCCACAGACTGTTCTATGGATTATACTTTATTACAGTGCATTTGGAAAGTATTTAGACTCCTTGACTTTTTCCACATTTTTCTACGTTGCAGCCTAGTTCTAAAATGGATTCAAAAGTTGTTTTTCTCATCAATCTACACACAATACCCCATAATGACACAACAAAAACAGGTTTTTACATTTATTTGTAAATATACTATCAATAAAAATACCACATTTACATAAGTATTCAGACTCTTTACTCAGCACTTTGTGGAAACACCTTTGGCAGCAATTACAGACTTGAGTCTTCTTGGGTAAGACGCTACAAGCATGGCACACCTATATTTGGGGAGTTTTTCCCCATTCTTTTCTGCAGATCCTCTCAAGCTCTGTCATGTTCGTTGGGGAGTGTCACTGCACAGCTATTTTCCTGTCTCTCCAGAGATGTTCGATCGGGTTCACGTCCGGGCTCTGGCTGGGCAACCTAAGGACTTTCAGAGACGTGTCCCGAAGCCACTCCTGCGTGGTCTTGGCTGTTTGCTTAAGGTTCTTGTCCTGTTGGAAGGGGAACCTTCGCCCCAGTCGGAGATCCTGAGCGCTCTGGAGCAGGTTTTCATCAAGGATCGCTCTGTACTGTGCTCCGTTCAGCTTTGCCTCGATCTTGACTAGTCTAGCAGTTCCTGCTGCTGAAAAACATCCCCATAGCATGATGCTGCCACCACCATGCATCACCGTAGGGATGGTGCCAGGTTTCCTCCAGAAGTGACACTTGGCATTCATGCCAAAGAGTTCAATCTTGGTTGCATCAGGCCAGAGAATCTTGTTTCTCATGGTCTGAAAGTCTTTAGATGCTTTTGGCAAACTCCAAGCGGCTGTCATGTGCCTTTTACTGAGGAGTGGCTTCCGTCTGGCCACTCTACCATAAAGGCCTGATTGGTGATGCGCTGCAGAGATTATCCTCCTTCTGGAAGGTTCTTCCATTTCCACAGAGGAATTCTGGAGCTCTATCAGAGTGACCATCGGGTTCTTGGTCACCTCCCTGACCAAGGCCCTTCTCCCCCAATTGCTGAGTTTGGCCAGGCGGTCAGTTCTAGGACGAGTATTGGTGGTTCCAAACTTCTTCCATTTAAGAATGATGGAGGCCATTGTGTACCAAAACAGAGATGTTTTGGTACCCTTCCCCAGATCTGTGCCTCGACACAATCCTGTCTTGGAGCTCTATGGACAATTCCTTCTACCTCATTGCTTGGTTTTTGCTCTGACATGCACTGTCAACTGTGGGACATTATATAGACAGGTGTGCCTTTACAAATGATGTCCAATCAATTGAATTTACCACAGGTGGACTCCAATAAAGTTGCAAAAAGATATCAAGGATGATCAATGGAAACAGGATGCACTTGAGCTCAATTTCGAGTCTCATAGCAAAGGGTCTGAATTCTTATGTAAATAAGGTATGTTTAAAACAATATATATATATACACATTTGCAAACATTTCTAAAAACTTGTCAAAAGGTTCAAAAACTTTACTATGACGTGACTACACCATACACAACTGATCTGTTAACTTCTTAGGGAGCGGCTCCCAAGGTGACGGTTTTGGAGAGTCTGGCGTGCCCAAAGTAAAATGCCTCCCACTCAGGCATGCACATAATTAGTACTATTGGATAGGAAACACTCTGAAGTTGTGATAAACTATTGTCTGTGAGTATAACAGAACGGATATAGCAGGCGAAAACCCGAGGAATTTCTGTCCTGGAAAAAGTGTATTTGACACATTGCCTCATTTTGAACCCATCCCTATTGAAAATGACCATATATGGGAGTAGGATTGCAGTACCTATTGCTTCCACTGGATGTCAACAGTCTCTAGACAGTGTTTGATGATGTTTAGTTGCTCTGGATGGTAATAGAAGAAGAATTTCGAAGTGGTCATCGGATGTAAACAGAAGAGGATGCGTGTTCACGGGCTTGCGCGCTGTGGTTTTTTCCTTTCCTATCGCCCAGTTTATAATCCGGTTGAAATATTATACTAAATATACATAAAAGTGTTCCTAAGGATACATTATCAATGATGTTTGATTGTTTTTGGACAAGTGTATAGGTATAGGTTGAACGCGTTCTCTTCACGGTTCAATGGGCGAGTGGACGCTGTATTTTATGAACATAATGCGCCAACCAAACGGAGATTTATGGATATAATAAATGACTTTTTCTAACAAAAGAACCATTGGATGTCTTCGTTGCACACTTAGGAAGCCCTCAGCAGAAGTTCTTCAAAAGGTAAGGGATTTGTTTTCGCTGTGAAATGTGTTTTGTGTGAACCGCGATGGTTTATGGAGGTGCTACCCTCAAACATCTAGAGATTCCCTGCAATGACAACAAGCTCAGTTCGATGATGCTGTGACCCACCGCCCCCAGACCATGACAGACCATCCACCTTCAAATCGATCCCGCTCCAGAGTACAGGCCTCGGTGTAACGCTCATTCCTTCTACGATAAACGCGAATCCGACCATCAACCCTGGTGAGACAAAACTGCGACTCGTCAGTGAAGAGCACTTTTTGCCAGTCCTGTCTGGTCCAGCGACGGTGGGTGTGTGCCCATAGGCGACGTTGTTGCCGGTGATGTCTGGTGAGGACCTGCCTTTACAACAGGCCTACAAGCCCTCAGTCCAGCCTCTTTCAACCTACTGAGGACAGTCTGAGCACTGATGGAGGGATTGTGCATTCCTGGTGTAACTTGGGCAGTTGTTGTTGCCATCCTGTACCTGTCCCGTGCAGGTGTTGTTACACGTGGTCTGCCACTGCGAGGACGATCAGCTGTCCGTCCTGTCTCCCTGTAGCGCTGTCTTAGGCGTCTGACAATACAGACATTAAAATTTATTGCCCTGGCCACATCTGCAGTCCTCATGCCTCCTTGCAGCATGCCTAAGGCACATTCACGCAGATGAGCAGGGACCCTGGGCATCTTTCTTTTTAGAAAGGCGTCTTTTTCATAACTGTGACCTTAATTGCCTAACGTCTGTAAGTTGTTAGTGTCTTAACGACCGTTCCACAGGTGCATGTTCATTAATTGTTTATGGTTCATTGAACAACTATGGGAAACAGTGTTAAAACCTTTTACAATGAAGATCTGTGAAGTTATTTTAATTTTCACAAATTCTCTTTGAAAGACAGAGTCCTGAAAAAGGGACGTTTCTTTTTTTGCTGAGTTTATCTACCGTACTAAATCCATGTGTATGTATAGTGCGTATGTTATTGTGTGTGTGTGTGTATGCATGTGTCTGTTTTTATCTGTTTTTTAAATCAAACTGTACTGCTTGCGTCAGTTACTTGATGTGGAATAGAGTTCCATGTAGTCATGGCTCTATGTAGTACTGTTCATAGTCTGTTTTGGACTTGGGGACTGTGAAGAGACCTCTTGTGGCATGTCTTGTGGGGTATGCACGGGTGTCCGAGCTGTGTGCCAGTAGTTTAGACAGACAGCTCAGTGCATTCAACATGTCAATACCTCTCATAAATAAAAGTAGTGATGAAGTCAATCTCTCCTCCACTTTCAGCCAGAAGAGATAGACATGCATATTATTAATATTAGCTCTCTGTATACATCCAAGGGCCAGCCGTGCTGCCCTGTTCTGAGCCAATTGCAATTTTCCTAAGTCTTTTCTTGTGGCACCTGACCACACGACTGAACAGTAGTCAAGGTGCGACAAAACTAGGGCCTGTAGGACCTGCCTTGTTGACAGTGTTGTTAAGAAGGCAGAGCATCGCATTATTATAGACAGTCTTCTCCCCATCTTAGCTACTACTGCATCAATATGTTTTGACCATGACAGTTTACAATCTAGGGTTACTCCAAGCAGTTTAGTCATCTGAACTTGTTCAATTTCCACATTATTTATTACAAGATTTAGTTGAGGTGTAGGCTTTAGTGAGTGTTTTGTTCCAAATACAATGCTTTTAGTTTTGTAAATATTTAGGGCTAACTTATTCCTTGCCACCAACTCTGAAACTAACTGCAGCTCTTAGTTGAGTGTTGCAGTCAGTTCAGTCGCTGTAGTAGCTTATGTGTATAGTGTTGAGTCATTCTGGCTTTACTCAAAGTCAGTGGCATGTCGTTAGTAAAAATGGAAAAAAGTTTATTAAGGGTTGGTAACAGGTTGATTGGTTGGCTATTTGAGCCAATAAAGGGGGCTTTACTATTCTTGGGTAGCGGAATGACTTTAGCTTCCCTCCAGGCCTGAGGGCACACAATCTCTAGTAGGCTTAAATTGAAGATGTGGCAAATAGGAGTGGCAATATCTTCTGCTATTATCCTCAGTAATTTTCCATCCAGATTGTCAGACCGTGGTGGCTTGTCATTGTTGATAGACAATAATTGTTTCACCTCTTCCACACTGACTTTACGGAATTCAAAAGTACAATTCTTGTCTTTCATAATTTGGTCCAATATGCTTGGATGTGTAGTGTCAGCGTTTGCTGCTGGCATGTCATCCCTAAGTTTGCTTAAATTGCCAATTTAAAAGTCATTAAAGTAGTTTGCAATATCAGTGGGCTTTGTGATGAATGAGCCATCTGATTCAATGAATGAAGGAGCCGAGTTGGCTTTTTTTCCCAAAATTTCATTTAAGGTGCCCCAAAGCTTTTTACTATCATTCTTTATATAATTTATCTTGTTTCATAGTGTAGTTTCTTTTTCTTTAGTTTAGTCACATTATTTGTTAATTTGCAGTATGTTTGCCAATCAGTTGGGCTGCCAGACTTATTTGCCATACCTTTTGCCTCATCCCTCTCTACAACACAAATTCCTCATCAATCCAAGGGGATTTAAATGTTTTTACAGTCATTTTCTTAATGGGTGCGTGCTTATTAGTAAATGGAATAAGTAGTTTCATAAATGCGTCAAGTGCAACGTCTGGTTGCTCCTCATTACAGACCAGCAAATCTTCTTTACATCATCAACATATGAATCACTACAAAACTTCTTGTATTACCTCTTATACACTATATTAGGGCCAGCCTTTGGAACTTTGATTTTCCTATAAATGGCTATTGTGATCACTACATCCTATGGATTTAGATACTGCTTTAAAGCAAATATCTTCAGGGTTAGTAAGCCTGTGATCAATACATGTTGATGATTTAATTCCTGTGCTGTTTGTAACTACCCTGGTAGGTTGACTGACAACCTGATCCAGGTTGCAGGCACTGGTTACAGTTTGAAGTTTTTTCCTGAGTGGGCAGCTTGATGATAGCCAGTCAATATTTAAATCACCCAGAAAATATACATCTCTGTTGATATCACATACATTATCAAGCACTTCACACATATTATCCAGATACTGACTGTTAGCACTTGGTGGTCTATAGCAGCTTCCCACAAGAATGGGCTAAAGGGTAAGGCAGATGAACCTGTAGCCATATTACTTCTACATTATTTAACATTAGATAGTCTCTAAGCTTTACAGGAATGTGATACTGAATATAGACAGCAACACTGCCTTACGTTGGCATTTCTGTCTTTTCGGTAGATGTTATAACCATGTATTGCTACCACTGTATCTGACCTATGTTAATATGGGCTATTTTTAGCACTTTTCTGGGTTGCTTGATTGTTTTTAATGCTTTACTGGGAAGCTTATCATAGGTAGACTTACTCATGTTATTTACATTGGAGCTGATAGTGCAGGGTGAGCTGCATAAAGTGGTCTTCCTACTATTGCACCGCCTCAGTGCTAACAGTGTAACTCTGGTTTATAGGCTCATGATTACGGCTTCCAATAGCTGTAGGATAAACAGATGTATTCGGTGCAATTAGGGGTACATAAATTAAATTACTTACATTGTGTTTGCCAATGCCCCTAAGATCATGTACATTTGATGCAGCATTATGATGACTCATTATCACAATGGTAGGGATTAACTGAGCTGGTCCTGGATCATTTACCAGTCATTGTTTCAACGCAGCCTTGAAAGACGATTTGGATGGACTCAGTCATTCCTGTAGAGTATCTTCTGTTTCCAGAAGGGGTCAAAGTTATCAATAAAAGTGACTCCAGCAGAGCTACAGTAGTCTTTTAGCCAGACGTGTAATGCCAGCAGTCTGCTGAATCTTTCACACTCAATAGTGGTACTGGACCTGAAATTATTGGACTTATTGGTCTCATATTTTTGGTCTATTGGTCTTATTGGTCTATTGGTCTTTTTAAATTATTAGTATTTTAATGCTAAAACCAGTTATTTAAAATCCATTTTCAAATGTTCCAAGCTAGCCCTCCTGATGTTGTTTGACCCCACATGGGCTACGACAGTGTCAGCTCCTGGCATAGGTGGTAGCTAGCACTGGGTTTTTGCCTTGGGGACAGAGATGTTTCTCACCATCGAGCTGCCTATGATGACAGCTGATGATGTTGAATGGGTCGGTCTCTCAGGCAGCCTCACAGTCTGGTGAGGCTGGGAGCTCCGAGGATCTGAACCCGAGGTAGAAGCCACCGGAGTGGGAAACCACCAAGGACGAAGGCGCCGGAACCTCTGGATCCAGGGCGGCAAAGCTGTTTCTGGTCTGTGACAGTTCCGGGCTCAACATCTCCATGGAGACAACCGTTGCCAGAGGACGCCGCCTTCGACTTCCACGGCGAGTGACGTACCTCCATGGCTGGTTGGTTGGGTCGAGAACAGCTCTGCTCTCCAGGGAAGGGGGAGACCCCTTCGGGGATGGAACCCTGCCTAGCACTGGCCAGTCGGCTGTGGAGAGCCGACACAGCGGCAAAACTTCCACCAGACCAGAGCGACGTCCGGCTACTGGGTGGAAGGAAACATAAAAGTAGGTGGGCGTGGGTTCCCCAGTAGGTTATGTAGGTTTGCTACTTGCTTGCTAAGAGTAGCTACTAGTCCTCCACAAGTAAGCAGTTGCTATATTGAAAGTCAGCGCTGTCCATGTCGTCCCGGAACAAAGCAAAGTAAACACAGCTCCTGCAATGCTGGAAACGTTCAATAGCGGCCTCCATTTGAGACCACTGAGCCAGCTAGGTTAGCTGGGCTTTCCCGTCTCTCCTCCTATACGGAACGTGTCAGGATCCCGGGACAGATTAGCAGCGCTCACAGGAATTTATCCCAAAAGAGTGGCAGGATTCAAAATAAAATAAAAGTATATAAAACACGGTCAGCTTTTAAACCGAGGTCTTTTCACACCCAAAAGTGAGAAAATAACTATTGTTTAACTGTGCAACCATTGAAAATAAGGTTGCATGATGATAGATAAGGGTTCAATATTATACGCATTTGTAAGTGCATTTACAATTGGTTAATAGTTGGAGGTAAATAGTGGCTCTATTTAGCAAGCACTGACTGGTTGTCGCACTATTTTGACCAATTAGTTATAACCAATTTATTAATGCTTATAATGCATTTATAAGTGATTAAATAACTGTTAATAACGTAAATAAATCCTTAATAAACCCTTTACAAATGGAACATTGTAATGTGGTACCCTTATTTCATTTGTAACCTAATAAACTGCATGGTTTCCCGAGTCGCAGTGGGAGGAGGACTACAGAGGTTCTTCCTTTAAACGTTGCGTCATACTGCAGCACACCTTGCGGGCTGTCGCAGAATTCTATGGCACGTTATTTAATTGTCAGCCATTGTTACCATTAATGCTAGTTAGTGCTAGTTTGAACACCAGAGGGCATCTTTGAGAAGCATTTGATAACCTTCGATATTGGCTGTACTAGAGCATTTAAAACCTTTATTTGTAAGAAAATAGTTATGGGATTGATTTTAAGAAACGTAGCTTAATTAATTAATATTATGGTGTTTCTATTCCAAGAAAAACTAAACCCTTAGGGCTTCCGTTAGGATGGAAAGGAAAATATGGCGCTGTACAAAGTGACGGTCGGGAGTAGGCTACAGTACTAAGAGCATAACCTTACCACACCCTAATTGTAGTCTAAACAATACCCAAACAGAGATTCTGTGAAAATAAAAATCTAATTGATTTATCAAGACCAGTCCCCATGCTTGTCTCAGAGCAGCACAAAACGGTGCTGAAATAGTTGACCACGGGTAGGCTATTGCTTCAAATCCTATTGCTTCTAACTTCTATATGTTTTTTAAATAAATAAGACCTACACCACTTTTAACAGCACATTACTCAACACTAGTGAGACTCATGTCGCCTACAGTAGGCGTACAGTATATCGGAAAAAATATGTTTCAATGACGTGACTCTCAGCCAATTAGATTTAGAGGATTGGAGGATTCTAAATTAATATCTAAGGGGCATTTTTGTTAGGGCATATCTGATCTGTGAGAATATCTAAGGGATTGTTATATAACTCTAAATTAATTAATAATTATAATAATCACTTTGTTTAAAAAATAACAATATTTTGGAGATTATTTATTTTTCAAATAACTTAAAGTGAGCGAGAAAAATGCCATTCTTGAACATGGGGTGAGACATTTTTACTAATTTGTAAATAAAGCCAGTTTGTTATTTAGAATTATTTGTTTCTGTTTTTAGAGGGAGAGAAACCAAAATCCCACCGACACCTCATGGGTCTCCCGTTCACGGCCGGCACGGGTATCGAACCAGTATCTGTAGCAACGCAATTTGCACTCCGATGCAGTGTCTTAGACCGCTGCGACACTCGGGCACTGTACAACGTGACCGGTCGGGAGTACTAAGTAAGTAAGAGCAAAATAATCCTAACATTTCCACACCCTAATTGTAGTCTAAGTTTCTCTTAGAATAAAAACCTTACTGTAACAGATTTAGTAAGTAAGTGCACAATCATCAGTTTCTATTTGGTTTATGTTGCCCATTTATTGTCAGTTATAGACACAGTAATTCCCCCTTGCGCTGGTCTGGAGCAATGAAGTAGTGACGCAGGGTAAGGTACTAAACCACAAATTACCTCTAGGTCCCGCAGCATAACTGCAAAACTTTTAGTTGAGCAACCACTGTATACACCATATCATCGCGTTACTCCAAGTTTACTTCAATATGATGGTTATTATATAAATATTTTGCGCATCAAGGCGTTTCCATCGCCATTTCACGCATTATTAATTTACCGACACAAAAAGATCCCACCACGTTGAACGATTTATTAAATTGCACCGAACCTTCCTGTTTCCATCACAGCTGTCGTGATTATTTTTTATACGGTATGACTTTACTCGCATAAAAACTGGATGGAAACTTGGTTAGCGAGAAAGAGAGCTAGCGAGAGAGAGGGATGGTGAGCTAGTGAGAGCGATGGAGGGAGAGAGCTAGTGAGAGTGAGGGGAGACAGCGAGGAGACAGAACTCTCGCCGGGGGAAGCTTTTGGCCAGCTGGCCTTTGAGACATTTTCAATAAATCCTTGTCCTGTCAGACTGGCTTCGGACTGAGCTTTGGTCTATCGAGGGAATGGTACAAGGGGGGGAAAAAAGGGTAGCAAACTCTCAGGTACTCCCTGTCACCCATTCTCCCACAGGGAAAACTAAAGAGGTATGACTGACTAGAAAACCAATGTTGAATTACCTAATTGGTCATGACTAGGGTTAGGGGTTTGGTTAAGTTTAGGGTTAGAGTTATGGGTGGGAAAGCCAGTCATGTCCCTTTAACCGCACACTTCCTCTACGCCTTTCCCTCCAACACTCCTCCTTATTGCCTCCATCCATCCCCCTCTGAAAACCTCCCTCCCTCCATCAATCCACCTTCCATACCCCATTGATCATCCAATCCCTCTCTCCATTCATTCATCCTAACATTCCACTCCCTTACAGCCCTCTCTTTCCCTTCATCATACACTACTGAGCGACAGCAAAAAACCTAAATACACTTGCACACACACGCAGAATGGGGAGGCATCAAATTAGCCTTACCTGGTGACTTCTTCTCCCAGCATGCTCTTGGGGGTTGGCGAGTAGCGTCCTGACGGGGCCACTGGGGGAAGGGGCTGGCCCAGGTAGCTGGGAGGGCTGATATGGTTCTCCATGTGTTGGGAGTAGGCTGATAGAGAGAAAGAAAAACCCAGCTCAGACGGAGTAGCTAACAAGAAGCCTAACCTAAACTCCACCAACACCAACCAAATACCGCAAGGTAATTACCTAGTGCACCGCCGGTAGAGAAAACACGACCGACAGGGCATTTGTCCACCTCAGAAAAAGGTCCCGGGATGCTGATAGCGTTTACTAAGATATTATGTATGTGAAACAGTATATCGACACATCCAATCACACTCTGTGCCGAATGCAGTGGGTGAATGAGGCTCCTGTCTCGGCATCTCTCGCTCACCTCTGTCTCTCTGTGCATTGAGGCTACTGTTACCGATGTGATGGGGTGAGGCAAGACCTTGAGGGGGTCATTCGGTAATGCAACCCAGAGCCGACATCTGGGAAGGGGACAGTGTGTGCAAGTGCCTGAAAACAACCAACTGTAACACTGCGTAAAATGCAGTGGTGTAAAGAACTTAGGTAAAAATACTTTAAAGTACTACTTATGTCGTTTTTTGGGGTATTGTACTTTACAATTTTTATTTTTCGCAACTTTTAATTCACTACATTCCTAAAGAATGTACTTTTTACTCCAATTTATTATCCCTGACACACAAAAGTACTTGCGGACTCACTAAACACAAATGCTTTGTTTGTAAATTATGTCTGAGTGTTGGTGAGGCCCTGGCTATCCGTCAATAAAATAAAAATAAAATAATTGGGCTGTCTGGTTAATATCAGGAATTTTAAATGATTTATACTTTTACTTTCGGTTCATAGGTACATTTTAGAAATTCCATTTACTTTTGATACTTAAGAATATTTAAAACCAAATACTTTTAGACGTTTACTCAAGCAGTATTTACTGTGTGACTCACTTTTACTCAAGTTTGACAAATGAGTACTTTTTTCACCACTGGTAAAATGGCCTGTTTCCGAGTGTGAAGAAGCTCAGTACAGAGAAGTCAGAATAAAAACAAAGCTTGACCAGTCGGCTCTGGAAGGTCAAGGATCTGTACACATGTCCCTAACACTGTGTCTATTTTCCTAATATCACACCCCAGATCAGCTCAACAGGCCTATAACGTAGTTCATACATAAAAAAAATGTCTTAATAAAAATAATGGAATCTATATTCATACAATCAATTTAAGTTCCAATATTAAATTGAACACACTTAAAACAATAAAATGAAAAAAAAAACGAGCATTTCAACAAAATAGATCAAATGTTATCAAAGACCATAAAACAAAGGCATCATGGATTAAAGGACAAGCCAAAAAGGCTGGTTGACAAATGAAATTAACACCTCAAGCAGTTTCACAGTACAATACAAAGTTCCATATCAAAAACTGATAATAAAACGTATAAAAAATACCACACACTTTATAAAATAAACAAACAATTATGAACAATCAAAGGTTTTTTACCGCTACAATTTAAGAAATAAACAGTAGCTTTGCTCTCAAATTCTCATTGCTAGGACACTTGATTTTTCATAGTTTCATCTGCAAGCATCTCCAATGCCTAAAAATCAGCTATGCCAGAAACTGGTAATACCATAGTTAATGTCTCTGTAGTACTGGCAAACTGCACTTGATACCGACAATATGCACAGCGCTTCAATTCTCTGAACTGGAATGAACTGTGCTCGAAGATGGCGCCGACAGACATGGCAGCTCTGCTTCTAGCTCCTAAGCAACTTTTCAGTATTTCGTTTTTTTGTGTTATTTCTTATATTATTAGCCCATAACGTTTGTTATTACATACTGCCTGGAAAAAACTGTTGGATATCAGAGCGGCGGTAACTCACCAGCATTACGACCAGAAATATGACTTTCCCGAATTGGATCCTTTGTTCGTACCCCCCCGGGAAATTTAACTTATCCCAGAGGCTGCTCCAAGACCCCGTCGGCGGAGAAAAGGTATTCGGAGTGGACTTCTAGTCCGACTCAGGAGGCGTGAACACCATCCACCGCTTCCGAGTATATTACTCGCCAATGTTCAGTCCCTGGACAATAAAGTAGACGAGCTCAGGGCGAGGATCTCCTTCCAGAGAGACATCAGGACAGTAACATACTCTGTTTCACGGAATCATGGCTCTCTCCGGATATACTGTCCCTGTCCATACAGCCAGCTGGGTTCTCAATACGTCGCGCAGACAGGAATAAAGAACTCTCCGGTAAAAAAAAAAAGGCGGAGGTGCATGTTCCATGATTAACTACTCATGGTGTGATTGTGATAATGCACGGAAACTCAAGTCGTTTTGTTCACACGACCTAGAATGCCTCAAAAGCCAACCGTGTTACCTCTCAAGAGAATTCTCTTCGGTTATAGTCACAGCCGTGTATATTCCAACTCAAGCCGATACCACAACGGCCCTTAACTTCTTAGGGAGCGGCTCCCGAGGTGACGGTTTTGGAGAGTCTGGCGTGCCCAAAGTAAAATGCCTCCCACTCAGGCCCAGAAAATAGAATATGCACATAATTTGTACCATTGGATAGGAAACACTCTGAATTTTCCAAAACTGTTAACCATTTGTCTGTGAGTGAAACAGAACGGATATGGCAGGCAAAACCCCGAGGAATTTCTGTCCTGGAAAAAGTGATTTTGACACATTGCTCATTTGGGAACCCCTCCCTCATGAAAATGACCATATAAGGGCATATGAATGCAGTACACATCGCTTCCTTATGATGTCAGCAGCCTCGAGACGGTGTTTCCCTCCATTTTGGATGTTTTAGTCCAGAGAAAACGACCAAACAAGTGGGTCCCCCCTTGATGTCAACAGTACCCAGGGCGCGCGCCCGAGAAGTCACACAGTGTCTTATTNCGTTGGACACTTAGGATGACCTCAGCAGAAGTTCTTCAACAGGTAATTGATTTGTTTTCGCTGTGAAATGTGTTATGTGTGTGCCACGCTGGCTAATGAATTCATGGCTATGAGAAAGTATGTGAGGTGCTGTCCTCAAACAATCAAATGTAGTGCTTTCGCCGTAAAGCCTTTTTGAAATCTGACAACGCTGTGATATTGCCAAGAAACAGAGCTTTTGATGAGTATGAAACACTTGTATATTGGTAGATGTTTAATAATTCAACTTTGGGATTTTGAATTTGGCGCTTTACATTTTACCTGGTGGTGTCGCTAGCGACCCACCGCTCCCTGTCTAGTTAACTCCCTGACTGATGTCTTGAGATGTTGCTTCAATATATCAACATAATTTTCCATCCTCATGATGCCATCTATTTTGTGAAGTGCACCAGTCCCTCCTGCAGCAAAGCCCCCCCACAACATGATGCTGCCACCCCTGTGCTTCACGGTTGGGATGGTGTTCTTCGGCTTGCAAGCCTCCCCCTTTTCCTCCAAACATAACAATGGTCATTATGGCCAAGCAGTTCTATTTTTGTTTCATCAGACCAGAGGACATTTCTCCAAAAAGTACGATCTTTGTCCCCATGTGCAGTTGCAAACTGCACATGGAGCAGTGGCTTCTTCCTTGCTGAGCGGCCTTTCAGGTTATGTCGATATAGGACTCGTTTTACTGTGGATATAGATACGTTTGTACCTGTTTCCTCCAGCATCTTCACAAGGTCCTTTGCTGTTGTTCTGGGATTGATTTGCACTTTTTGCACCAAAGTACGTTCATCTCTAGGAGACAGAACGCATCTCCTTACTGAGCGGTATGACGGCTGCGTGGTCCCATGGTGTTTATACTTGCGTACTATTGTTTGTACAGATGAACGTGGTACCTTCAGGCATTTGGAAATTGCTCCCAAGGATGAACCAGATTGTGGAGGTCTACAATTTTCTTTCTGAGGTCTTGGCTGGTTTCTTTTGATTTTCCCATGATGTCAAGCAAAGAGGCACTGCGTTTGAAGGTAGGCCTTGAAATACATCCACAGGTACACCTCCAATTGACTCAAATGATGTCAATTAGCCTATCAGAACCTTCTAAGCCATGACATCATTTTCTGGAATTTTGTTTTTAGACAGCTGCGCCACTGGGGAGGCCTCATCCAGAAATATCAAAATACAGATAGGTGTTGGTAAAGGTATATTGTCAGGACAACCAAAACATTTCTTTATTAAAGACTATCAGAAAGAATGTTGGTACTTTTTTGATCCAAAGCCATGAATGAGTGAGTCACTCAGCTTTATGTAGGTGACGCTATATTACTGTGTCATCAACTTGATAATATATAACGATATTTTGGAAATATTTTATATTTAAAAAAAACTAAGGGAGCGATTGTAATCTGAATAAAGGCCAAAATAATATTTGTAAAGGCCAAAACATTTATTTCTGTTTTTAGAGGGAGAGAAAGGCTGGGCCAATTGTGCACCGCCCTATGGGACTCCCAATCACGGTCGGAAGTGATACATAATAATAATAATAATACATAACTTAGAACCTAACTTAGAAATACATTTGACGATAGGATTCTCTCCCTACCCTCCATCTAGGCAAGTCTATTGTCCAGCTACCTGCTAGAACAGCGGGAATGTTTCCCTAGTGGGCGCCATTATTAGTGCAATGCCCCTTGTGTAGTCTTAACATTCTGTACACTGTTTACCCGCCTCCACTAAACCCCTAAAATGAAGCAGCTTAATTGAATTTTAAACCCCAAATTTATTTTGCATGAAGAAACAACCTATCATTCATCACAAACTTTGTGAATATCTTGGTTTTCCCTCTTCACAATACAGAAAGACTGCATTTAATCAGTGGACACCACTCGTTTTTATTACAACACACCTCTCATAATTGTTTTCTTTACTAAAGTAGAGGTTTATTATTATTGCTAAAGGTACTGCATAGGTGTAAACATATTTTTCTTTTGCAATAAATAACACTTGTATAGTCTAAGAAAGTAGCAGAAATGTGCAGAAAGTAGTTTTGAATGCATTTTATTGAAGGGAAACAATAAGTCTTCAACCTTTTTGGCAACATAGTGATATATTCTTATATACAGTACAATGAGGAATTCAACTACAAAATACTAGTCTTCTCCCATTTGTTTAACCATTGTCCCCACCCACAAGATGTGTAAACAACAACAATAAATAAGAATAAAATAAGATAAGATACAAAACAAAAACGTGAAGAACATAAATCAATCAACACATGTAGGACAGTATGTGTGTGCGCATTAACTTTGCAGATATATTTCTCACATGTACAAGCACATAGTATTTGTTTTACAGTCCTTCTTTGGGGGACAGAATTGGCATCTCCTCCTCTTGCTTGCCCCAGTTGCAGCCTCAGGTGGATCAGTACAAGATTCAGCCCCCTGAACAGCTTTCACAAGCGCTGCAGAGGCTGCTGTGCAGGGGAGGTGCTCCCTTCTTTGAATGTGTGGGGTTACAAGTACCTTTCCCAGCTGCTCCAGGAACACCCTCCTCTTGATCCGCTTATCAGGCATCCAGGTAGGGTTGATCTTGTTCCATATCACGAAAGCATTGTAAGAGGACACATCAATGATGTTAGAAGATGACCAGGGGCCAGCGGGCAGTCTGCAGCTGTAAGTTCCAATCACCTTGTCCAGGTTGTCCATCCCTCCTTTGTTGTGGATGTAGTCCAGGATGATGGCTGGCTTCCTGTCCTCATGATCACTGATCTCAGCCATTTTGTGCAGTGTGCTCAGGAGGACCACATTCTTGTTCCTCTTTGGGAGGTAAGAAACTAGAGTGGTGGTGGGGCTGTAGGCAAACTTTGATGAGAAGGCCTCTCTCCCCCTTGTTGCGAGGAGTTCAGGGAGGAGCTCAGGCTTGTTCTTTCTAACTGTGCCAACCATGGTGAACTTCCTCTTCAGGAACTGCTGGCTGAGTTCATAAGAGGTGAAAAAATTGTCACACATGACATTGTGCCCCCTCAGTCTATCTGTCACATCAAGCACAACCGCCTCCCCTGGTTCTTCTCCGGGCCTCCACTGGTTGGCTTCCCTGTGTAGACTTGCATCTTCCAAGCATAGCTGGATTGTGCGTCACATGTCACCCATATCTTGATGCCATACTTTGCTGGCTTGCTGGGCATATACTGCCGGAAAGGACAGCGACCTTTTGACAAGAGATTATTATCAGTAATTAGTATCAGTGTCACAGAAAACAATCACATAAATCAATTATATTACAGCAATACATAATAAAATGAACAGTGAAAATCACTTACATTACAGAAAATAAAAATGTACCTCTGAATGGAACCAGTTGCTCATCCACTGTTACTTCAGGCCCAGGGTTGTAGAGGTATGGCAGACGCTCAACCCACTTCTCCAAGACCTCTCTTATGAACGCCAGTTTCTCTCTCGCACGTCTTGCAGGTCTTGACTCACGGTTATCAAATCGTAGTATTCTTGAGAAAGTGTGAAAGACTTTCAGAAGCATCTTGGCACGGGAAATCGCCCTTCCACTCTCTGCATCCCAGAGACTACATGTAGCCTCGCCTCGGGACCTATACACACCCGCTAGGATTAGCAGCTCTATGTAGACACGCAGGTCAATCTCATCCATCCTTTTCCAGTTGTCTCCATATTTACGGAAACCCTCCAAATGTGAAATCTCCATGATGATTTATTCGATGGCTGGTGTGATGAACATGTAGAATGTTGAGGCGATGTAATGGGCATGGGCAACTGCATGTCTTGTGGGCCCTGGGGTGATCCTTATGACATTTTGTGCTGCCACCCTGCCCTGGTTGTCATATGGTGACAAGGACCATGTTATTTTGCTGTTCTTTGACAAAAATGTCTCTCAGCTTGGGGGATTTCTTCCCCATCTTCTTCAGATACCTCCTCCTCTTCTAAATCATTGTTCTCCTGTTCCTCCTGGACATCTGAAAAAATCTGATCTACAACCAGCAAAGAGCGAACTGGGGGGACTGTCATCTGCAGCACATTTATAGCCTCTGACTGCATTCCCCATTAGTAAACAATGCTTTCAAGAAATGTTTATTTTGTCAGAAATTTTGTTCATTTCGTCTGAAATAGTTTTTATTTTGTCTGTGAACTTGAGTCATGTGTGGGGTCGTGGAGGGGAGATGCTGCACATGCACAATAACGTTTTAGTTTTGTCTGAGTTCAATCAGTAGCACATCATCTCAATTTCTCATTTTGTGTATGTCTTTGTGGTGTGTAAATTATTTTCTAACTGCCGGGTCAAAAATGACCCTAAGACAATCTTTGTACCCTGGTGGTGTACAGCTTTCATGGAAATATGAACAAAGGAGATATTTCACTTTTTCTAATGTTGGGGTCACTCTAGGAAAATAAATCAAATTTCAAGTGAAAAAATATAATTTAGGGGGTTTTCTCTGCTGTTAAACATAGTGGCAGGTCATTTTGACCCTACACAAGGGTTATTAAAGTGTTGCTCAGCGCACCCCCTCCCCTCCCTTTCCCATGGGCTAGGTCTGTCTTCAGTGCGAGGGCTCACTCTGCGGCCCATCCCGTGCCCACTGCCCTCGTGCCTTGAACCTTGCGCGCTTTCAGTGGATACAGCTGGAGAACTGCAAGGCAATCCCATTGTACGTTGTACTGCTAATAACAGGGTTAATAATATATCTGTGAGAATATCCAAGGGGCTTTTATATAATTCTAAATTAATAATAATAATCACTTTGTTTAAAAAATAACAATATTTTGGAGATGATTTCGTTTTCAAATAATGTAAAATGAGCGACAAAAAGGCCATTCTTGAACATGGGGTGAGACATTGTTACTACTTTGTAAATAAAACCAGTTTGTTATTTTGAATTATTTATTTCTGTTAGAGGAAGAGAAACCAAAAATGAGTCTCCCCATCGAGGCCAGCACAGGTATTGAACCAGCATCTGTAGCAACACAGCTTGGACTGCTATGCAGTGTCTTAGACCATTGCGCCACCAAGGTGCTGTACAACATGACCAGTCGGGAGTGGGCATCAGTACTACAGTAAGAGGAAAATAATTCTAATAAAATAAAAAAATGTAAACCTTAGTGTAACAACACTAATAGTAAGTAATACTGAAGCCGTGCACAATTATCAGTTTCTATTTAGGTTTATGTCACCCATTCATTGTCAGTTAGTGACACAGTAGGACCCAAATGCACAATCAGTGCTCTAACTCCCCCTCGCGCTGGTCTGGAGCAATAAAGTGGTGACGCAGGGTACCGTTCTAAACCACAAATTACCTCTAAGTACCGCAGCATAATCACAAACTTTTTATTGGAACAAACACTGTACTCGCGCTTCAAAAACTCTAAACCATTGTTACTCCCCCTTCTGGGATGGTTACAAGGCCCTCCCCCACCCTCCCTTCGAGAAATCATATCACGACTCAATTTTGCTCCTCCCTTCCAATAGGCAGAAGCTCAAACAGGAAGTACCCATTCTAAGGTATATTCAACGCTGGTCTGACCAATCAGAATCCATGCTTCAAGATGGTTTTGATCACGCAGATTGGGATATGTGACCGACCGGCTCAAATCGGTCTTATGTAACAAAATTTGTTTTTATTTATTTTTTTACATTGGATAAAAGTAGAGACTCAGAGTTGCAGAATGGTATACAGTGGCTTGCGAAAGTATTCACCCCCCTTGGCATTTTTCCTACTTTGTTGCCTTACAACCTGGAATTAAAATAGTTTTTTTGGGGGGGGTTTGTATCATTTGATTTACACAACATGCCTACCACTTTGAAGACGCAAAATACTTTGTCTTGTGAAACAAAAAAGAAATAAGACAAAAAAACAGAACTTGAGCGTGTATAACTATTCACCCCCCAAAGTCAATACTGTAGAGCCACCTTTTGGAGCAATTACAGCTGCAAGTATCTTGGGGTATGTATCTATTAGCTTGGCACATCTAGCCACTGGGATTTTTGCTAATTCTTCAAGGCAAACTGCTCCAGCTCCTTCAAGTTGGATGGGTTACGCTGGTGTACAGCTTTAAGTCATACCACAGATTCTCTATTGGATTGAGGTCTGGTGACTAGGCCATTCCAAGACATTTAAATGTTTCCCCTTAAACCACATTGTCCTGCTGGAAGGTGAATCTCCGTCCCAGTCTCAAATCTCTGGAAGACTGAAACAGGTTTCCCTCAAGAATTTCCCTGTATTTAGCTCCATCCATCATTCCTTCAATTCTGACCAGTTTCCCAGTCCCTGACGATGAAAAACATACCCACAGCATGATGCTGCCACCACCATGCTTCACCGTGGGGATGGTGTTCTCGGGGTGATGAGAGGTGTTGGGTTTGCGCCAGACATAGCATTTGGCCCCCCCAAAAAAAGCTAAATTTTAGTCTCATCTGACCAGAGTCTCCCACATGCCTTTTGGCGAACACCAAACGTGTTTGCTTATTTTTTTCTTTAAGCAATGGATTTTTTCTAGCCACTCTTCCATAAAGCCCAGCTCGGGGTGGAGTGTATGGACAGATACTCCAATCTCCGCTGTGGAGCTTTGCAGCTCCTTCAGGGTTATCTTTGGTCTCTTTGTTGCCTCTCTGATTAATGCCTGGTCCATGAGTTTTGGTGGGCGGCCCTCTCTTGGCAGGTTTGTTGTGGTGCCATATTCTTAAAAAAAATGTATAATGGATTTAATGGTGCTCCGTGGGATGTTCAAAGTTTCAGATATTTTTTTATAACCCAACCCTGATCTGTACTTCTCCACAACTTTGTCCCTCACCTGTTTGGAGAGCTCATGGTGCCGCTTGCTTGGTGGTGCCTCTTGCTTAGTGGTGTTGCAGACTCTGGGGCCTTTCAGAACAGGTGTATATGTACTGAGATCATGTGACACTTAGATTGCACACAGGTGGACATTATTTAACTAATTATGTGACTTCTGAAGGTAATTGGTTGCACCAGATTATATTTAGGGGCTTCATAGCAAAGGGGGTGAATACATATGCACGCACCACTTTTCCGTTTTGAATTGTTTTAATTTTTTTTAAATAAGTTACTTTTTTCATTTCACTTCCCCAAATTTGACTATTTTGTGTACGTCCAGTATACGAAATCCAAATTAAAATCTGTTTAAATTACAGGTTGTAATGCAACACAATAGGAAAAAAGCCAAGGGGGATGAATAATGTTGGAGGGCATGTATCATACACTGCATTTGAAGAACAATGGGAAAGTAATTTTGCTTTGAAAGTTGATAAACTTCTAAACTCACTTTTGAGAAAATAGCGTTTGAATGATTTGGTACCTACTGGAGAGCTCTCCTTTGTCTAAACCCATTCAGCATTGTTCACGCCCTCTTAAGCCAGCCTCACCCATCTCTTTAAGAATTCACATGTGAGGTTATGTGCTAAACAGTGAGTAGTGTAGTAAGATTAAGACTAAAAGTGGTAAAAGTAGTAGCCTACAATAATGAACAACTCAAGGTAAACAGAAAGTATCCAGATAAAAATATTAGATGACGATTAACCAGACACACTTGTCTAAATTGATGGGTCATGTGAAAGAAATGCTATAACTCCCAGCCACATATTGCCAAGTGGATGGGTCTCTACAGAAGGTGTAAACGGTACAGCCAAATGGTTACTTGTATAGTAGCAATATCAGAAACAGATAGTGTCAATATAAAGAAAATAATATACAGTATGTACAATAACAATATCAATATCAGTGATAGATGAGGCCTTTATACGCATTCAATCAGGGGTAAAGTGGCTGAGCAGCAGGATAAAAAAAAATAGTCGCAGCAACGTGTGTTACGAGCATTTCGCTACACTCTCATTAACATCTGCTAACCATGTGTATGTTACCAATCAAATTTGATTTGATTTGAGAGTCATTTGAATAGAGGCACTGCAGATAGCGCTGATGACTGGTCCGTCCGAACCACGCATGAACAAGGGAATCTATATTAGGAGAGACGGTTTCTGTCCGGCCCTTGACTTTGGTGCAGGGCATGTGATATCCATAGCCTCTTCGTCGCAAAACTCCATGATCTTCTCAAAAACATAAGTTTGTCTAGCTGTGTCCAGTCCAGGTGGTGCTTGTACAGGCAGACCATCTATGGGAGGAAGGATGTCAGCGTTGTGCAGCAGCTGAAACCTGGTCCCGACTGAGTCAGAACGCTCCTTGGCGACAACAACACCAGGCTCCAGAGCATCGAAAGAAATAACAAAAACATTTAAGTCATTACAACCTTGCACAACATCAATTTACCTCCCAAGTTTAGATAAGAAGAAAAACCTCATACAATGCAATAAAAATTATATTCACCTTTTTGAACTGTGGCAGCGGCCTGAAGTACGGAGTCAGGTGTTGGTGCCAGCCAGAGCTTTCCATCAGCACCGTACCATCCTCCAGTACAACCAGCTGTGGGATGTTGACACCTGTCACAGTGCTGTCCTTCACAACACCAGCAATCTCAAGCGCTGTTTGATGAGACTGAAGCACCAGTCGGGGAAAAACTTGGTGTTGCCTGTGATCAGGAAGTGAAGGTCCAGACTGTGGTGGAGTTTGTGCATGGTCTGCCAGGCACAATAGCAGAGCACACACGTGTTCTTGTTTTGGCCACTGCAGTTATCACAATTCAGGTCGACACGTGTTTCCCCAAATCCGTAGTTGGTGAAGAAATGGTGCATGTAGTTGATGACAGCGCTGCTGCCTTTGCTGGATGACATGCCTTCATCAATCAAGTGGTTGACTTGTGGTATTCCTTCACAGCAGACACCAAACAAGCCACACGTGCGAGGAGTTAAAAAGTAGATGGGACTTTGCTGCATATGGTCAGAAGGATAGTTTGTTTGCACCTGCAAACAACAAAAGAACATCAAGGTAAGTTAATGAAAAGAAAATGTAACGTAAAACGTAATATCATTTTTTAATGCATCATTATCAGGTAAGTTTCACTTACAAATGTGCAGAGCAGCAGCACTCACTTAACTACAAATGTGCAGAGCAGCAGCACTGCATACAGAAACATCTGGAAGTTAAAATGATAACACACAGACCGTCTACACGTACCTCTGGAAAATACAGAAATAATATGAGATCAATAAAAGTAGTGCCAATCACATTGGTCAATTAAATAATCAAAACGTGTTGTTTATGCTTTACCTACCAAGTGTTGTCATCGATTCCTTGTGGAGATGCCACACTGCTGCTTTTGTCACAATGGGATGGCAGCAGCTTTCCACCAACATGTTTGTGTCCTGGGTGGCATCCTGGTAATTCTATTGCATTATCCTCTGCGTAGTTGTTGATGAAGTTCACTACTCACTGCAAGTCCTCATGCTTCAGGTGTAACATGTGCTTGCTTGGGCCAGATCTCTTTTTGATGGGAGGCATTAGGCCACTCTCCTTGTTTGACTGGTGGAGGAGAGTCAAGCGTGTTCTACTGATGCTGAAAGACAAATTCCAGATACAAATATTTTGGCATTACTAACATAAATAGCCGTATTCACCGTCAGACACACCTGGCTAACTTGATGGGTCATGTAATCATCTGACGAAGTGGAGTCTTGTTTAGACATGCTAGCTAAACAATGAACCATAATCTTAATCCATAGAGTACTAGGATACAAACCGATTGGCATAGCTAACTAAAGTTAACCAAATAGGTTCAATGTTAGCTAGTTCGCTAGCTAACATTAGGATATAACTAGCAATGCGAAATGGCATTTTGAAATAACATTACTACACACAGATCATAAACGTAATATTAGCTAGTGAGCCAGCCATCTAACGTCAGCTAGCTACCTAACAGTAAGCTTTAACTTGAGGTCTTTTGTTTAGACATGTAGCTAGTTAAACAATGAACCATAATCCCAATCCATAGAGTACTAGCAATACAAACCGATTATAATAGCTAGCTAAAGTTAACCAAATAGGTTCAATGTTAGCTAGTTAGCTAGCTTACATTAGGGTATAACTAGCAATGCGAAATGGCATTCTGAGATAACATTACTACACACAGATCATAAACGTAATGTTAGCTAGCGAGCCAGCCATCTAATGTCAGCTAGCTAGCTAACAGTAAGCTTTAACTTGTAGTGAAATTAATTTTCGGACAAAATTCGAAACGTATAATAACTGAAACTGTAGCTAGACTCTTACCCGTATACATGGATGAATGCTTCACGGCAGACTGCAACCCCTTCATTAAATAAGACGTCCCGTGTTGTTTCTGTTGCTTGGGCCATTGTTGTGTCAAGTCACTCTGGTTCACACTAACCGTGTGCAATGCCATAAGAATTATCTTAATCTTTAGCCCCCACCCAAACTCTGACCATTTTACTCGCCCTAGAAGAGCTTGTTAGGCTGTTTTCATGTTATCCAGAGCGTTGGTGACTAACTGTGCTCCTGGCAACAATTGAATTACAGAGCGTCCAGAACGTTCGTAAATTCATCAGTTATTCTGCACTCTGGCACACTCAGACAAGAGTTCTCTAAAACAGCTGTTGTAGTGACATTCTATTAAAATGGATACTTGCATAGTGAAGTCTTCTGTAAAATTTGACCATGCGATACATACATAAAAAAAATAAAAAATACAGCGTTAGACAGGATTACCACATACTGACCAGCTCAAAGACAGAGGCATCCTATATGGCAGACCAATCCCAACTCATCTCGCGCCATGTCCAGCCCACTCGTTATCTCAGCCAATCATGGCTAGTGGGAGGATTGCTGACTTTTTCTGTGGCTTAACCTACTAGGCTCGTAATTGGCATACAAGTTTATTATTAAGGCAAATGTTCGATAAAAATGTTTTGATAAAAATAAAAAGTTTCCGTTCAAATGGCGCTCTTGTGAAGTAGTGACCCGCGACATACGCCTAGTTTCCTGAAACGGGTCACATATGTTCCATGTTGCCTCTGAGAATAACACTGACGTATACACGGACACGGTGACTGAAATCATCAGGAAGTGTATAGGGGATGTTGTTCCCACTGTGACTATTAAAACCTACCCAAATCAAAATATCGTGGCAGCATTCACGCAAAACTGAAAGGGCGAACCACCGTATTTAACCACGGCAAAGTGTAGTTATTCCCTCAGTAAGGCAATCAAACAGGTAAAACGTCAGTACAGAAAAAGTGTAGTTGCAATTCAACAGCTCAGACACGAGACGTATGTGGCAGGGTCTACAGACAATCACAGATTACAAAGGGAAAACAAGCCACGTCGTGGACACCGATGTCTTACTCCCAGACTAGCTAAACACCTTCTTCGCCCGCTTTGATGATAACACAATGCCACCGGCGCGGCCTGCTCCCAAGGACTGTGGGCTCTCATTCTCCGTGGCCGACGTGAGTAAGACATTTAAATGTGTTGAAAAAACATCAAGGACATCAACCACCGGAGCCACGGCCTGTTCACCCCGCTATCATTCAGAAGGCGAGGTCAGCACAAGGCCATCTCAAGGCCATCAGACTGTTAAATATCCATCACTATCCGGCAACCACCTGGTTACTCAACCTTGCACCTTACATAGACATGGAATCACTGGTCACTTTAATAAATGGAACACTAGTCACTTTTCTAATGTTTACACACTGCTTTACTCATTTCATATGTATATACTGTATTCTACTGTATTTTATTCAATGCCACTCCGACATTGCTCATCCTAATATTGATATATTTCTGAAATCCATTCTGTTACTTTTAGATTTGTGTGTATTGTTGTGAATTGTTAACTTCTTAGGGAGCGGCAGCTGAGGTGTCGGTTTTGGAGAGTCTGGCGTGCCCAAAGTAAAAGGCCTGCCACTCAGGCCCAGAAAATAGGATATGCACATAATTAGTACTATTGGATAGGAAACACTCTGAAGTTTCTAAGAGTGTTACAATATTGTCTGTGAGTATAACAGAACTGATATAGCAGGCGAAAACCCGAGGAATTTCTGTCCTGGAAAAAGTGTTTTTGACACATTGCCTCATTTTGAACCCCTCCCTATTGAAAACAGCTATAAATGGGAGTAAGATTGCAGTACCTATTGCTTCCACTGTATGTCAACAGTCTCTAGACAGTGTTTGGTGATGTTAGGTTGCTCTGGATGGTAATAGAAGAAGAATTTCGAACTAGTCATCGGATGTAAACAGAAGAGGAAGCGCGTTCACGGGCTCGCGTGCGCTGTGGTTTTTTCCTTTCCTATCGTCCAGTTTATAATCCGGTTGAAATATTATAGTAAATATACATAAAAGTGTTCCTAAGGATACATTATCAATGATGTTTGATTGTTCTTGAACAAGTGTATAGGTATAATGTGAACGTGTTCTCTTCACGGTTCAATGGGCGACTCAACGGTGGATTTTATGATCATAACGCCAAACGGAGATTTATGGATATAATAAATTACTTTTTCTAACAAAAGAACCATTGGATGTCTTCGTTGGACACTTGGGAAGCCCTCAGCAGAAGTTCTTCGAAAGGTAAGGGATTTTGTATTAGCGATTTTATGCTAGCGCCCCACCACTCCGTAAGTAGTTAACATACTACTGCACTGTTGGAACACAATAATTTCGCTACTCGCAATAACATTGCTAAATATGTGTATGTGACCAATACATTTCATTTGATTTAATGTGAAGACACAATACAGATCATCTCTGTCTTCACCTCCTCTGACAAACAGCTGTTAAGGGAGCAGGCAAAATATTAATTTGTAAACCTTTTTCTTTTTATTACATTAGAAATGTAACACTAATATATTCTCTAAAAGTTGTCCACACCTGAATTGTGCAACATTTGACCATTATTCTATAAAAAATCTTCAAGCTCTGTCACATTGGTTGTTGATCATTGTTAGAAAACCATTTTCAGGTCTTGCCATAGATTTTCAAGCAGATTTAAAGTCAAAGCTGTAACTCGGCCACTCAGGAACATTCACTGTCTTTTTGGTAAGCAACTCCAGTGTAGATTTGGCCTTGTGCTTCAGGTTATTGTCCTGCTGAAAGGTGAATTCATCTCCCAGTGTCTGGTGGAAAGCAGGTAAGCAGGATTTCTTGTGCTTAGCTCTATTCCGTTTCTTTTTTATCCTGAAAAACTTCACAGTCCTTAACGATTACAAGCACACCCATAACATGATGCAGACACCATTTTGCTTGAAAATATGCAGAGTGGTACTCAGTAATGTGTTGAATTGGATTTGCCCCAAACATAACACTTTTTATTCAGGACAAAAAGCTAGTGCCTTGTTGTAAACAGGATGCATGTTTTGGAAAATTTTATTCTGTACAGCCTTCCTTTTCACTCTGTCAATTAAGTTAGTATTGTGGAGTAACTACAATGTTGTTGATCGATCCTCAGTTTTCTCCTATCACAGCCATTCAACTTGAACTGGTCTAAAGGTACCATTGGCCTTATGGTGAAATCCCTGAGTGATTTCCTTCCTCTCCGGCAACTGAGTTAGGAAGGACACATATCTGTAGTAACTGGGTGTATTGATACACCATCCAAAGTGTAACTTCACCAATGATTAAAGGGATATTCAAATGTCAGCTTTTTTTACCCATCTATCAACTGGTGCCCTTCTCTGCGAGGCATTGGAAAACCTCCCTGGCTTTTGTCATTGAATGTGTGTTTGAAATTCACTGCTCTACTGAGGGACCTTACAGATAATTGTATGTGTGGGGTACAGAGATGGGGTACTCATTCAAAAATCATGTTAAACAGAATTATTGCATACAGAGTTAGTCCATGCAACTCCTTGTGACTTGTTAAGCATATTTTAACTCAAAGTTATTTAGGCTTGCCATAACAAGGGGGCTGAATACTTATTGACTCAAGACATTTCAGCTTTATTTTGTATTAATTCCTAATAATTAATTCCACTTTGGGGTATTATGGGGTATGTGTGTAGATCAGTGACAAAATCTAAATTTAATCAATTTAAAATTCTGGCTGTAACACAAATGTGGAAAAGGTCAAGGGGTGTGAATACTTTCTGAGGGCACTGTATGTCATCTCTCTCATGACCGCCTGCTAAAATGTGTATCAGGTCATCAAAGTCAGTTGGCCAGACCATGCTCTTAACCTCTTGCACAATTAAAACCTCTCATTAACTGAACTGAGATGCTGTGATTGTTGGTCTTCTGTTTACCTATGAAACCATTTGAGACCTGTTTCAGGAAACTAGGTGTATGTCGCGGGTCACTACTTCACAGGTGAGCCGTTTGAACATTAACATTTTATCTGGGCTCTTTATCTGGGCTCTTTGTACTTTGCTCAGTTCATCTTTCCATCGATCCTGACTAGTTTCCCAGTACCTGCCGCTGAAAAACATTCCCACAGTATGCTGCTTCCACCACCATTCTTCACCGTAGGGATGGTGCCAGGTTTCCCCCAGACATGATGCCTGGAATTCAAGCCAAAGAGTTCAATCTTGGTTTCATCAGACCAAAGAATCTTATTTCTCATGGTCAGAGTGTCTTTAGGTGCCTTTTGGCAAACTCAAAGCGGACTGCCAATTGCCTTTCACTGAGAAGTGGCTTCCGTCTGGCCACTCTACCATAAAGGCCTGATTGGTGGACTGCTGCAGAGATGGTCGTCCTTCTGGAAGTTTCTCCCATCTCCACAGAGCAACTCTGGAGCTCTGTCAGAGTGACCAAGGCCCTTCTCCCCCGATTGCTCAATTTGGCCAGGCGGCCAGCTCTAGGAAGAGTGTTGGTGGTTCCAAACTTCTTCCATTTATGAATGATGGAGGTCACTGTGTTTTTGGGGACTTTCAATGCGCAGAAATGTTTTGGTACTCTTCCCCAGATCCGTGCCCGACACAATCCTGTTTCAGAGCTCTACGGTCAATTCCTTCGACCTCATGGCTTGGTTTTTGCTCTGACATGCACTCTCAACAGGTGTGTGCCTTTACAAATCATGTCCAATCAATTGAATTTAACCCCAGGTGGACTCCAATCAAGTTGTAGAAACATCTCAAGGATGATCAATGGAAACAGGAGGCACCTGAGCTCAATTTAGAGTTTCATAGCAAAGGATCTGAATACTTATGTAAATAAGTTATGTTTATTTTTATTTTTTAATAATTTACCAAATATTTCTAAAAACCTGTTTTCTCGCTTAGTCATTATGGGGTATTGTGTGTAGATTGATAAGGAATAAAATTATTTTATCAATTTTAGAATAAGGCTGAAACGTAACAAAATGTGGAAAAAGGGAATGGGTCTGAATACTTTCCGAATGCACTGTATATTGTGTTATTTTATGGCTGGTTATGAAACCTACAGAAGTGTCAAAACCCACATTTATTCAAATGAGTTTGCTCCATGTCAAGAAGTTTCCTTTTCATTTGAAAGTTTGTTTCTTAAATCCTTTGTTGTTGAAATAAATGATTTACAGTCAGGTTTTTTTGTTGTTGAAAACAACAAAATACACTCTTACAAAATCCGTAACAGAATGACTGAAAAATCAGAAACAGAATGACTGCAATTGAATTGGCTAAAATGGGAAATTATAGTTTGGTAAATAAAAAATAAAACATAACAAACATACTGTTGACACCTAGGCTATGGTGTAATGGAATGTTTTGCCTTGTGTGGTAGGTTTTATAGGTTTTGACAAATGCGTCATAAACAGCCATAAAACAATGCAATATATGTCACAACAGGTCCAAATATATGGGTCATGACAGTGTTATGACCATATTAAAACAGTTTATTACAAGTTATGCAAGCTGTCATGACATACTCTAACATGGTTATGACCGTGTAATAACATGTTATGACGCTGGGTGTCAAGTAAAGTGTTACAGAATAGAAGAAAGGGCTTTGACGAGCAGGTGTCCATATACTTTTGGTCATGTAGTGTACATCGAATCGAAACAGAATGAAGACATGAACAAGTGTAATACTGACTTTGTGATAGGTTTCATTATCAACACCAAAAAATATTGTAGGTAAGTGCCGTGCTAATTCTGCAATTTTTTATTTATTTAAATATTTGGGTAAAACAAAGACCCACTAACAGTAGACATAATCAACATTTTGTTCTTGCCCTTCATATCAAATATTCAGTAGTCCTCAATACACAGACAGCGATTGAACACTGCACGGCATATACTGTCGTTCTTTCTTAAAGGCAACAGGAAATAAACCCTCGCTTCGATGCACACTTAATTGGTGTGTCCCCCTCCCACCCTCCTCTTCTCTGATCCAATCAGCGCAATCGGTGCTTATGATAACAAGGAACAAGAGGATGAGGGGATGCGGCAGCGCACCATAGGGCCCATCCGCACAATTATTTCCACTTTATCCTAAAGCCTGCCATGATTGAGATATTGTGCGGCACTAAACACAATTATTTCTCATTCATTAACTCCGGCTCAGATCTTCCACCACGCGTCCTGGCAGGACATCATTATACATATTGCTGCACTCCCCTCCTGTCCTCTGCATTAGTGTATTGCCGTCTGGATTAGCGTGGGGGTGGGGACGGAGAAAGCAGCGGTCACCACGTGATGCTAGCGGCCCATGATTTCCTTTTGGCGTTCGACCTTCACGCCTCTAAGCCTGTGCTTCATGACAGCAACTGCATCCCAAACGACACCCTATTCCGTATATAGTGCACTTCTCATGACCAGGGCCCCATGGGACTTGGTCAATAGTAGTGCACTATATAGGGAATAGGGTGCTTTTTGAGACGCTTGCAACATCTCAGAATCCTTGTCAGGGGGAATCTATGATAGTATTGGATGGATCGGTAAGGCTCTAGTTAGAAGGCTTTTTAGAGAGCGGAGCACCAAGGGGGATGCAGTTACTGATTCCAACGGTCCCTTGAGAAAATCAACTTGGTGATGGTGCTGATGGCCTTATCGTAGGCGTCTTTGGCTAATCTTTTGAGGCAACACTGCTTTTGCTACAGAAGATGATTAGCCATGCTGTGCTTTTGATCACTTTGAGACTGCTTACATTCTACACAGCTAGATGTCTACTGAAGCAATACTAGCTAAGTGAAAGGTGCAGGGGCAAGGTTTTGGTCTGCCTTGAGACGAACACTGATCCAACCACCAATGTTACATCTTCAGTCCCAGGTAGTTCAAACTGCCCGTGGGTCACAACACTGAATCCAGCGGTAATCTGACCAAGGATTCATTCACCTTCTGTCCTTGGAACACAATCAAACATTTAGAAGCAAACCGAAGTAGTCCTCTACCACTTATTTGCACTGAAGGGATTGTAGGGCGTCACCTTGATTTTGACTTTGAAACAAGCCATTCAAAGAATACTGAAGGATGTGTGTGTTAACTACTTAGGGAGCAGTTAGCGCCCCACTCCCGACACTACCCGGTGAAATGCAAGGCGCCAAATTCAAAATCCAAAAGTTGAATTATTAAACATTCATCAATATACAAGTGTTGCATAGTCATCAAAAGCTCTGCTTCTTGGCAATATCACAGCGTTGTCAGATTTCAAAAAGGCTTTACGGTGAAAGCACAACATTTGATTGTTTGAGGGTAGCACCTCCAATATTAGCATAAATTCATAAACCATCGCANTTCACACAAAACACATTTCACAGCGAAAACAAATCCCTTACCTTTTGAAGAACTTCTGCTGAGGGCTTCCCAAGTGTCCAACGAAGACATCCAATGGTTCTTTTGTTAGAAAAAGTCATTTATTATATCCATAAATCTCCGTTTGGTTGGTGCGTTATGTTCAGAAAATCCAACGTCGAATCGCCCATTGAAACGCGTTCAAATATACCTATAAACTTTTCCTAAACAAATCAAATACCAGTTAAAATGCATCCTTAGCTATCCTTTTATGAATATTAGCGATAATATTTCACTCGGATGGTCACCTATACCTTATATAAGTAAAATAAAGTGGGGCGCTCCAGCCAGACTCGCGCCCGAGAAAACTTGTGTTTACTCCAATCTCTCTGAGGCTTTACATATAGACTGTTGACATCTAGTGGAAGCCATAGGTACTGCAGTCTCAGTCCTGGTAACAAATGGATTCAATAGGGAGTGTGTCTAACAGAGCCAAAGGTCGCGGGTTTTTGCCTGCTAAATGAGTTCTGTTATACTCACAGACATTATGTTAACACTTTTAGAAACTTCAGAGTGTTTCCTATCCAATAGTACTAATTATGTGCATATCCTATTTTCTGAGCCTGAGTGGCAGGTATTTTGCTTTGGGCACGCCAGACTCTCCAAAACCGTCACCTCACCTGCCACTCCCTAAGAAGTTAAAAAGATGGCAGTGGGGTCCCTGAGGTCCCGTGTTGGGTAGGAGACGTGTCCTTTAATGGCCTGGGGAGGAGGATGGGTAGGCGTACTACAACCCCTCTAAACAGCCTGCATTTACAGCAGGAATGGGGTCAATTCAATTCCAATTCCATTTATTTCAGGAAATGAATTAAATTACGAATTCCAGTTCCAGAACTGAAGAGCCAGTTATATATATTTTTTTTTTTCTATCATTTTCTCAATTGGAATATCAATGAAACTCCCGGGTTGATAGAATTGACATGGAATTGTCATTGTCAATACTCAGAAAATCACTTTGCTGGGCCCTGGCCTGATGGCTGCAGGGGGTATGTGGGGGTGCGAGTTGTCCTGTGAGGGGGTGGTTTGTTCAGATGTGTCCAATCGATATGAGTTTGAGTCCTCTCTTCTAGTGGGTTGTTAGTGCCCCTGCTGGCTCTGCTGCTAGCCAGCAGCGCCAATCAATATGGTGCCTGGTGCTGTAGCCACTGCCTCCCATTGGGCGTCAGCCATCTGACACACTTTCTCCCACCGACCCTGTACTGGGAAAACGACAGGGTGCTGCTATTCTCTTTTCCACATTTCATCGTTGTTGCAAATTGGTTTTTGATCGTTTGGGGACTCCTTATCCCCCCACAATATGTGATTAGGGGAATAGCTGTTAATGTCACTACAGGGATTGTTGTTCAAACTTTTCTCTGAAACAGGTTATTGGCTATATCTATTTTTTTTTTATGAAGTCAGAGATTCACTTAAATATGAGGGAATTGGAATAACCTTCAGATTACAATACCAATTCCTACTCACAAGGTTAAGTTGTTTTAGAACACCATTCTGTAGGCAGCAGGATAGTGTACATATTGAGGCAGGGGTTTCACCTGAGCAGTGAGGTGGACGACCCTCAAAACAATTTATCAAATGTAGAAACTCACAAAAGGGATGTACTCACTAAGTGGAAACTCGCAGTGGAAAGTCACAAAGGGGAAAGACAGTGGAAACTCACAAAGTGGAAACTCACAGTTGGTGATGTCAGGCGGGGCGAAACTGTCGTTCATGAAGACACTGTTGGGTTTTGCTACTTTCAAGTAGACCACGTCGGGGGTGTTTTTCAAGGCAGTCACAGCATGTTCGTGGCTCACCTCCTCAAGGCAAGCACTGTTCACCTGCACAGAGACAGATATACACACATGTTGTATGGACCAGTCGGACAAGTTCACACTTATTGATGTGAGATCAGACGTGAACGTACACATTTGTAAAACACAGTTAAAGCGGCAATCAGGAGTTGAAACGAAGCGAACTCTCCACCCGTTGTGGTAAAAAGCTGAGGGATAGGGCTGGAGAAATGCAACCACTCAAATTCATAGACAACGCTATGGATGCAAGGACTGAGCATTCATGATATTAACATTATAGTTTTAACCATGTTTTGAGGGGTATAAAGAGCTTGTTTCCATTTACTTATCAGCATTTTTATTGCATTGGATGCGTCTCAATCCACCGCATCCGCTGATGTCGCACTTCCGCATCTGCGATAAAAGGTGACAGAGCTAGAGCGGTGTTTGTTATACCATGAGACATCCCGAAAATCCCTTCTCACAAAATTGTCTGTTGGGTCCGAATGGAGCAGGGCTTAGACTCTTATGGGTTGAATAAGCTTATATTTTGGGTTCTGATGGCAGTTGAACTAAACTTCACGAGGCATTTCTAAGTTATATTCTTCAAGAATAAAGGGGAACATTTAATTAATTCAAAAGTTTAAAAAATGATGATGCAACTGCAGATTTCCATTTTAAAAGTGCACCCTCAAAACATATCATACGAGCCTTATACTACAGGGAGCTGCACACTCAAATATGGAAACACATCACAGCAACATAAAAAACACAAATGTGTCAAAAACCACTCACCACCAATCCTGTCTCATGGAAAAGGTGAAGCCTTTAATGCAAGGGCTCTGAGGTACTTAATTAGTTACTCGTTGATGTATCTGTAATAATGACCATGTATCTAAATGAGTGGACTAGAGGACGATGGAAATAGTGATCTTACAGCCAGAAGTTTGTCTCCTATCTGTAGCCTCCCGTCTTTGTGCGCAGCTCCTCCTTCAATGATTTTGGTGACGTAGATGCTGTTGTCCCCTGGGATGTGCTGGTTCCCCACTCCCCCTGCTATACTGAAACCAAGACCTGGACGAGACAAGAGGA
Organism: Hucho hucho; assembly: GCA_003317085.1. Taxonomy (NCBI): domain Eukaryota; kingdom Metazoa; phylum Chordata; class Actinopteri; order Salmoniformes; family Salmonidae; genus Hucho; species Hucho hucho. The sequence goes on from QNTS01000649.1 coordinate 485,256, forward strand.
GAATTTTCATAACGTTAACCAATCTGTGAAAATAAATATGTATGCTGAAAAAGTCACGCTCACTGTATTAGCATAACAATAATGAAATTCCCATCACCAACGAACAATGTAACCACGGGAAGAAAGTGTTTTTCTGATATGTTTCCTAGGAATCCGAGGCATTGTTCTCTTGCCTGTATAATCATATGGCAATGAGGGATTTTAACTAAAGCTACCTTGCTAAAAAGAGGAAAGAAACAAAACACACACACTGCCAGTACTCATGCTACATTCCTTTGACCAGGTTAACCTCAATAAAAGCATGAAATACACATAACAGCTGGTGTTAAACTAAAGTAATGAATAAGAAGGTGAGGTGCAACAGTCGCCATTAAATATATCTTTTTAAACTTGATAAAGAACAAAACGTAGTGTGACAATTAAACAGACATTCACCAGACACTATACTAGAGTAAAAAAGGCTGTTGGGCTCACAATCATAAGCTACAGTCTTATCAAAATAACATGTTTACAGTTATAAATCAGACCCGTCCTGAAATGAGTATTAAAACTTTGAATGAATGAGTATTAAAACTTTGCTTGAAAAACACCCATCATTCATCTTTTATGGTGACAAAAAGTATTGGAATTAAGCCATGGCAGTTTCTAAAGGAAATAGCAATGGCAAACTTGATCAAACGTCTCTGGAAGTGTTGCCAAATTTGATAACTTTAACTGCAACATTTGCTGTGTCTGACAGTTTCCGAAAAAAAAATTAAAAATAAATGTTTGCAACATGTTGTGGACCTGTAAACAGATCATTTGAATGTTTTGCGTTTACTTTTTCCAGAAATATGCTGCACTGTTAGCGAATTCTGAAATATTGCCTAGTATATCTACAAATTTATATATTTTTTTTAAATACAGTTGGCCTACTTACACACTTCAAAGCAAAGCAAAAAAAAAGCTAAGCAAAATATCAACTGTCTGCTCATCTGTTAACTTCTTAGGGAGCAGCGCACGAGGTGACCGTTTTGGAGACCCTGGCGTGCCCAAAGTAAAATGCCTCCCATTCAGGCCCAGAAAATAGGATATGCACATATTTAGTACCATTGGATAGGAAACACTCTGAATTTTCTAAAAGTGTTAACATTTTGTCTGTGAGTAAAACAGAACGGATATGGCAGGCGAAGCCCCGAGGAATTTCTGTCCTGGAAAAAGTGGTTTTGACACATTGCCTCGTTTGGAACCCCTCCCTTATGAAAATGCCCTTATAAGGGCATATGAATGCAGTACCTATCGCTTCCTCTGGATGTCAACAGTCTCGAGAAAGTGTTCTGATTCATTTTAGATGCTATTAGAGCAGAGAAGAAGAGGAATCAGGAAGTGTCTCCATAGATGTCCTTTACAAGACAACGCGCGCTCCCGCCAGGCACGTTCTTTGTTTTTTTCCTTTCTTATTGCCCAGTTTATATTCCGGTTGAAATATTATGCTATTTCTACATAAAAGTGTTCCTAAGGATACATTTACAATGATGTTTGATTGTTCTTGGACAAGTTTATAGGTATAAGTTGAACGAGTTCTCTTCACGTTTCAATGGAAGAGTCGACGCTGTTTTTTTCTGATTATAACGCGCCAACCAAACTGAGATTTATGGATATAATACATTACTTTTTCTAACAAAAGAACCATGGATTGTCTTCGTTGGACACTTTGGAAGCCCTCAGAAGAAGATCTTCAAAAGGTAATTGATTTGTTTTCGCTGTGAAATGTGTTTTCTGTGAACCGTGGAGGCTTATGAAATTATGGTAATGGCAAAAATATGTTAGGTGCTACCCTCAAACAATCAAATGTGGTGCTTTCGCTGTAAAGCCTTTTTGAAATCTGACAACGCTGTGATATTGCCAAGAAGCAGAGCTTTTGATGACTATGAAACACTTGTATATTGGTGCATGTTTAATAACTTTTGGATTTTGAATTTGGCGCCTTGCATTACACCTGGTAGTGTCGGGAGTGGGGCGCTAGCGCCCCAGCGCACCTTGTTGTTCCTTAAGAAGTTAAATTCTACTGTATATTATTCTACTGCATTTTGGGACGGCAGGTAGCATAGTGGTTAGAGCACTGGACTAGTGACCGAAAGGTTGCAAGATCGAATCCCCGAGCTGACAAGGTAAAAATCTGTCGTTCTGCCCCTGAACAAGGCCGTTAACCCACTGTTCCTAGGCCGTAATATATAAGAATTTGTTCTTAACTGACTTGCCTAGTTAAATAAAGGTAAACCCAGGTTTGTGACTGCATAATCTCTCGTGGACAGATCTGTCATGAGACATCAGGATGGGTGAGAAAACGAGCAGCATTCGTTCCGGGGGTTGGGTTTTCGTCATTGGAAGTATCAGCATTGGGCGAAGGCAATGCTTAAACTGGGGGCGGGGATTTCAAGGTTGCATGTGTAGTCAATAAACCCCATGTAAACACATTAACTTCTTAGGGAGCGGTGGGCCGACACTAAAAGTTGAATTATTAAACATGCATCAATATACAAGTGTTTCATAGTCATCAAAAGCTCTGCTTCTTGTCAATATCACAGCGTTGTCAGATTTCAAAAAGGCTTTACGGCGAAAGCACCACATTTGATTGTTTGAGGATAGCACCCCACATATTTTTACCATTACCATAAATTCATAAGCCTCCACGGTTCACAGAAAACACATTTCACAGTGAAAACAAATCAATTACCTTTTGAAGAACTTCTGCTGAGGGCTTCCCACGTGTCCAACGAAGACAATCCATAGTTCTTTTGTTAGAAAAAGTAATGTATTATATCCATAAATCTCCGTTTGGTTGGCGCGTTATAGTGAGAAAATATAGCGTCGACTCCTCCATTGAAACGTGAAGAGAACTCGTTCAACTTATACCTATAAACTTGTCTGCAAATATAGGTGTGTGTTGCAATGTACAAATGTGTTATTCAATGAGATTCTATGGGCTACAGCAGTAAAGGCCAAATTCAACGTTAATACTTTTTTTTTTTATACCTACAGGGGTCCTAAAATTCAAAATCAAATGGCTAAATTATAAATTGTATGACCATCTTAAAACAATTCCATATGTTAGCTTAGTAGATATTGCGATCTAAGGGCTTAAACGTTCACACCCCTATGGAGTACACTACCTTTTGGACCTGAAATGTATGGACCACACTACTTTTTGCCCTGAAATGTATGGAGTACACTACCCTATACATTTTGGGCCCTATAGAGAAGTAGGGGAGACCGGGGACAATTGTAACACTGATCAATTGTAATCCATCAATTATTTCATTTAATTACTTAATTGACCAAGAAATTGAGGAAACCTTACTTTTTTTTGCTACCTCTCTTTTTTGATTATTGACCTGTAGAACATTATGCATGTATCTAAACATATACTTTATCAGTAAGATGAGGTATAGTTGATGACAATTATTGCTGTATGTTCTCACAAGACTAATTTGGAAAGAGTTCTATGCTTGGGGTTAGGTGTAACGCAATGCTACACGTTACCCCTTACTTAAAATGATATAATATGTAATTACATTACACATTCACATATTTATATAAAACGTACACTTTTTTTTTTACACTAATGCAAAATATAATATTTTGGATACTAAGTTCTGGGCAATATTACATGCCTAACAGATAAAAGGAAAATGTCAACTTAGTGTATTTTCATCCAAATATCAGTTTAAAAAATCATAATTGTTCAATTACACCAACTTTTTACCATTGAAGACAGTGTTACAACTGTCCCATATACAACTAACCATGGTCGTTGGTGGCACCGGGAAATACAAGGCCTGGCTAGTAAGCCAAACAGCTTGTTAGCTAGCTTGTCAGTTGACTGTTAGCTAGCCAAATGACTTGTTTTGATAGCTATATCTTATCATCTGAGGCTTTAAAAGTGTAATTATACTTTGATTTAGAGATTAAAACAAATTGGTTCTTAATGCTAATTAGCAAATGCGACAATGACTGATAATGATAGAGCACGTCACAAATGTACATTTTTTGTGTGAAATTTTGAAATCACTACATCAAACAGTGTTAGAGTAAATAAGATTTTAAGAAAGAACTCCCCTACACTATCTTTGGGCCCTATAAAAAAGCTTAATGTAACATTAACTCTGTAGTGTGGGTAAGTGTGTTGAATGAAATGTACCACTATTAGTTGATTTAACACTTGCGATGTTGCTGTGTACCTTTGGGTCCTTTCACTAGCTTGATCTCCATCACCTTCTCGGAGACAGGCTTCCTCCGACGGACGTAGAGGCGCACCAGCGACCCGGCCTCTTTCAGAGCTTCCACCGCCCGACTGTGGGTCACGTCCCGCACGTCCGCCTCATTCACCCGCAGGATGACATCGTTGACCCTTCACCGGGGTGAAGAGGAATGACAGTTAGAGCCAGGTTGGGGTCCCATAATCCCATCACAATTTCAGCCAACTCATCACTTAAAGGACAAGTTCAGTATTTTACAACTTAAAGTCAATTGGTTCCTCAGTTTGTGGTGACTGTTCGAAGAAAAACAAACCATGGATTCGTTTCTATTGGCCCATTGACTACTTTCAGGGTGGGGAACCATCATGTTGTGCAAAACTGAACTTCTCTTTTAAAGCCTGCAGGTGGAATGCATTATGATGCAGGTATAATGCTTTGTAACACTTGTCATGAGCATGTACGACCCACTCATATCTTCCAGTCACAAGACCTGAATGGAAATTGCCAGTTTGCTTCAAATTACCAATAAAATATTAAAATGACAAAAACAAACAATTGAGTAATACAATAACTTTGGGTAAGAGTGGACAGTAAGTGTAAGAACGTTGTACTATGTTCATGTATAAAAAGGCCCAGTTGCCCTTTATTTTGACTACCATGTCTAGAAGAGATCTCAGTGACATTGAAAGAGAAGTCTCAAAGGAGCATAGGGGGGTTAAAAATTGTGTTTCTCTCAGTCACTCAACCCAAATAAACACTTATGGGAGATTATGGAGCGGCACTTGAGACTGTTTTACAGCACCATCAAAAAAACACTGAATGATGGAATTTATTGTGGAAGAACTGTGTTGCAACCCTCCAATAGAGTTCCAGACACTTCCAGAATATATGCCAAGAGACATTGAATCTGTTCTGGCAGCTCGTAAGGGCCCAATGCCCTATTAACACACTTTATGCTGGGGGTTTCCTTTATTTTAGCAGTTACGTGCATGTATGTACAGTCGTGGCCAAAAGTTTTGAGAATGACACAAATATAAATGTTCACAAAGTCTGCTGCCTCAGTTTGTATGATGGCAATTTGTATATAGAGTGATCAGATGAATTGCAATTAATTGCTAAGTCCCTCTTTGCCATGCAAATTAACTGAATCCCCAAAAAACATTTTCACTGCATTTCAGCCCTGCCACAAAAGGACCAGCTAAAATCATGTCAGTGATTTTCTCGTTAACACAGGTGTGAGTGTTGACGAGGACAAGGCTGGAGATCACTCTGTCATGCTGATTGAGTTCGAATAACAGACTGGAAGCTTCAAAAGGAGGGTGGTGCTTGGAATCATTGTTCTTCCTCTGTCAACAATGGTTACCTGCAAGGAAACACGTGCCCTCATCATTGCTTTGCACAGAAATGGCTTCACAGGCAAGGATATTGCTGCCAGTAAGATTGCACCTAAATCAACCATTCACTGGATCATCAAGAACTTCAAGGAGAGCGGTTCAATTGTTGTGAAGAAGGCTTCAGGGCGCCCAAGAAAGTCCAGCAAGCGCCAGGACCGTCTCCTAAAGTTGATTCAGCTGCGGGATCGGGGCACCACCAGTACAGAACTTGCTCAGGAATGGCAGCAGGCAGGTGTGAGTGCATCTACACGCACAGTGAGGCGAAGACTTAACCTCCTACCGGACCACAGTTCTTCCCGTCGTTTCTTCGGTGAAGAGAGGTCCTTTTTGTAGTCCCTGTCTGACTATAAGACGTTTTCCATGTCCCTAACCTGACGACTCCTGACCCCATTTCAGTAAAAGAGACTACTTAGGCCTTTCCGATTGTTTGGGGCATCCGGAAAAAAGCTTGTCCGGAGAAGACAAGGTGAGCGCTATCATCAGTCCTGTGTCATGCCAACAGTAAAGCATCCTGAGACCATTTATGTGTGGGGTTGCTTCTCAGCCAAGGGAGTGGGCTCACTCACAATTTTGCCTAAGAACACAGCCATGAATAAAGAATGGTACCAACACATCCTCCGAGAGCAACTTCCCCCAACCATCCAGGAACAGTTTGGTGACGAACAATGCCTTTTCCAGCATGATGGAGCACCTTGCCATAAGACAAACTCCAAGCATTGATTATGCAAGAATGGGCTGCCATCAGTCAGGATGTGGCCCAGAAGTTAATTGACAGCATGCCAGGGCAGATTGCAGAGGTCTTGAAAAAGAAGGGTCAACACTGCAAATACTGACTCTTTGCATCAACTTCATGTAATTGTCAATAAAAGCCTTTGACACTTATGAAATGACACTTGTAATTATACTTCAGTATGCCATAGTAACATCTGACAAATATATCTAAAGACACTGAAGCCGCAAACTTCGTGAAAATTAAAATATGTGTCATTCTCAAAACTTTTGGCCACGACTGTATATAAAATTACTTGAAAATGACCAAGAACATCAGGAAATATCTCAGATATCTCTCTTTACCTTTCCAAATTGACTAGATGAAATGGAACTGACCCTGTACCCCTTTGAGCTTTCTCAAACTTGGGCAACCAAAACCGACATCGGTTGCCATATTTGACCCCCTCGTCAATGGAGAATATCACACTGGCTCACGTCCACTATTGTTTATCTTGACACTTGTCAACGGCTGTATTAAGTTCTTCTGCCGGGGACTAGTGTAATATTGATGAGGTGGTGAAAGCACTCAAGCACTCTGACCCTGTGGGTGTGTCTGTGGGGTCCACAGGGAAGCTTGTGTCTGTCAGTGACTGTCGGGATATTGAATTATGTTACCTGCCAGGGTGTTACTGTTCAGGGTCGTGTTCATTAGGGCACAATATGAACCCAGGTCTGCAATTTGCGACAGTCACCCTCTCAATGCTCCTCTTTCTATGCTGTGCTAGTAGGCTGCTTGAGTAATATCCTGGGTCCTATCCACACAAACGTATTACTCTTCTAAGACCCCAGACAATCTGGGATCATTTAGGGATGCCAAACTGATAGATGTGCACATGCAGGCTACATGTTTAAGCATTGGACCTGGAAGTGCGTAGCCTATAGATCCAAAAGATGAGACAGACAGACATACAGTACCAGTCAAAAGTTTGGACACCTACTCATGCAAGGGTTTTTCTTTATTTTTACTATATTCTACATTGTATAATAACAGAGAAGACATCACAACTATGAAATAACACATATGGAATCATGTAGTAACCAAAAAAGTGTTAAAAAAATCAAATTATATTTGGATTCTTCAAAGGAGCCACCCTTTTTGCCTTGATGAAAGCTTTGCACACTCTTGGAATTCTCTCAACCAGCTTCATGAGGTAGTCACCTGGAATGCATTTCAATTAGCATGTGTGCCATGTGTGCCATGTTAAAAGTTAATGCATTTCAGCCAATCAGTTGTGTTGTGACAAGGTAGGGGTGGTATACAGAAGATAGCCCTATTTGGTAAAAGACCATGTCCATATTATGGCAAGAACAGCTCAAATAAGCAAAGAGAGACGGCAGTCCATCATTACTTTAAGACATGAAGGTCAGTCAATCCGGAACATGTCGAGAACTTTGAAAGTTTCTTAAAGTGCAGTGGCAAAAACCATCAAGTGCTATGATGAAACTGGTTCTCATGAGGACTGCCACAGGAAAGGAAGACCCAGAGTTACCTCTGCTGCAGAGGATAAAGTTCATTAGAGTTAACTGCACCTCAGATTGCAGTCCAAATAAATGCTTCACAGAGTTCAAGTAACAGACAGATCTCAACATCAACTGTTCAGAGGAGACTGCATGAATCAGGCCTTCGTGGTCGAATTGCTGCAAAGAAACCATTACTAAAGGACACCAATATGAAGAAGAGACTTGGTTGGTCCAAGAAACACAGCCAATGGATATTAGACCGGTGGAAATCTGTCCAAATTTTAGATTTTTGGTTCTAACCGCCGTGTCTTTGTGAGACGCAGAGTAGGTGAACGGATAATCTCTGCATGTGTGGTTCCCACCGTGAAGCATGGAGGAGGAGGTGTGATGGTGTGGGGATGCTTTGTTGGTGACACTGTCTGTGATTTTTTTAGAATTCAAAGCATACTTGACCAGCATGGCTACCACAGTATTCTGCAGCGATACGCCATCCCATCTGGTTTGCAAATAGTGGGACTGTCGTTGGTTTGGGATGAGTTGGACCGCAGAGTGAAGGAAAAGCAGCCAACAAGTGTTCAGCATATGTGGGAAATCCTTCAAGACAGTTGGAGAAGCATTCCAGGTGAAGCTGGTTGAGAGAATGCCAAGACTGTACAAAGCTGTCATCAAGGCAAAGGGTGGCTACTTTGAAGAAGTGTTTTGATTTGTTTAACACTTTTTGGGGGTTACTACATGATTCCATATGTATTTCATAGTGTTGATGTCTTCACTATTATTCTACAATGTAGAAAATAGCAAAAATAAAGACAAACCATTGAATGAGTAGCTGTGTCCAAACTTTTGACTGGTACTGTATACCTAAAGGTCTTATGTAAGCCAATTCAGCCAATTCAGAGAGTATACAGTGAGGGAAAAAAGTATTTGATCCCCTGCTGATTTTGTACGTTTGCCCACTGACAAAGAAATGATCAGTCTATAATTTTAATGGTAGGTTTATTTGAACAGTGAAAGACAGAATAACAACAAAAAAATCCAGAAAAACGCATGTGAAAAATGTTATAAATTGATTTACATTTTAATGAGGGAAATAAGTATTTGACCCCTCTGCAAAACATGACTTAGTACTTGGTGGCAAACCCCTTGTTGGCAATCACAGAGGTCAGACGTTTCTTGTAGTTGGCCACCAGGTTTGCACACATCTCAGGAGGGATTTTTGTCCCACTCCTCTTTGCAGATCTTCTCCAAGTCATTAAGGTTTCGAGGTTGACGTTTGGCAACTCGAACCTTCAGCTCCCTCCACAGATTTTCTATGGGATTAAGGTCTGGAGACTGGCTAGGCCACTCCAGGACCTTAATGTGCTTCTTCTTGAGCCACTTCTTTGTTGCCTTGGCCGTGTGTTTTTTCAATGCCCTGGCTGAGGGAAGGAGGTTCTCACCCATAATTTGACGGTACATGGCCCTGTCCATCGTCCCTTTGATGCGGTGAAGTTGTCCTGTCCCCTTAGCAGAAAAACACCCCCAAAGCATAATGTTTCCACCTCCATGTTTGATGGTGGCAATGGTGTTCTTGGGGTCATAGGCAGCATTCCTCCTCCTCCAAACACGGCGAGTTGAGTTGATGCCAAAGAGCTCCAATTTGGTCTCATCTGACCACAACACTTTCACCCAGATGTCCTCTGAATCATTCAGATGTTCATTGGCAAACTTCAGAGTGGCATGTGTATGTGCTTCCTTGAGCAGGGGGACCTTGCGGGCGCTGCAGGATTTCAGTCTTTCACGGCGTGGTGTGTTACCAATTGTTTTCTTGGTGACTATGGTCCCAGCTGCCTTGAGATCATTGACAAGATCCTCCCGTGTAGTTCTGGGCTGATTCCTCGACCGTTCTCATGATCATTTGCAACTCCACGAGGTGAGATCTTGCATGGAGCCCCAGGCCGAGGGAGATTGACAGTTCTTTTGTGTTTCTTCCATTTGCGAATAATCACACCAACTGTTGTCACCTTCTCACCAAGCTGCTTGGCGATGGTCTTGTAGCCCATTCCAGCCTTGTGTAGGTCTACAATATTGTCCCTGACATCCTTGGAGAGCTCTTTGGTCTTGGCCATGGTGGAGAGTTTGGAATCTGATTGATTGATTGCTTCTGTGGACAGGTGTCTT